>CM060700.1:57314023-57914023 GCA_030686995.1 Artemisia argyi
TTCATCTATCTCAACTCACATCAAATCCTTCAGATCGAAGAACTTTACCACCGAATACATAGGGTTTCGAAAAATATTTAAAAATAACGGGGAGTGGGGCGCGTGTGGGTCGGGTTTACCGTCGGTATTAATGGAAAGGTGGTGGTGGCGTCTCGGTGGTGGTGACAGAAGGCGGTGGTGGCGCGTTAGGGGTGTTCCGGTGGAAGCTAGGAGCTAAAACGCTCCAGAAAGGATGTAAACACACCGATCTATCGATTCGGTGAACAAAAGACTTCGCCGGAAAATTTTCCGGTAGGCGGCGCCGGAATCTGCTAGTGCTCGCCTGAAATTTACAGATATTTACTTTGTGCAAGTTTAATAGTCGCAATTGACAGATATTTATTATATGATGAAAAAGAAGTATCACAAGCAAGATTGATTTGAGTTTGATTCAAGTATTACACACACAGAGGTTGTCATGTAAGACCAATCTACATCTACTCTTATATCAGCATATAAAATAAAGCAGTCCACTTTGGTCTTTATACTTGCGGTAAAAGAGCGATCAATTATTTTGAATAATCAATTATTTTTGAATAATCAATTATTTTTTGTTAGTAGTTTTTTTTGTTAGTATTTTCTTGAATATGGAAATAAAAGCGAAGTCGCACATTAGCACATTTAAATCGCACATTTGAATCTGAAAATAAAATGAATTAGCACATTAGCACATTTAATAAGTACAAAATCGCACATTTATTTGACTTATAGAACTAAGGGTAAATAAGTAATTTTTGTCTGGACACATGGGGGACAAGAGATAGTGGGTGTGACAAGTGACAAGTGATAGTGGGGGACAAGAGATAGTGGGTGGGACACGTGTCAAGATACTAATGGGATCGCACGATCGCACATTAGTACTTGACTAAATTGGGAACACTAGCTACTTTTGTCATCGGTTGGGAAATGCAACAACAAAAAGTCCTCATCTCGTAATTAACGCTTATTAATAATTAACTAACTAATGTTGTCTTTAAAATTTACAATAATAGGAGTAATATTATAAACTTGTTCAGACTTCTATATTTACTTTTTAACCATATAAATTTAAAACAACTAAAAATTGTGAACAAAATAATTCGAGACTGAAAAAGTAATGTTTTCTTCTAATAATATTCCTATGAAATAAATAGAAAATTACAAAATGTTTAAAAAACATTTTCAAAAGACTTGTCATCAATGAAATTTACCTTATTTAATTCTATTTCTTCATTTTAAATTCACAAATTCCTATAAATACATTACATATCTTTTTTGCGAAAAGTAATGCTAGAATCATAATGTTTTTTACAAAAGAATATCAACAAAATGACATGACATATTTTTATTTGTGGATTTCTATTAGAAAGAGAATAAAAGAGAATGTCACTAATTAAATGACATGTCATTTTGTAAAAGATATTTGGTTTTAACATTCTTGATAATCTCTAATAATCTTTTAGTGAACATTTTGTGGATATAAAATCAAATAAATTATGCTACCAAACAAATATCATGCAGTCAGAAAAGAATAAATAAAGAGAAACATAAAGTAATGAAAAGTACAGTATGGTGGATATTTTGAGAAGCATCAAAAATATCTACACCGTACAAATAAAAATCAGTTGCGTTGCAGCAAAAATATCTTAAGTCAAACATGAATCCCTGCTGACGTGGCACTATGCCATGTGTAAAAGCATATGACATCTGGCATTTCTATATTTTAGCCGACCCATCTCAACAACATATTCATCATCCTCACCAAACATAAAATCCTGTTATTCTTTTTGGTTGATATGGTGCCTGACATGAGTGGTTTTGTGGAACAGGAGGAAAGTTCTGTTATGGTAATGGTATATGATTCTTTATGTTTGTGTTTTTATGTTTATATATTTAATGTGTTAGTGACTAAATGCATATGATACTATTATATTAGGATTTGTTGTTGTTTTAGATTGAGTGATGATAATTATGTTTTTTTTGCTAGTTGTGTTGGATCTAGTAACATGTGATTGATTTACATTTCTTTTAGAGGCATGTTGCGATTTTAAGCTCCCAATTAACAGCTTTGTTACCAAAGGGATTATGTCCTAATGTACCCCATGTTTTCAAGTCCTGCTTAGGACATCATGTCAGATAGATTTGTGGTATATTGTGAAATAGTTAGTTGACGTTAAAAAAGCAAATTATAACAGCCTTGTTTTGTGTGTTATAGTGTTATAAAACTTTTTAAGATCCATAGCAATTCTAATGATATGAAGAGGAGGTTGGAATTTGGGAGTTTAATAAGAAAAGGGCTTGCGTTGGTTGGGTTGAATCGTCGAAGGCTGAAAGTTAAGAGGCTGTCATATGAAGTCTGAATTCGAAAGGCCGAAATCCCATGTTTGAATGAATTGGTTTATTAGAAGTATACCCATGGTATGCAAGGGAGATTAAGTGATTTTCCAGTCAGTGAGAGTTAGAGAGAGTTGTTTTTTGATAGTTTTGAGAAGGAGAGAGTCGTGTGCGTTAATGTGTGTTAATGATGGATAAAAATAGGAGAGAACTGTGATAATTTTTACTAATGAAAGCTTGTGATGGGCTCACAACTTAAATTTTTATAATCTTTCCTATATAATAAAGGAAAACACATTTTTATAATATAGAATAATATACTCGAGATGACGATAGAAACTTGTTTTTTGTGTGCTAATGACTTTTCGATTTAACCTTAGATTGGTTGAAGGAATGAACTGTGGAGGGCTTCAACGATATTTGATATGGAGAGAAGTAGTAGCATGGCAAATGACATGTGGGGTTTCTACCAAATTATTAAAAGTGTAGGAGTTATTACTGATTATAGAACAACTGGGTCCATAATGACGAAAATCAAAATGTATCTTTCATTTAGGCATTTGCTATGAATAGGTAGATTTTCCCTTTTCAGTATGTTTAGTTTGTAAGGTAGTTGTCGGGGCATTGTTCCATATTTGCTGCTTGGATTTCTCTGATAGACGTGTTCTTTTGGTTGTTGCAAGCTTTTTGCATATGTTTCTTATTTACGCAAATTTCCCCCTTTGCTAAAAAAGAAACTAACATAAGGATAATCCATGAAATTGACACTATGCTATATTGTATCTCTATTACCGTATGATACGAGTCAACAAGAAATGAGTGCGCTTTTTTGTTGGCAGAATTAACCTATTTATTTATGTTTTGAGCAAAATTAAGAGATTATTTACTCATATTTGGTGCTCTTTATAATTTTTTGTCACAGGAATACCCAAAAAGAGAATCATCAGAATGGACAGATGAGAAGCATAGTTTGTACTTAAAGTCGATGGAAGCTTCTTTCGTTGACCAGCTATATAATTCTTTGGATATCCGAAGCTGGCAAACTCAAAACGAGTGTTCGTCTTATACAAGGTCAGATATGAGACATCATGCCAGCACCCGTTGTCCTTCTGGCCAGGTACGATATTTGATCCATTATTTTCTTTGTCATAAATTTTCCCTGTCAGTAAGAGGTTTTCTGATAATATTTATATCCCAGTTTAAGGTTCTACAGCATGGCTCTTGGTCAAGGATCGATTTCAAGAGAGAAAACTATGCTCGTAATGAAAATAATAGACCGTATATCTCTTCAAGTAACCCATGGATCCAGCATTTTAGAAATGGAAACGGATACAGAGATGCTGAATCTCCTTCAAGTCAGGAAAAACCATCATTAACAAGTTTCAGCAACACAGGTGCTACTATACTATTAAACTAATATGCATATTCATTTCTTGAATTTTTATCATGTATAAGTTAACGATGCATGCTTGTTCCTACCCATTAAACATGTTTAGTAAATGTCTAAATATAGAGTCGCAATTATTTCCTCCATTGGAAAATTTTCCATGTTTGAGTTTGTACTACTATAAAGCCTACAACGCTAGTTAGCAAAACAGTGTTAGGAATTTATAGACTAAAGTGTATGTCACAGAATAACTTGCAATCCTCTTAAATCCCAAAAGCCCAAACAAGCATTCGGCTAAATCCTTACCACAAAAGGGACAATTGGTCTTTCTAGACATGCAAAAATTAGAACCACAAAAATTACCATTGGTCTTTCTAGATATGCCAAATTTTGCAATCTTTTTAGGTGAGGAAGTACTCTATTATGTTATATCCTGCGATGTGGAGCAAGTTATAGTTTGAGGAATGAACTTCTATAAGCATCTTGTATACATGAACAACCTAAGAGGTCTAATGTTACAGCCCATCCCACATGTATAGAAAAGTGAGGAGTCCGAATGCAGCTGTTTACGAAAAAATTTGAACACCTTATTGGCCTCAAACTATCGGTAGCTTGTCACTTTAGGCTTGGGATGTATGTATGCAACATAGTTAGGTACATGTGACTTCATGTGAAGTTGTCTTTAAAGTGCTAAATCATAATTTTGACAAATTGTAATGTTGCAGAGGTGACAGATCAAAACTTTGTTCAAGAAGTTTCTGATATACAAACAGTGAACGCATCGGGCAGCAAAAGAAGGAAGAGTACTTCTAAAGTTTCCGAATACGGAAATGATCAGGTAACGTGCAAAATGATTAGAAAAAAAAGTATATGTGTATGATAGATCATAGATGGCCCAAATTGGGCGGGTCTGGTAACCAATTAAAGTGGGTCATTTCAGTTCCCATCGGGTTGAAATTACCTTGGTGACTATAAACGCTCTTTCTGTACAATTTTCTCACATAATAAATTTGGAAAATATGATTAACTTTCTGAATATATCGATTTTGAAGATTGAAATAATGAATGTGGAAAATATGATTTAACTTTCTGAATATATCGATTTTGAAGATTGAATGTTTTAAAAACGTATTTTGGGTGACTTTCAGCATGTGTGACCCTTAGCTTTTAACCTAATTTTCTTAACCCATTTGACAGACTTAAAAGCACAACTCATAAACTAATTCATAAGTAACACGGTCAAAATTGTAACCGTTTAAGATCATAGACTTGTCTAGTCTTTCATTCTTGTTTCTTTTCTCAGGCTGCCTCCTTTTGGCATATTACCTGTGACAGAAATCGCTGATAATCATTTGAGGCATCAAAAGGTTTCCTGGAGCATAGTTGCGATTGCCAACAAGAGGAACTATAATTGAATCTTTAACTATATATAAATTGAGATTATTAACCTTTGTTAGTATTAGTTATGATATGTTAGTATGATATTGCTTTAGAATCGCATGGAAAAAGGTATCAAAATATTTGTAGAAAATGGTGTCACGCGACTTCACAAGGTACAAGTATGCGATGATGATGAATAGAAAAGTCGTAGATGATTTGATCGGCGACACATGAGTTTTGGATAATTCGATATATTTGTTGATTGGTTTGTATTTTCACTTACATGACGTGTCGGTCGAAGATCGAGTACCAGTTTTTTGTTTTGGCTAAGGAAATAGTATATATTTGATCAAGGCAAAAAATCTTCCCATTGTCAACAGAGACCATTTGTCCTGTCACTCACAACTTTGATCATGAGAATATGGCGAAAAATAAATTTTTTCTTGAAATTGTAATCCATGATGTTGGTTATTCTTGTACATGAAAAGCTACATTTGAATAACTTGGTTTGAACTCATCAGTCATCACTTGGTGTTGGTCAGTAATATCGAGAAGTTTAGTTTGAATGTTAGTACTAGAACTTCTCTTCCCTTAAACCTAGAACTTCTCTTCCCGAGATACTGGTATTTATAAACTTTATGAGCACGGGTCCGAAACCGGTAAGAACTGAACCTGAACTAACGGATTCGAGAACCGAAATTTGGAGAAAATGCGAACCGAGTAGGGGTGCGCAGAATTCGGGTTTCATTTACAAAAATCGTAAACCGAAACCGAGCCAAACCAAAACAAATGAACCGAATTTGTAACTGAATCGAACCAAATTAAATATTCGATTTTCGGTTCGGTTTGATTTGGTTTTGACAAAATAAAAACCGAACCGAAAACCGAATTTCACATAAATATAGTTATTTTACATATATTTATATTAGAAAGAAAAAAAATCGTTAACACTCTTTCATAGTATAAATATAACATTTTTTAAACTTAAAATTGTTTTGGTCGCAAAAATCTATATAATTAAATAAATAATTATTTTAATTATATTCGGGTAGGTTTACGGTTATTCGGTTTGTTTTTCAGTTATTCGGTTTTCTGTTCGATTTAATCCAATTTGGATTTGGGGTTCAGTTCTGTTTTCAGTTTTACTCAGAATTTTTTTAACCGAACTAACCGAATCAAATAAATTGAACAACCCAATATCGAACTGATGAACACCATAGAACCGAGAACCAATCTAAAGTGGTTTTCGGTTTTGGTTCAGTTCTCGGTTTCGAGTCTAGAACTGGGGTATATGAATTTTTAACCGAATCGAATAAATCGAACAACCCAATAACCGAATATGAGCAACTCTAGAACCGAGAACCAATCCTAATGTGATTTTTGGTTTTGGTTCAGTTCTTGGTTAAGTCCTGCTCAAACTTCAAGTTTAAAGCCCTCTCAAACTTCAGGTTGAGCCAAAGGTATATGACTTTATCCCTTCGCACTTACTTGATATTTTTTGAAAAGTACCTGGCATGGATATCTTAACCTTTCAAGATACTTTTGTCCTTTATTTTTCTCGTGTATGATTTGAACTCCCATAATGCTTCAGGCACTTTAGTTGTACGGTCGTACTCTCCCCAAATCATAGCTAACAAGGGGCCTAGGAAAAATATCATTCTCTCTAGTCTATTTCAACTTGGAGCTGCATAATTGCCCTATTAGCAATGAATCATTTCACTTCCTATTGAACTTGATCTTAGTACACAATGCTACATTTTTATGCTGTAACTTGAAACTAGGTCTAAATTCAATGAGAAACGAAGTCCAACGTTTCACATCCTCAGGTCATTGGGATAGTTCGTCACTATCAGAGAACGCCATTAACTATGATCCATGTGGTCGCTTCTTGATCACGGTCACTAGCTCCCTTCAGGCGGAGAAAACCATACAACATTGCTTATCTTAATTTTTGACACCAAGCTAAATGTCGAGTTCTAATCTAACTAGAACCAATCTCACACAAAAACTACACAAAACCACAAGATCTGTCCAATCCACACTATCTACCCAATCTACACAATGTAAGTAAGTATGATGACAAGAACTTGGTGTATGACGATATACAACATGTATATAACAAGTGTTACAAGTGCATTAAACTACAACTACAACACTTTGTATGGCGATACGATGTGTTCTTCTCTAACACTAATAGAGGAATGCAGATCACTCTTAGACAAACTAAAACAAGTTAAATGATCAAAGAAAATGAGCTACATAAGACTCTTTATGATCAGAGAAAACTGTGTGAAAAATTATTGTTTGAAATGTAAAATGGTTCACTATTTATAGGCCGTTGAAAATCTAGCCATTTGGCTAGGAAGGTACCACGATACCATTAAATTTAATGATACCGTCCCTCTTTAACGGTACCAACTACATTTGTAAAAACGTAATATGTAATAACAAAACTTTATTTCTTTTATCATCCATCAAGTTTAAAGTTTATTTGTTCATACATTGAGTTGTTTACGTCAAAATGGTAATTTACGACTAATAACTTGTTTACGTTAATTTTGACATAAAATATTTTTACATTTTGTTATTATAAAAAACGTAGAAAAGTTATATTTTGTTATTATCAAAATGTAGAGAAGTCGAAAAATATAAATTACTTTTTTAGACATTATTTGTATTAACAGTCTAAATCTTAAAGCAAACTTCTCAAATGTTATGTACGAACCTTAATTGAAAGAAACACTCTAGTCGGGTAAGAGGAAAACCAACTTGGAAAAACCGAGGTGCCCAAAATGCCGTGGCTGGCACGCTGGAGAGGTGTGGCTCGTGCCAGGCCCCGGCCCCGTATTATCGGTTTTTGGTTTTAGCTATCGCTTGTAATTTTAAATGTAGATTTGTCATCATTAAAACACTATAAAAGCATTGGTTATTATTGCACCAACACTTATAACAAAGGTTTAAATGTTGTAATAACCAAACCACTACCAAAATGGTATAGTGTTTAAACACATTATATCCTCACAAGAGGTATATGGTTCAAACTTCATTAGGTATTTATAAATTTTAGATGACTAGCAAAATGGAGAAAAATGATCGTTGAGTTATCTCAATTAAATCGCGTACACGTACATATGAGGTTCTCAAATAACTTTAAAAGAGAAAACGTCGTTACTTTACATGTTTAAATATTGCATCAAAGGTGATGATAAAACATCGCAAAGGTAATGGAGTACCGAAACATCAAAAAACGTAAAAACCATTCGTTGTTTTGTTTAGTGCTTGTGTTCTTTAACTAATGCCATTTTTTTGGGAACGAATAACTAGTGCCAATTACCAACCGTCGAAAGGCTCACATTCAAATCCCAACCCCACCCAAAACACCTAAACACCACTTTGATCCCTTAAAAAAAAAATCTTACAAACTTTTTCTCCCTTCAAATTTAGTTTAATAATTTTCATCTCAAGAACACTAATATCTTATTGATGGAAACCATCACTGATTTCGTAAGGATTTTAGATTTCTAGAGTTTCAAAATCAACACGGATTTGGCTCTCAGGTTTGTTTTCAATTACTGATTCTATAGGGTTTAGTGGTTTACAATCGATTTTGTGTTACTAATTTCGCACAAATATCATTTGTAACATTTAAAATGATCTCAGTAAACCATATGATCTTAGACACTTATTGTACCTCGTCTTGGCGGGATTCGGTATTGTTGCTGTTGTAGATAGTGTGTGTAGCATCATGGCTAAAGTTCTAAACATTTTTAAATGATCATCCACTGAAATGTTTCGAACGAAACTCGTAAGAACACACACAACAGGATAATTAAAAATTTTATACGTTCAATAGGAAAAAGAAGGTTGATACAGACTAAAAGAATAGGTGCTAATTAGTTTGATACATTTTTGTACCATTAGAAATCCCTTACCTATAGGCTATAGTACTTATAATTAGTTTGGAAGAGTAGTAGGATAAAATTGACGGTTAGTTGTCGATTACATGAATCTGTCACCATTTATGGTTCGCTGGCTTGCTTAGTTGCGTCCGGTTTCCAAAACTTCCAATTTATATGTAAATAAAGGGAAGCTAACTGTCGCATGAGTTTACCTGACTGGATTACCCTGCCCATTTTTATAACTTTAATGGATACATGAGCTGGGGCGGAGGGACATGCAAGTGGGAGGGGGCAGTGCCCTCAACAAGTAGCCCAATAACCTTAATATATATATGGGCCTGTTTGACAAAGAATTCTTAAGCTTTTTAGAGCTAGAAGCTTTTTGTTGTATAAAATAATCTTCTAATATATATATAGCTTTGTTTGGTTAGTGAAGCTTCAAGCTTTTATTTCAATTAATAGCTCCTAAGATAAACGATCTTGTATGAAGCGTTCTAAACATTTAGGAGCTTTTAAGTAGCAAAATTACTCATATACCCCTAAGCTCATGTAAAAAATCGTTTCCATCCATAATCTGGGTTTTTAGTGTTCAAAAAAGCAATATCAACCGAAAATAAAGAAAGAAAGAAATCCCACTTACGAGAATGCAATTTCTTTTTGTTTCTTTTGTGGTATACTGATTAGCTAAAGAAAATTTATTTACAAATTTGTTTTCTTAAATTCACGATATGCTAAGTTTACAATAAGCTTTGATATTACATATCAAGTATATAACTTAACGAACATATTTGTAGCCATGGAATTAATGCCAAAAATCTTTCCAAGCATACGTCTAAGGAAATGAAATATATCCCTAATGATATTGCGATATTAATATAGAATGCACGACGTAGATGATTATTACAAGCATGTTACCTTACAAGTATTAGCAGTATTATTTATACCAACATTGTATCCGCGCAAAGTAGCATCATTAAACCTTTTTTTTTTTTTTTTTTTTTTTTTTTTTTTTTTTTTTTTTTTTAATGTTTTGCATAGGTACTTTTATGCCATTTATAGTTACAGCTACATCTAACTCACCAAACACTTTAAACAAAATATATACAGCTTGTAGCTAACTGTTGAAATGAGGTCAAATGAACTTGTCTACCTTAAAGTCTTAAACGGGCATTTTTGGACTGGTTAGGGGCAGACCCTGGACTAATCGTCCAGGGCTTTTAACAGTGTGCATCTTATCATTTGGTGATAATCGTTTCACTTTGTTAAATTTAGTAATATTTCAATATTTAGATCGTTGACTAACTTTCAATTGGATAACATGTTACTCCTACTCTTTCTTTAGTAATTTGGAAATTTCCATTCCCCTTTTCTTGTTCTCTTTAGCAGAAAGCTGTACAGAAGAGAATAAAAGCATACAAATCTTATATTTGAAATTCAGTTAAACTAAAACCGTATTTGCAAGATTTACGTTTTTCTGTATGCAGTAAGTTTTCATGTAACTACACGTGGAGTTGAGCGTGATAGCCTTAGCCTCTAGTCTTAGTTGGAATATTCCCATAGTACAAAAGACGGATACCAGAATCATTATCGTGATCTTTGTGAATTGCACCTTTATTATCACCCAATCCTGTCTTGAGCATAAAGTAACAACTACTTGTATCCACTTACTGTTGAAGATAGGTTTTCACCAAGCTAACAGTGCAAGTTACAATAAAAAAGTGGATACCTTAACAGCTGTTGATATCTTATCTTGGCGTGAATAATTTCCTTGCTTGTATATCTATAGATAGGTACCCATACCCAAAAACCACCATTCAATAATTCATTTACTTTAGTGCTTCATTCCAGCTGGTTTTTGGTTTTATTACTGATTGAAAATCTTTGGATGGTTCTTTTGATGCTGAGGTGGATGCATATAGATTTTAACGTCCTTGTGGACACTCTGATGTGGAATTGACAAAACTGGAATTGATAAAAGTGATGGGTATTTTTGTCATTATCGTTTTAAACAGTTTTTCTAACTTTGGTGAGTCTCACAGGTGCTATTTGTTGCCTATGATATCAGCTTAAACGGATATTCTTTCAGGGAAGTTTATAATATGTTTTAATGATATATCTTGTTTATGAAGCTTTGGTGGATGGATGCGTAACTTTTGTCTTGTTGCTTTACTACACACGTTTTAGATGACAAACTCTGCATGAATTTCCCAGGCCGTTTTAGCTTTGAAAAATGTACTATTCTAGTCGACCCAAAAGCCAGCCCTCACGTTGTATTTATATTGATAAAACGTTATATGTCTACTCGAGTTCAGTTACATTGTTTTAAAATGCTTCTTGCTGCAGCTTTCAGTATATAGTTATAGCAACGAATGAACACCGCATGAAGTGTATAAGACCTCTTGAGTTTTCCGACATCATTGGTGAAATTAAATGGTTTATATAAGCTAGACGAGTCTTTGTTTTGTTGAAATGCCGTTCGAAGCGTCATAAAAAAGTACAAAGGATCATAGTGTTTGATATAAAGTGGGACTACTTAAGACACTTGTGGTGTAGAACATTGTTGGGCATTTGGGCTTGGGTTTAGTCTGGTTACTTGAGTTAGTAATTCCTAGCTCAATGTTGGTCTCCAGCAGATTTCACTATGAAGATGCTTAGTTACTACTGTGAAGCGCAGTTATAGGTGATGAAATGTGTGGTTGAGTAATGAGTTAAAAATAGGACTAGACATTAAGTTAGTACTGTAATTCCTAGCTCAATTATAGTTAATGGCTTAATCCTGCTTGACCTCCATCCTTTTCTTTAATTCATTTCGAATACAGTTGCCACTTGCCACTTGCCACTTACCACTCTCTTGTCCAACAGTGTTGCTGTGCAACTATAATGGAGCCACCTACCTAGCTGCAAATTCAGTGTTTCATCACCGAATTATCCTGATGTTGCCTTGCTCGACATTGATTAGTCAGTGTTAGGTAGTCGGTAGTGGCAGATAGTGGTAATGAGGTTGTTACATAGAAATGTGCGACTCTCTTGGGTTTTAAGGCATATATGTAATTTTACAATGGGTATACTGGTTATTGAGGCATATATACATACTATTTAAATGATTCTTGTATCTCACTTAGTTTTTCTCATTAAAACATTTGCATACACCATTCTTTCATTAGCTACAAGTCCGTGATATATTGTTGTATCTTAGATAGATCATCTTTCCAACTACGCCTTGGTATGTGTCTCCCCTATCTATAATAGCTTTCTTGTTTTTATTTCTTTTTTGTTTGCCGTAACCATCAAACTGTCAACAAACACCAATCCCTCATTGTGTAGGGAACACACTTAAGAAGAGTTCAACGTTTCACGTTTTTTGGGTTATCAATTAGATCAATCTCAAAGCACTTGGTCCTCCCCGTGTTAAAACAGTGTGGTATTGAGATGACTATCATCCCCATACACTTGCTGATTGGCTTTTGTTCTAAATGCATCAAGCTGCTTTTAAGAGCATTCATGGACTAGTTTTTGTCCATACCTAAGCAAAGATGACCACTCTCGCATTTCATGCATTAACTACTTGTATCAGTAGCTATGTCGATCAACTAGTCGTCAAAGGAACAGTATATATACAGTTATATTTTTTTGTAAGTGGACCTGTCAAAATCGTTATATCTTGGCCTGCATAATCTCCCTGCTAGTAGATTTTATGGATAGGCGCCCCTAGTAAAGAACCACTATACAATAATTCATTCACTTTTTGGGATCATTTCCAGCTGGATTTTGGTTACACTTCACATTGAGATGGATCCCCAATCTAAATCGATAACTACATCATATCCTTTGAGATCATGTTTCAAAACAAGATATTGCCAAGTAGCCAATGACATCTAGTTTCCTTGTTGGTACGGGCCAAATTCCTTTCCATCTTAGTTCTAGTCTTAGTTTCCTTCTCTAGAAAATAATCTCGTCATTTTTTACAAACGATGTGCTTCCGTTGCTTCCTAGTTCATGGTTTCATATTTATTAGTATTCAGAACTCATAATGTAATTCCAACATCAATAGATATTACCATCGATAATATTTTGTTTTTGTAAAATGTTGTGTACACGTGTGGGATATTTCATATTTATGTGTGGATGCTACTTTCGCTTGTCAGAGATCGTTGTTCTAGCTTGAGCTTAAGATGGCACCATGGGGGATCGATCAATCGTTTATGAAAACTAAATAGCGATGGATTCCGTTTCATATAGAATTTAGTTTCAAACCTACAAATATTTCACAATAGTGACGTGACACGATGCCTAACCCTTTGGTTTTACTCAAAAGCACGTATAAGGTTCTTTGAACATCACTGCATTTAGAGGGTATATGTGCACTTTTTGTTTATCGTTGCCTTCTAATTAAAAACCAATATGCCAACTTTCATTAAACCGGAAGAATGGTAGTTATTATTTAACATGTGGCTAAAGTAAGAACATGAACAATGGGTTCGGGTTGTAACTTATTACATTAAGTTGTGTCTAAGAAATCAATCTTTAAAAACAATTTAAGGAGTCACTTTATTTTGCATACTCTAATTTTGGTGCATACCAAGGGACAAATCTTCACCATCCATCTAGTTTGATTTAATGGTGGGGATTAACCTAAAATTAAATAAGAAAACCTAAGTCCATGTTTTTTTTTTCTCCTTTTCTTTCTCTTTTTGTCTTTTTTATTATTCATTTTTTTTCGTTCTTTTTGTTTTTTTTTCTCCTTTTCTTCACGCTGCTTCTTTTTTTATTTCTTTTTTGTTTTTTTTGGTTTTTGTTTATTTTTGTTTTTTTTCCTAATTCACACTTTTTTTTAATTCATTTTCTTTTAGATCATTTTTTTTAATTCACTCTTTTTAGTTCACGGGTTTTTTTTCATTTTCATGTGTCTTTTACTGTTTTCAAACATTTTCGCCCGTTTTCATATATTTTCGCTTTTTTTCTTACGTTTTCATACGTTTTTCTTCCGATTTCTTACGTTTTCGCTCGTTAACGTCTGTTTTCATACGTTTTCCTCTGTCTTCTTACATTTTTGCTCGTTTTCGTCCGTTTTCATACGTTATCGTTTGTTTTAATACGTTTTCGTCCGTTTTCTTTCGTTTTCGTCTATGTCTTCGTCCGTTTTCAGATGTGTTTTTAGGCTTTCATACGTTTTTGTCCGTTTTCATACATTTTCGTTCGTTTTCGTCTATTTTCAACCGTTTTCTTTCATTTGCGTACAGTTTTCAAACGCTTTTGTCCTTTCCATACATGTTTTTACAATATCATACGTTTTCTTCCGTTTTCATACATTTTCATTCATTTTCGTCTGTTTTTAAATGTTTTTTTGCCATTTTCAGACGTTTTCATATGTTTCTAAATATCACAAGTGATATTCTAAGTATCACAAGTGATATTCTGAATATCACAAGTGATATTCTGAATATCACAAGTGATTTTCTGTGATATACAGAATATCACAAGTAATTCTATAAGTACCACAAATGATATTCTGGGTATCAAAGTAATATTCATCCATTTTTCATACGCCTTCGTCCGTTTTCAGACTTGTTTTACACTTTCATATGTTTTTGTCCGTATGAAAATAGACAAAAATGTAAGAAAACACGTATGAAAACGGACAAAAACGTATGAAAGCCTAAAAACACATATGAAAATAGACAAAAATTTATGAAAAATGGACGAAAATGAAAGAAAACGGACGAAAACGTAATAAAACGAACGAAAACGTAAAAAATAGATGAAAACGTATGAAAATGGACGAAAATGGGCGAAACAGATGAAAACGGACGAAAACGTAAGAAAACAGGCGAAAATGTATGAAAGCGTAAAAACACGTCTGAAAATGGACGGAAACATATGAAAAATGGACAAAAACGAAAGAAAAATAGATAGAAACGGATGAAAACGTATGAAAACGAACGAAAACATAATAAAACAGATGAAAACGTAAGAAAAACGGACGAAAATGTCTGAAAATTGACGAAAACATATAAAAATGAGTGAAAAAATAAAAACCGGACAAAAACTTCTGAAAACAGACAAAAACGTATGAAACGAACGAAAACGTTTGAAAATGGATGAAAACGAACGGAAACAGACGAAAACGTATGAGAAAGTGAAGAAGAAGGGAAAAAAACGTTAATTAAAAAAACATGATTTTAGAAAAAAAAAAAAAAAAAAAAACGTGAATTATGAAAAAGGAAAAAGAAAAAAAACAAGAAAAAGAAAAGGATAAAAAAAGAGCGTGAAAACAAAAAACACAAAAAAAACAAAAAAACAAAAAGAAAGAAAGGAAAAAAATAATAAAAAGACAAAAAGACAAAGAAAAATGAGGAAAAAAAACATGGACTTAGGTTTTCATATTTAATCTTAGGTTAATTCCCACCATTAAATCAAATTAGATAGATGGTGGGGATTTGTCCATTGGTATGCACCAAAATAAAGGTATGCAATTGAATTTTCCTCCAATTTAAGTACATAAGTCACTATTTTAAATTATTTTTGGTACTTATTTTGAATACGTATATTAGTTTTAAGTGTAAAATACACCTTTCGTCTATTAAAAAATCACGCCGAGTCTAGCAAAGAATTTTTTGTCACCCAATGTCTCTTTGATCGTTATCCTTCAGTCAACCTCTATTATCTGTCACGTTTGTTTTTACTATGAGGGTTAAATGAAATAAAGATCGAATGTTCGAAAGCTCGTTAATCACACTAGGCTTGAGCTCGTTTATTTTTTTAAGCTTGTTTATACATGGTTATATGTATAGAGAATACATATACGAATATATTTTTAGAGCTCGTCTAGGCTTGCGAGCCTAATCGAGCTTTATATATAAAGCTCAGGCTCGAGCCCGATCATTAAATGAGCCCAAACTTAGGCTTAAACTCGTTTAGGTTCGACTCGTTCGAGTTTTTCACCAATCTGATCCCGAGCTTTTCACGAGCGGCTCGGCTTGTTTCCACCCCTAGTGGTTATCTTTAGTTGCTAACTTGTCATTTTTACGTTTAGGGTTCAACATGTCTCTTCATTGGGGGGGTACACCCCACCCTTGTGTCCAAGGGCGAGGGTTTTGATTACCCGGTCTACGAAGGAACATCCACAAGCTCAAGGTGGCATTATAAGAATGCCAAGTTGAGCTTCTTGCTGAGATAGAAAAAGTGGTAAGCTCGGCTAACGAGCATGGGGCTGCTCTCTAAGCCTGCCAAGCTGACCTCCTTTTTTAGAAGGAAGAAGTTTGGCAATGGAAGAACTTGTATGTTTTGTCTTGGATATTTATCATAACTGTTTTTGTATTGTTTATCTAATGGGTTGTAGATGGCAAGTATAAATGACAAGTTTTGACTTGGACAAGTTTGGTGTTGATGGTTAGTATGGTAAGGCTTGTGTAGGAAGATGTAAGTTTTTTTTTCCCGCTGACTAGTTACATGTGTTGGTTGACTTTTATCTATTATATTCCTTTTTTAGTTTGGTCTTTGTGTAGTTGTAATATTATCTATTCTTTTATAAGTTTGCTCCTTGTACAAAAAATGTGTTAAATACATACGTAAATAAACTAACATGAACCAAGTCAAAAAACAGATCCAAGTAATATACATAGAAAATGCAAGTGGATCTGTGAATAGACTAACATGAGATGATTTTATAGATAATGCAAATGGATATAATTCAAATGCATAAAATTTGTTAGTCTACAAAGTATACAAACGAGCACAAATATTGTCTAGGAAATACATAATAGATATAAAGAACATTGTCTTTCAACTTCACACATATGACCTATGGTGAGGCCATTCTTGCTGCTAAAATCTTTTTCTTAGTCAACATTGATTTTGAAGTCACACCCAAACCAGAACCAACATGAACTTTCAGATTGAGACTGAACCACATTTGCTTGAACTTGACTATGACATTGAGAATTAGATGTACCCAGATTTTCTTGGAGATGGCTTTCTGGTTGGTCACCAATTGCTTGAACATGACTTTTAGATTGACCACCAGTGGCTTGCATATGGCTTTGAGATTGAACGTCAGTTTGACATTGAGTTTGTTTATTTGCTTCAACCTTCTTACTTTTAACCTGTCTTCTTCTTTGATGCAACAGTTGGTAGGGAACATGAACCTGTTTGTTGAGACTGACATCCATTACCTTGACTTCCAGTTACACTCTTACAAGATTGTGACAACTTACTCTGTATCATTATCATCATTTTCAGTAGTTGCCCCAGTTCTTTTCTTTTTTGGCATACCCTTTGGTTTATAATGTTTAGGTGGAAGAATGCTTGTGGGCACATTTGACTTTTCACAATGTCGATAACCATTTATGGACTGGATAATATGTTTGTTAGTTTCATGACATGTTTTAAGCAAGTAACATAGATGAGCCCATGATCCTACAGATCATACTTTCCATTCAATGTCATATACCGATTGGTAGTAGCAACATGTTTACATGGCATACCTGTAATCTCCGTCTTCTGCAAGTGTAATCCCTTGCTACAACATTCAAAACACACTTATCTCCTCATCCACTAATCTGATACTTTTCTCCTTCATTCCCTAACACACTGTACTTATAAGCCTTTTTCTTAATCAAGTCTAACATGTGTATTGCCTTTGGTGTTAATGGCCCATCACTTTTGTCAATTACATTCACAACATTGATTATTCTAATACAATATTCTATAATGTATTCTAAAGTAGTAATGATAGATTGATAGGTTAGTACCTACCTCCCACTACTTTCTCATTAAACACTTCACATATGTTATTAAGTAACACATTAGAATAAGCACTCCCTATACAAGTATAAAAGATGTTTTAGTAATACAAATAACAATGTTAAACATAAAGGATATGTAGATAGACAGATTTGGTACTAGAAAAATGTGACATTGACCAATAGATTGGTGGTGTCTTACTTAACCAAGCACGTGCAGGTTCACTAAAACTCTTAAATGCAAGCATAGCTACCTCAAATTGTTGGATGGTTGTTGTTGTTGCACATCTCCACAAATGACCCTTGTAGGCTCTAGCATTCCATTGCCATATTATATTCTCATGGATGTGCCTCAAACAAAATTTGTGTTCTGCACTATGGAATACAGGTGCTAAAGCTGGAATGATACCATGCACAAAAGAACATAAATTCATAAATAATAAAAGTATCATTTATCAATAATGTAAGTGAACATAATCAGCTATACATTGACATTTCCTTTTTGTCTGTCACTAATAAAGTGTAGTTTGAATTTAGTTGCAAATCAAGATCATCTGCTAGACATTGAAGAAACCAAGTTTATGAATCTTTGTTTTCAGCTTTTGTAACAATATAGGCTAATGGGTATATTCTATTGTTACTATCAATGCCAATAGCTGTAAGAAGCTGACCAGGTAAAGGACCCCTTATAAAGGCACCATCTAATCCCAACAACTCTTTTTGACAAGCTATATACCATGCCTTCAAGGCACCTAAGCATACATACAGTTTCTTGAAAACTCTTGGATTAAAGGGATCTATTGCAATTTGTACACTTATCCTAATTGTTGTATTAGAGTTTGTTTTCTACAACTTTACAACATAGTCTCTCGACATGGTGTATTGTAGCTTATGATCACCCATAATCTCAATTTCTCCCTTATTTTTTTGCCATAAATCCCTTTTGCACATACACTTGAACTTCAAACTGTTTAGGGAGTTGATCTTTAACAGCCCTAATTGGAATATCTGGATTGACTTGAACTTGGTCTAGTATTTGCTTTGAGAGAAACTTGCAGTCACAAGCTTTGATCTCTCTTTATTGCAAACATTTGTGTTCATCTCTTAAAGTTCTAACAGTCCATATATCTGACGCTTTCTTTTGCTATATACAACAACCATGGGCACTCTTTTGGTTCCTTATTGCATGCTTCCATTGATTCCTTGCTTTTTGTTGCCTCTAGTTAATGGACCATTTCTTTTCTTTGAGGTTGGACCTTTACTTGGACCACAAACTAGTATTGTACCTACACAGTTAGCCCTAACTTTTTATTTGTCATTCTTTATCTATTGCAATTTCCTCCTAGTCTCTATTGAATGCAGGTTGACTTTTTCTTTGATTTATTTTGCAGAACAAAAAGTTTGACCACAGAAAATGAATGTTTCCTCGACAACTACTTCTGCCTCACTTAACTTTTGTTTCCTGTATGCCCCCAAATTTTTCTTCCTAATTACAAACTCTAGATCATTTTCAGAACCACTTTCAAACTCATTTATCTATAACATTTAAGTCATTTTGCACAAATAAATCATCTATTATTTGGCTAGAGCTTTTTATATTAGGTAACTGTCTAATCTTACTCACTTGGAATAGAAAAACATCAATATCAAGCTCTTCAAAAGTATTCTCATCATCAATCAATATGTTTTCATCCTGAATGTTCTAATTAACATCATCATCACTCTCATAACTATTTGTTTCACTCTCATTGCCATCATCTAACCCTTCTTCAATTTGACAGACCTCTACAGATTTATCCTTTTGCATATGGTCACCAGGTTTATCTATTTTCCCATTCTCTATAATACGTGGGGATTGCACCAGGATTTACCTCTCAATGGATCTTGAGAAGCTTACAACCCCACCAGGCAGTGTACCTGATCATTGTAGTATAGTATAGTGACAAGTACCGGGGGATTGATCGTTCAGCTAGGAATAATGTCGCTAGGATTAGAAAACCTAAATACTAGTTCTAGAGATGAGGGATGATTCTTTTTGGTATTTTTATATTTTTTAGAAAGCAAATTAAAAACTCGGGTTTAAAGGATTTGGGCGGAATTAGTTGCTTGTCAACTAACCCAATACTAAGATGCAATCAAAATAAAATACTAAAAATGAAAATAAAACTAAATTAAACTAAGGTTGTGAGCAATAAGTGGGAGAAATGTGTTTACTTAGATTTCACTACTCCCTAGATATCTTTTACACGTTAATTACTTGTTATAGTTGCGTGGATGACGGATTGTATTCCTTAATACCATTCATGGGGTGGCGTACTTACTTCCCCAATCCTATGAGTGCCTACTTCACTCCTATGTCGAGCCTGCAAGAAGCTCCTAACATGGGATCATTATAATTTACTCATGCATTAAATACAACCAATAAAACCTAGTACACATCGGTTCATGTTTCCTAAGACGTTCAAGCATGTTACCATTTGGAGATCTGCCAGTTTTCTTAAGCCTAACATTGAAATCATTCATCCAATACAACCATAAACAAGTAATCAACACATAATCAACATCTAGGTTTCATTAGATCTAAGCAAACACAAGATAAATTTAGCCTAGCATGGTGGAATCAAGACAAGCACAAGATATAGACAACCAACACATAGACATATTGATTGAATTAAGAAAAGACTTATCTTAATAACACATGTAAGGATTCAAGGGTTGAAAACCCTTGAAAAGCTGTAAAATTCGTATATGGTTCGGCCTTAGGGTTTCTCCAAACTTGTTTCTCTCTAATGAATGAAAATTAGAAAACTATATATAGATATTAGAGGCTGACGGCGTCAAGAACAAACTTGTGACGCCGTCATCTCGCCGCCAAAATAATCCTCGGACTGCCTTGATCTACATCTAACGCCCTCATGAAGTCCACTTTTGCAGGCCGTCACACATTTAACTCTTGACGCTCTACTTGTGACGCCTTCATTTCTGTACTGGGTCATCATGGTCTTTACTCTTGACGCCATCAGGAAAGTCTTCTTGACGCCGTCACACACTGTTCCCAGCATGGAAAATTAAGTCTTTGGCGTTTTCTTCACTTTTATGCTAAAAAAACGTCCGAATTGCTTCCTTTTCCAGATTTCACTCCCAAAGTACCTAAAATCACAAAAGGAACGATTTAGGGCAATATTTGATCAAATAAATTCAATTCCGGGCTTAAATGACCCCCTAAAAACGGATCATTTTTTGTCTCATCATATGCCCTTACACTTGAGATTTGCTTGTCCTCAAGCAAATGCGCTTTTATTCTACTCAAAATACAAGTTAGGGGTCATTTAACACTAACATAAAAGTAATTACAACAAATAATCGTTCCACTAAAGACCAAAGACAAGCACGGAGGTCATATACTAGCACCTCACAAGTAGTGTTTAGATACTCACATCTCTCGGGTGTAATAAAGTATAAATTACAATATGGAAACGGAAAATATCTCTCACTACCTGTCATAGCAAAATAGATTACCATAGGCTTGGGAAAGGATCAAACCTCCACCACATGGCGTAAGCACCTAGGATAAACTATCAAAGAGGTCTTTTAAAAGGGTTTAACGTTAGGTGTAGGGATATGAAATAAACGGTTTTGTTGGATATAGGCAGTCTTTACTAGTGGCGAGTTAACAATCTTGGTTAATTACATGTACAATATGGCGTTGCTAAGCCAAGACTAGACTCGACTTAAGCTAATAAATGAAAAATAACAAAAACATAAAATGAATATAGAATAAAAAGGGATGGTAGTCCGTATGTTTTTTCTCTTTTTTTTTTATATTTTTTTTCTTTTCTTTTCTTTTTCTTGATTTTTCGATTTTTTTTTTTTTTTTTTTTTTTTTTTTTTTTTTTTTTTTTTTTGCATACACTTTTACCCTACCATCCAAAATAATACATCATAGGGAATGGAAATTCCCCTTACACTTGAATTTTTACATACTTTACAATAAACTAATCTAATGACTCGAATTAAGAAAATCAAAACACTTGGAGTACTTTTAAGGTTATCACACATATGGGGGGTAATATATGATGTTCTTCCCCATTACTTCATAAAATAAGTACTTTACCCATGAGTCCCAATCGTCCCATAACAATATGTACAAGGATATGACTCAACTTAGCAACCATGTAATCAATTAGATAGTTAACTTAGGGTTTAACAAACAACAATAATGCACTAAAAATGAGTGCATACACGGAAGGCTAAGGCGTTTTGGGTGTACATTTAAGTGGGGTGTAACAAATTATTCCTTTAAGTAAAATGCTTAAAGTTAGAAACGAAAGGATAGGCTCGGATGGGTGTACTAGGGGTTTCGTGTACTAAAAATGAGTACAACGCTAAGGTGTGGGAAAAATTAGTTGACTTAACTAGCCAAGTAATATGACTTAAATGGTCAAGTAATTATGATACGGGGTTTAACACAAGGGTGATCCTAATGCCTCTTATCATGTAATAAATCCTACTACACGAATGTAGTCTCACTAGCGGTCTCGGGATGCATCACTAACGCAAGTTCTAGAATCTAAATGCTACCGGTACACTCATAAGCACTAATAGTAAATGCTTTTCCTATCAAATCTAAAGGCGAACCTCACATATTTGAGTGGAAAATTTTTCTGAATAGTACGGTTATGTGCTAGTCATACAATCTCCTATCCATGAGACGCTTGCTATGGCTAAAGTTTCACTCCTAAATGTTGTAAAAAAATTTAAATTTGGCGCTAAAATTGCACTAACAAGTATTTCTCATAGTTTTATTTCACATCTACCATCAAACAAACAAACTCAAGCGAAAGTGTATCTATAAGGTATCATCATTTTACCCTCCCCTTACACTTAGGATGAACATTGTCCCCAATGTTCTAGTAAAGAATGTAAAAGTGAAAAAGTAAAAAGAATGAAATCAAATACTCCCCTGATTCGCTCGGTATAGATAATAAGGTGGTCAGGTTAGATCTTCCTCCAAGAAAATGAACAATCAAAGCTTCCCTTACAGAAAAATAAATCATCTTCTTGTCATACATAACCTGTAAATCCTGAGAAAACAGACAAAGCAACCTCGCATAAAATCGGCGGCAATCTACATAAGTTACTAAATCCTAGAAAACAAAATAAGATATAATGCTTGTGGAACGAAGTTTGCAGATTTCCTGAAGATTATAAAACTTAATAATTCAACAAAAACTTTAAAACTCCGTTAGAAAAACAAAACTGGTAAAATTTTCAGATTTTTACACGTGACGCCGTCAAGAGTAAGCTCATGACGCCGTTAGAAGTGACCTGCAGAAATTCTTATGTTAAGTTTCCGGAAAATTTCTGGAAAAACTTGGTCCTACTTCTTGGAAAATCCTGCAAAACTTCATTATGACTCGATACAAGCATTTGACTCTAACAAATACGAATATACATGTTCACTTAATATTGTGGAGAATCATGATCGGTTTGTTTCTTAAAAACATATTTGGGGTTTCCCCTTACCCTTATCTTTTGCAAAAATACCTTTTGGGTGAAGTTAAGACTAGGCCAAACAACAAAGTAAAGTATTTCCACTCTTTAGTTTAGAAACATGATCTACCAACAATAAAAATAAAGCATGCATACGGAAGCAAATAACAAACAAACAAAATAAAATCACACAAAGCATGGGTTGCCTCCCAAGAAGCGCTTTTCTTTATTTACGAGTCTTGTAGCTAGACTCAAGGTCATGGGTTACTACGTGATACGGGTGAGTTCCTCATTGAGGACATCTTTGGGATCAAACTTAGGTTTCAACTTCCTATCAGTTTTCTTAGTACGGTATGACCTTTCAAACTTTTCTCCATCCGGATCATACAAAGTCATCCTCATATGCCATGATCCGTCACCTTCTTTAGGTGGCTTGTCCCACCTCCATTTACACTTGTCTCCCTCTCTTTTCCACTTATTCATCTCTATATTAATAGGCATTACGCTCAAGAACTCAATCATCTTCCTAAAGACTAAGGGGTCTTCAAAAGGATCTAGCTCTTCATCTCTAGCTATGAGTTGTTCCACCGAATGTGTCTTTTCAATGAAAGCTTTTTCTAGATAGAATGGGCGTTGAGGTCCTATAAAGTTCCTTTCTATCCAAGGTCCATATCTAGATGGTCTCCTATTCATCTCTACCCAATGTGGTGTCGGTTCATCATCACAATCATAACTATGCTTCTTAACATCGTACACCAACCAAGTATCGCCTTCACCTACCGCTATCTTAGACTCCTTACAATCTATCATGGCGCTAGCGGTCGCTAAAAATCCTCTTCCTACCAACAATGGGCATGTAGTGTCACTAACCATGTCTAGGACGTGAAAATCCGCTAAGATAGTTAACTTTCCTACGTGAACAACTACATCCTTAATCATTCCAACCGGGTGGGCAATACTTCCATCCGCTAGACCTATCAATACCTCCGTTTCCTCTAACTTTCCTAGCTTAAGAGTGGTGAATAGGGATAAGGGAATCAAGTTGAGGCTTGACCCTAAATCGGCTAGTGTGTCGAAAGATTCGGATCATCATATCTTACAAGGCAAAACAAATATACCCGGATCATCAAGCTTTTTAGGCAACTTGTTTTGAACGAAGGCGGTCCCATTTTTACCTAGTTTAAACTTCTCATATTTTTCTAGGAGGGCACTATAGTAGGGAGCACGGGCTAAGACATCAATGACGGGGCGTTCAAGGTGAAGTTCCTTGAATTCATCGTCAAAGTCTTGCGTAGGAGGTGTTTCAACTATACTTTTAACCGGTTTTATATCGGGTGTTTTATTTGATTGGTCCTTTTGAAGAAATTGGTTTTGTTTGAAACACGTGCTCGTTGATTTAACCGAGTAGTATTGTGGACACGAAGTGGGTGACGAAACTGATGATATGGAATTAACGTTTAGTTTCGGATTCTTGACCGTGTCGCTTGGGAGTGCTCCCATTTCTCGGTCATTGAGGACTTTCAACAATGCGTCAATTTTGGTGGTCATCTAGCTTTGCTTTTGTTTGAAATCGGCTTCAAACTTAGATATGCGAGCTTCTTGAGATGCCATGAACTTAGACATCAATCCTTCAAGATTGTTGGTACTACCATAGTTGTTAGAAGGATTGTTGTTGAAAGTACGGTTGGAGGGTGGACCGTTTGGTTGGTAACGATTAGGCGGATTGGAAGAAGTGAGTTGATTTTGTTTCCACCTAAGGTTTGGGTGATTTTTCCAAGAGGGGTTGTAGGAATCACCGTACGGGTTTGGCTTGGGTTTGAAAGTGTACCACTTATCTCCCGCTTCGTCGGTACGCGAGGATGCATAGTCCGCAAAAGCTGTTCCGGGGAGTTCCACACAATCATGAGTGTCATGGGGACCACTACATAATTCGCATGAAGAAGTGACTTTGTTCACTTGGCTTGAAGGCTTAGGAGCTTCGTAAGATTTCATGAGAAACTTGATTGGTCCTCAAGCTCCATGATCCTACGGTCGGGAGTGCTAGAGTTCTTCGAAGGCAAAGATATTGCCTTGACCGTTTTGTTCAAATCATGGGGATCATTCCAACTTTCGTTGTCATAGAGAGCAAGATCTTCTATGAGTTCCCATGATTGTTCCGCACTTAGATCACGTAGCTTACCACCGGCCGATTGGTCAATGGCTCGCCTCGTGGAGAGATCGATATGGTCATAAAAGATTTGGACTTGGAGCCAAAGATCTATGTCATGATGAGGGACTTTTTGGAGTAAGTCCTTGAAACGAGTCCATGCTTCATAAAGAGATTCATTTTGATGTTGTTGGAACATCAAGATGTCATTTATAAGCTTAGTAGTTCTCGCCGGTGGGAAAAATTGAGCAAGGAAACGAGTGGTGAGGTCATCCCATGTGGTGATGGATCCCGCGGGTAAACGCTCAAGCCATTGACTAGCTTGATCAAGTAGAGAGAATTGGAATAGGCGTAATCGGGTTGTCTCTATAGTTTCAACATCTAGGTCTATGGAATCTACGATTTTAAGGAAGTCCTTGAGATGTTGATTTGGATCTTCGGAACGAAGTCCATGGAATGCACATCCGCTTTGCACCAACCGGATGGTGTCGGATTGCAAGGGGGTCACATTGGCTCCGGTGAGCTCAATGGTGTTTCGGTAGCCTTGGTGGCTAGGTCGGGAATACTCTCCTAAGGTTCGGGGCCTAGGAGGTTCTAGTGGTGGGTTTTGTTGTGGTGGGATGACGGGTTCAAAGATGTTCCCATCGTCCATGATGTTAGGTGGTGAAAAGTTACGAACAAAAACACAAAGAAATAAGATAGACTAAAGAAGACCTAAAAATAAAAATAAAATCTTACTAGAAAGGAATCTAGCAAGTAGACCTAATAAAAAGAGATTCTAACCTAGACAATAACTATTCCCCGGGCTGCGGCACCAAAAACTTGATACGTGGGGATCGCACCAGGCTTTACCTCTCAAGGGATCTTGAGAAGCTTACAACCCCCACCAGGCAGTGTACCTGATCGTTGTAGTATAGTATAGTGACAAGTACCGGAGGATTGATCGTTCAGCTAGGAATAGCGTCGCTAGGATTAGAAAACCTAAATACTAGTTCTAGAGATGAGGGATGATTCTTTTTGGTATTTTTATATTTTTTAAAAAGCAAATTAAAATCTCGGGTTTGAAGGATTTGGGCGGAATTAGTTGCTAGTCAACTAACCCAATACTAAGATGCAATCAAAATAAAATACTAAAAATGAAAATAAAACTAAATTAAACTAAGGTTGTGAGCAATAAGTGGGAGAAATGTGTTTACTTAAATTTCACTACTCCCTAGATATTTTTTACACGTTAATTACTTGTTATAGTTGCGTGGATGACGGATTGTATTCCTTAATACCATTCATGGGGTGGCGTACTTACTTCCCCAATCCTATGAGTGCCTACTTCACTCCTATGTCGAGCCTGCAAGAAGCTCCTAACATGGGATCATTAGAATTTACTCATGCATTAAATACAACCAATAAAACCTAGTACACATCGGTTCATGTTTCCTAAGACGTTCAAGCATGTTACCATTTGGAGATCTGCCAGTTTTCTTAAGCCTAACATTGAAATCATTCATCCAATACAACCATAAACAAGTAATCAACACATAATCAACATCTAGGTTTCTGATGCGTGGGAATCGCACCTTGCTTTACCTCTCGAGGGATCTCGCGAGGCTTACAACCCCCACCAGGCAGTGTACCTGATCGTTGTAGTATAGTATAGTGACAAGTACCGGGGGATTGATCGTTCAGCTTAGGAATAGTGTCGCTAGGATTAGAAAACCTAATTAATAGTTCTAGAGATGAAAGATGATTATTTTTGTATTTTTATATTTTATGAAAGCAATTAAAATCTCGGGTTTTGAAAGAGTGGGCGGAATTAGTTGCTAATCAACTAATCCAAAAACTACTTTGTAACTAATTAAACTAATGAAAATGAAATTAAAACTAATATTAAACTAAGGTTGTGAGCAGTATGTGGAGAAATTGTGTTTACTTAGACTTCATTACTCCCTAGATATCTTTTACATGTCAATTACTTGTTACACTTGTATGAATGACGGGTTGTATTCCTTAATACCATTCGTGGAGTGGCATACATAACTCCCCAACTCTATGAGCTCTTATCTCCTCCTACACCATGACCCAGCACAACTATAGGGATTGTAAACAGTGGCTCATGCATTAAATACAACCAATAAAGACCTAGTACGCCTCGGTTCATGTTTCTTAAGACGTTCAAGCATGTTACCATTTGGAGATCTGCCAGTTTTCTTAAGCCTAACATATAAAATCATTCATTCAAAACAAGAATAGACAAGTAATCAACACATAATCAACATCTAGGTTTCATTAGATCTAAGCAAACACAAGAGAGATCTAGCCTAGCATAGTAGAATTAAGATAAGAACAAAAGATAAACAACCAACACATAGACATATTGATTGAATTAAGAGTATACTTATCTCAATTACAATGCAAGGTCTCAAGGGTTTGGAACCCTTGAAAAACCTGTAAAAGAGGCACCAAAATCGTCTTTAGGGTTTCACCAAAACTTCTCTCTTTTTTAATGAAAAAACTAGAAAACTATATATAGGAAAATCGTCCTGACGGCGTCAAGAGTAAAATCTGACGCCGTCAACTCGCCGCCATACACTTCCTCGGACGCCCTAGATCCAATCGTGACGGCCTATGTGACGCCGTCACCACCCACGGTAAATTAATCTTGGTCACTTTGACGCCGTCATCACTCCATCTGACGCCGTCACGAGCTACGGTAAATTAATCTTCATGTCTGACGCCGTCAAGAGCAAACCCTTGACGCCGTCACCTTGTATTTCCAGCTTGGATTTTTGGTACTTTGTCGTTTTCTTCACTTTATGCTCCAAAAACGTCCAAAATAGCATCTTTTCCAGAATTCACTCTCCAAACACCTAAAATCACAAAAGGAACGATTTAGGGCAATATTTGATCAAATAAATTCGGATTCGGGCTTAAATGACCCCCTAAAAACGGATCATTTTTCGCCTCATCATATACCCTTACACTTGAGATTTGCTTGTCCTCAAGCAAATGAGCTTTTATTCTACTCAAAAGACAAGTTAGGGGTCATTTAACACTAATATAAAAGTAATTACAACAAATAATCGTTCCACTAAAGACCAATAGACAAGCACGGAGGTCATACACAAGCACCTCACAAATAGTGTTTAGATACTCACATCTCTCAGGTGTAATAAAGTAATATAACATTATGGAAATGGAAGATATCTCTCACTACCTGTCATAACAAAATAGATTACCATAGGCTTGGGAAAGGATCAAACCTCCACCACATGGCGTAAGCACCTAGGATAAACTATCAAAGAGGTCTTTTAAAAGGGTTATAACGTTAGGTGTAGGGATATGAATTACACGGTTTTGTTGGATAAAGGGAATTTTACTGGTGGCGAGTTAACAATCTTAGTAAATTACATGTACAAGATGGCGTTGCTAAGCCAAGACTAGACTCGACTTAAGCTAATAAATGAAAAATAACAAAAACATAAAATAAACATAGAATAAAAACGGGATGGTAGTCCGTATGGTTTTTTTTCTCTTCCTTTTCTATTTTTTTTTTCTTTTTCTTGTTTTTTTTTTTTTTTTTTTTTTTTTTTTTTTTTTTTTGCATACACTCTTACCCTACCATCCAAAATAATACATCATAGGGGTTTGAGCACTCCCCTTACACTTGAATCTTTACATACTTTACATTAAACTATTCTAATGACTCGAATTAAGAAAATCAAAACACTTGGAGCACTTTTAAGATTAACGCACATATGGGGGTAATAATATTATGTTCTTCCCCATTACTCCATAAAATAAGTACTTACCCATGAGTCCCAATCGTCCCAAAACAATATGTACAAGGATATGACTCGACTTAGCAACCATGTAATCAATTAGAAAGTTAACTTAGGGTTTAACATATAACAATAATGCACTAAAAATGAGCGCATACACGGAAGGCTAAGGCGATTTGGTTGTACATTTAAGTGGGGTGTAACAAATTCTTCCTTTATGTAAAATGCTTAAAGTTAGAAACGAAAAGATAGGCTCGGAGGGGTGTACTAGGGGTATCGTGTACTAAAAATGAGTACAACGCAAAGGGTGTGGGAAAAATTAGTTGACTTAACTAGCCAAGTAATATGACTTAAATGGTCAAGTAATTATAATACGGGTTTAACACAAGGGTGATCCTAATGCCTCTTATAATGTAGTAAATCCTACCACACGAATGTAGTCTCACTAGCGGTCTCGGGATGCATCACTAACGCAAGTTCTAGAATCTAAATGCTACCGGTACACTCATAAGCACCAATAATAAATGCTTTTCCTATCAAATCTAAAGGCGAACCTCACATTTTTGGGTGGAAAATTTTTCTGAATATACGGTTATGTGCTAGTCATACAACCTCCTATCCATGAGACACTTGCTATGGCTAAAGTTTCACTCCTAAATGTTGTAAAAAATTTTAAATTTGGCGCTAAAATTGCACTAACAAGTATTTCTCATAGTTTTATTACTCATCTACTATCAAACAAAACAAACTCAAGCGAAAGTGCATATGTAAGGTATCATCTTTTTACCCTCCCCTTACACTTAAGATGAACATTGTCCCCAATGTTCAAGTAAAGAATGTAAAAGTTAAAAAGTAAAGAGAATGAAATCAAATACTCCCCTGATTCGCTCGGTATGGATTTTAGTTGGCCAGGTTAAATCTTCCTCCAAGAAAATGAACAATCAAAGCTTCCCTTCCAGAATATAAATCATCTTCTTGTCATAAATAACTTGTAAATCCTGACAACAATAGACAAGGCAACCTCGCGTAAAATCGGCGGCATCCTATATAAGTTACTAAATCCTAGAAAACAAAATAAGATATAATGCTTGTGGAATGAAGTTTGCAGATTTCCTGGAGATTATAAAACTTAATAATTCACAAAAACTATAAGACTCCGTTAGAAAAACAAAACCGGTAAAATTTCCAGATTTTTAACTCCTGACGCCGTCAAGAGCAATACTCTGACGCCGTCAGAATGGACCTGCAGAAATCTTTATGTTAAGTTTCCGGAAAATTTCTGGAAAAACTTTGTCCTACTTCCTGGAAAATCATGCAAAACTTCATTATGACTCAATACAAGCATTTGACTCTAACAAATACGAATATACATGTTCATTAAATATTGTGGATAATCATGATCGGTTTGTTTCTTAAAAACATATTTGGGGTTTCCCCTTTACACTTATCTTTTGCAAAAATACCTTTAGGTTGAAGTTAAGACTAGGCTAAACAACATAATAAAGTATTTCACATTTTAATTGAGAAACATGATCAACCAACAATAAAAATAAAACATGCATACGGAAGCAAATAACAATCAAACAATTAAAATCACACAAAACATGGGTTGCCTCCCAAGAAGCGCTTTTCTTTATTTACGAGTCTTGTAGCTAGACTCAAAGTCGTGGGTTACTACGTGATTTCATCATTTGAAATGATGTACCCCATATAATTGCGATCATTACTGTTATGGTGGTAGTGCCTCAATCTATCAATACTCGCAATCACCTTCCCACCTAATTTGCTTCTCAAGTTAGCTACCCCATCCTGGCTCAATCCTTCAATTGTGAATGGCCCATACCACCAAGGACTTGGTTTATCGGGTGGTATTGTTGTTTCTAAGTGTCTCAAGAGTACTAAGTTCCCTTCCTCAAACGGTGTACGAGTGCTTTCGTGTTGAGTGTGTTTGAGTTCAATCGGAACCTCATTACTTTTTCTTCTTTCATCCTTAGCTTTCTTATAGCTTTTGATTCTTGCCTCCCATGCAAGAATTTTATTCTGAACACGAATGGGCGTCGTGCCAATGTTGTTTTTAATCATTCTCCAACTCAAATTCTCATGCCCACTTTGCGGAGTCATGTAGAAGCTAATCTTTCTCTTCCCAGATTTAAGCTCAATCTTCCTATCTTCATACTTAATTACAGCCCTAGCGGTGGTGAGGAAGGGTGCCCCAAGGATTATTGGCATGCATCCATCTCCTTTATCATCAATGATCATAAAATCGACGGGGTACATGAATCCTGCAACATTGACTAATACATCTTCTGCTATTCCTAGGGGGTATATGTACGAGTGCCCAACAAGAGACAGCCTAACACGAGTGGGTATTGGCATCTTCGACGTCAGTTGGATGTAGATAGTCAGGGGCATAAGATTTACTTCCGATCCTTGGTCGGCGAAAGCACTAAGATGTTTCAAGTCCCCGATTTTCGTTGGTAATTCAAAATTTCCACATGCTACCTGCTTGGTGGCCACTTTCTGTACCAGTAACCTCTCCACCACTGATCCTCCAATGAGCGTATCATACTCATCTTCCTCTTCTTTCTCTTTTTCGGGGACCTGTTCGGAGGATTGATTACGCCTATCATCCTTAATCCAATTTGTTATGGTGTTTTTGTTTATGTCGTGTTTCAGGTAGTAACTCAAAGGTTGTGACTCAGGCGGTTTTTCTAAGGTCTGTTTAGCAGGAGTTTTTACCTTCTCGTTATCTTTATGGACAATGGTGATGGAGTTAACAAATTGGGTGGTGGGAGTGGCGCTTTCTTTCCTTAGCAGTATTCGTTCGGGGGACTTCTGACTGGCATACTCCTCCAATAAACTCAACATCTCATTCATTTTCCCCTGCATCTCCTCCTTTTGCTTATAAACTGCTTCTTCGAATCTAGCAAGCCGATCAGAATGGGTTGCCATATACTCTCTCATCCTAGCCTCAAATTCCGAGCTAAGTTCCTTGGGAGGGGAACAAGGTGGAGTGCACTTCTGAAAAGTCTCGACATGTTCTCTAGAGGGTGATTCAGATAATGGTATCGAGGTTGATCTTGAGACAGAATTGACCGTGGCTTGTCTAGGACTTAAGGGTCTCCTTTGCCTTTCCTCAAAATAGTCAACTTTTGCCTCAATTTTGCATAAGAGTTCCTTGGGGATTTCAGTGGTCCCTCCAGATGCTGAGACTGCATTGATGGCTGCTTCCACCGTATGTTTAAACTCCCAAATCTCATTGTTATCGATAGCGAGCTCTTCTATAATCGCCCATGACTCCTCAGCATCCTTATCACGCAATTTTCCTCCCGCGGCCCTGTCGATAATGCGCTTAGTGTGATAATCAACATGGTCGTAGAAAATTTGAACTAATAACCAAGTGTTTATGCCATGATGAGGGATCTTGTGGAGGAGATCCTTAAAACGGGCCCAAGCCTCGTAGAAAGGTTCACCCCGCTGTTGCTCAAACATCAAAATGTCCCTTCTAAGCATTGCAGTCTTTTCCGACGGAAAGAATTGGGTAAGGAAACGATTGGCGAGATTTTCCCATGTGGTGATGGATCCCGCGGGTAAACGCTCAAGCCATTGACTAGCTTGATCCCGTAGAGAGAATTGGAATAGGCGTAAACGGGTAGTCTCTCTAGTTTCAACACCTAGGTCTATGGAATCTACGATTTTGAGGAAGTCCTTAAGGTGTTGGTTTGGATCTTCGGAACGAAGTCCATGGAATGCACATCCGCTTTGCACCAACCGGATGGTGTCGGATCGCAAGGGGGTCACATTGGCTCCGGTGAGCTCAATGGTGTTTCGGTAGCCTTGGTGGCTGGGTCGGGAATACTCTCCTAAGGTTCGGGGCCTAAGGGGTTCTAATGGTGGGTTTTGTTGAGGTGGGATGATGGGTTCAAAGATGTTACCACCTTCCATGATGTCGGATGGTAAAGAGTTACGAACAAAAGCACGAAGAAATAAGATAGACTAAAGAAGACCTAAAAATAAAAATAAAAAATCTTACTAGAAAGGAATCTAGCAAGTAGACCTAATAAAAAAAAATCCTAACCTAGACAATAACTATTCCCCGGGCTGCGGCGCCAAAAACTTGATGCGTGGGAATCGCACCTTGCTTTACCTCTCGAGGGATCTCGCGAGGCTTACAACCCCCACCAGGCAGTGTACCTGATCGTTGTAGTATAGTATAGTGACAAGTACCGGGGGATTGATCGTTCAGCTTAGGAATAGTGTCGCTAGGATTAGAAAACCTAATTAATAGTTCTAGAGATGAAAGATGATTATTTTTGTATTTTTATATTTTATGAAAGCAATTAAAATCTCGGGTTTTGAAAGAGTGGGCGGAATTAGTTGCTAATCAACTAACCTAAAAACTACTTTGTAACTAATTAAACTAATGAAAATGAAATTAAAACTAATATTAAACTAAGGTTGTGAGCAGTATGTGGAGAAATTGTGTTTACTTAGACTTCATTACTCCCTAGATATCTTTTACATGTCAATTACTTGTTACACTTGTATGAATGACGGGTTGTATTCCTTAATACCATTCGTGGAGTGGCATACATAACTCCCCAACTCTATGAGCTCTTAACTCCTCCTACACCATGACCCAGCACAACTATAGGGATTGTAAACAGTGGCTCATGCATTAAATACAACCAATAAAGACCTAGTACGCCTCGGTTCATGTTTCTTAAGACGTTCAAGCATGTTACCATTTGGAGATCTGCCAGTTTTCTTAAGCCTAACATATAAAATCATTCATTCAAAACAAGAATAGACAAGTAATCAACACATAATCAACATCTAGGTTTCATTAGATCTAAGCAAACACAAGAGAGATCTAGCCTAGCATAGTAGAATTAAGATAAGAACAAAAGATAAACAACCAACACATAGACATATTGATTGAATTAAGAGTCTACTTATCTCAATTACAATGCAAGGTCTCAAGGGTTTGGAACCCTTGAAAAACCTGTAAAAGAGGCACCAAAATCGTCTTTAGGGTTTCACCAAAACTTCTCTCTTTTTTAATGAAAAAACTAGAAAACTATATATAGGAAAATCGTCCTGACGGCGTCAAGAGTAAAATCTGACGCCGTCAACTCGCCGCCATACACTTCCTCGGACGCCCTAGATCCAATCGTGACGGCCTATGTGACGCCGTCACCACCCACGGTAAATTAATCTTGGTCACTTTGACGCCGTCATCACTCCATCTGACGCCGTCACGAGCTACGATAAATTAATCTTCATGTCTGACGCCGTCAAGAGCAAACCCTTGACGCCGTCACCTTGTATTTCCAGCTTGGATTTTTGGTACTTTGTCGTTTTCTTCACTTTATGCTCCAAAAACGTCCAAAATAGCATCTTTTCCAGAATTCACTCTCCAAACACCTAAAATCACAAAAGGAACGATTTAGGGCAATATTTGATCAAATAAATTCGGATTCGGGCTTAAATGACCCCCTAAAAATGGATCATTTTTCGCCTCATCAGTTTCATTAGATCTAAGCAAACACAAGATAAATTTAGCCTAGCATGGTGGAATCAAGACAAGCACAAGATATAGACAACCAACACATAGACATATTGATTGAATTAAGAAAAGACTTATCTTAATAACACATGTAAGGATTCAAGGGTTAAAAACCCTTGAAAAGCTGTAAAATTCGTATATGGTTCGACCTTAGGGTTTCTCCAAACTTGTTTCTCTCTAATGAATGAAAATTAGAAAACTATATATAGATATTAGAGGCTGACGGCGTCAAGAACAAACTTGTGACGCCGTCATCTCGCCGCCAAAATAATCCTCGGACTGCCTTGATCTACATCTGACGCCGTCATGAAGTCCACTTTTGCAGGCCGTCACACATTTAACTCTTGACGCTCTACTTGTGACGCCTTCATTTCTGTACTGGGTCGTCATGGTCTTTACTCTTGACGCCGTCAGGAAAGTCTTCTTGACGCTGTCACACACTGTTCCCAGCATGGAAAATTAAGTCTTTGGCGTTTTCTTCACTTTTATGCTCCAAAACGTCCGAATTGCTTCCTTTTCTAGATTTCACTCCCAAAGTACCTAAAATCACAAAAGGAACGATTTAGGGCAATATTTGATCAAATAAATTCAATTTTGGGCTTAAATGACCCCCTAAAAACGGATCATTTTTCTCCTCATCATTCTATCACCTAACTCATCTTCAGTTTGGCAGACCTCTATAGATGAAAACAAGGGTTCAATTCTGGCAACTGACTAGATTGTCCAAAAGTATTGACTTCCAAAGATGATTGTGTAACTTGACTTAAATGCTCTACCACAGGCTCATTAACAATGTTTTCTAAGAACAAGTTTTTTGAGCAATATGGAACAATAGCAAGAGCTGCCTTCTTGTTTGCTGCATCCACCTCGTCAGTAACTGTCCGAATTAAGTTTGGAGTCTGTTAATACAAATATCGCCTAAAAACATTATTTATATTTTACGATCTTTGCTAAGTTTTGTTAACGACAAAGTGTAAACTTTGGTTTCTAGTAAAACATAATTTTAGTTTAAAGACTTGCATAATTAGAAATTTGCTACATTTACATTTCATATAAAACACAACACTTTTTATATTTCTTAAAATAAAAAAATGTTAACATCACATCATTCTTTTATGGTAACTTTGTGTGTTTGACTTACCATAACCTCTTACACATTTTTGGAAGTATTCCACTTTTGATTCAATGTGTTTGACTAGAATTTAGTTTATGTGACTTTGGTTGGTTTGGAAAGATTTATTGCAAAACCTTCTGTCAGCCCGGCGGAACCCTGGAGATACACGGGCGGAACCTATCTGAGGGTTCTGCCGTATCCGTCAGGCCTGCAGAATGTTTTGCTATAAATACAAAGCCATTTTTTTGTATTTAGGTTTCATCACTTCTCATTACATTTTACACACACACATTCATATCATTCATCTAACCCTTTAACATTTCATTTTGTGTGAAGTTTCTTTTGTAGCAAAGAAGTTCACAAGTACATATAAAGTTTACAAGTATTCAACACAACGTTGCAAGACTTGTTAGCTTAGCATCGTGTAGATTTTGTGTAGTTTACACTTCATTTGATTGTGTATTTTCAGTTGTGATCGGTTAGTATTTTAGGCCTTAAAATACATAGAGTGACGGGAGTTGTTGTACCCTTGTAAAAGAACTAATGGAAGTGGTTGTACCCTTGTAAAAGAAATCGACATCTAGCTTAGTGTCGGTAATCGTGTAAGCGACGTGTAAGGTTTTCTCCGCCGGTGAAAGGAGCTTGTTGACTAGTGAAAGAAACTTTCGAGTTGGATACTCGGGGCGTGGACGTAGGGCAAGGAAAAAGAGTCCTTGTAGCCGAACCACGATAAATACTCGTGTTGTGGTTTGATCGTTTCTTTCTTTATACTTGCATGTTATATTTTGTCTTTGTGTTCATATCTTTGATTAAACGGAAAGTTTCAAAAGAAAATTAAACGAAAAACCGGTAAAACTATTCAACCCCCTTCTAGTTTTCCACAATTGGCATCAAGAGCTACGTTACTCAAGCTTTTAAAATATATTGTGTTTTAAAACTTGAAACGATCCATGGATTTTGAAAATTACAAAGAAGGGCAATCTATGCAAAGACCACCACTTTTTGAAGCAAACGGTTTTATATATTGGATAAACCGATTTGAAACTTACGTGAAATCCAAAGATATAGATTTATGGTATATAATCATTGATGGTGATAATATAGTTACGAATAGTAAAGATGAAGATTAAAAGAAATTAATTGCTAAAAATAATGAAGCTAAAATGACGCTTTACAATGCTTTGCCTTAGAAAGAATATGAAAGAGTCTTTATGTGTAAAACCGCCAAAGAAATTTGGCAATCTTTAATAGTCACTCATCAAGGAAACTCACAAGTTAAGGATAACAAAATTGATCTTCTTGTTCAACAATATGAACAATTTGCTATTCCCGAAGAAGAGACTATTGATTGTGCATTTGTTAGGTTTAACACTATTATTACTTCACTTAAAGCACTTGATGAATCTTTTTGTAGCAAGAATTTTGTCAGGAAATTCCTTAGAGCACTCCATCCGAAGTGGAGAGCAAAAGTGATGGCAATTGAAGAATCCAAGGATCTTTCAAGCATGTCACTTGACGAGCTAATTGGAAACCTCAAAGTTCATGAAATGGTAATGGAAAAAGATTCGGAAATAGGTAAAGGCAAGAAAGAAAAGGTTAAGTCCATTGCCTTGAAAGCTAGAGTCCAATCAAGTGATGATGAAGAATCTTGTTTGGATAGTGATGATGAAGAATATGCCATGGCCGTTAGAGACTTCAAGAAGTTCTTTCGTAGACGAGGGAAGTTTGTAAGGAAACCTAAAGATGACAAGAAAACCTTCCGAAAAGATCGTGATGATAGGAAAGGAAAGGTTGAAAGGAAATGCTTTAGGTGTGGAGACACAAGTCATCTCATAGGAGAATGTCCAAAACCACCCAAAAGCAAATCTCAACAAGCGTTTGTGGGTGGTGCTTGGAGTGACTATGAAGAAGATGACGATGAGCCGAAAAATGATGAAATTGCTCTCATGGCTCACGACTCAAATGAGGTACTCTCCAACTCATCTTACTCTTCTATTGATGATGACACCTTACAAAAAGAATATAACAAACTTTGTGTATTAAGCTTAAAAATCATAAACAAAAATAAATTTTTGAAAACTAAAAAGGAGTTTTTAGAAAATGAAGTTTATGAGTTAAAAGAAAAAGCTAAGAGATTAGAAAATAGTAAAGGTATTGACACATCGTGCAAATCGTGTGAAGAGCTTAAACTCGAAATTGAGAAACTTAGAATTACTCAAGATGATCTAATAAAACAAACCACAAAGTTTAAGAAGTTCGATAAAAGTATTTCTTGTGCGGATGAAATTATGAAACTTCAAAAGTCACCATTTGATAAAACAGGACTAGGTTTCATGAAACTAGAAACTTCGAAGAGTCAAACGAAACAAGAAAAGAAAGCACAAGAAACTTACAAAACTGCTACAACAGCCCGCGGAACAGACGGAACCCAAAATAGGGTTCCGCCCGTTGAACCCAAAGGTTCCGCCGGGTCTGCAGCAACAGTGAAAACTTCCACGTCGGATAACTGGAGTAGGACTTAGTAAAAACGAATTTAGAACTAGAACTACTCAACCGAGACCTAAGACTCCAATTCCCAAACGCCCCTTTCCAAAGAGTAACTACAACACACGACCAAACTACCAACATGTTTGGAACCAAAACACTCTTGGACATTACCAAACTCCAAATTACAGGTCATGGAACCCTTATGTTCTATTTTCATACTTGGATCAAGTTAATGGTATGCTTAACCAAAATGGACCCATGAGAAATTGGGGACCAAATGTTTGAGTGTTTTTCGTAAAATAGGTGTGCCTAAAAGTATGTTTGGAATCGGATGAATGGATTAAAGATAGCGGTTGTTCAAGGCACATGACGGGTAACAAAAGCCTCTTCTCAACTTATCACAAATGTGATGGAGGTAATGTTACGTTTGGTAGTAAAGCTAAGAGCAAAATCATCGCAAAAGGTACAATCTCTCATGACTCCCTTTTTATAGATGATGTAGCTCATGTTGATAACGTAGGTTTTAATCTCCTCAGTATTAGTCAACTTTGCCGTAATAAGTATAACGTTCTTTTTAGTGAAAATGGAAGTAAAATACTTAAAGATGGCATAACCATAGCCAAGGGTGTCCTTAAGAACAACGTGTATGTCATGAAGATGGATCAAACATCTAGAGACAAACTTTGTCTTACTACATTAGATGAATCTTCAACTTTATGGCATAGATGTTTAGGACACGCTAACATGAGACTTATACAAAACCTCTCCTCCAAAGACCTAGTTCGAAATCTACCTAAGTTGAAATATGACCAACACTTTTGTGACGCTTGCAAAGTCGGTAAACAAGTCTATAGTAGCCATAAGGCTAAAAACTTGGTTTCTACATCTATGTGTCTAGAACTTTTGCATATGGATTTGTTCGGTCCATCCGCTATACAAAGTTATGGGGGTAACTTCTACACTTTGGTCATAGTAGATAATTTCTCAAGATATACTTGGACAAAATTTTTGAAAAGTAAAAATGAAGCTTTTGATAAATTTGAGATTCTAAGTAAGAAACTTCAAAATCAAGTAGGGTCTAGTATTGTGTCTATTAGAACGGATCACAGTCGTGAATTTGACAATGAATTTCAATTTGGAAACTTTTGTGATAAAAATGGTATTACTCATAACTTTTCGGCTCCACGTACTCCTCAATCTAATGGTGTAGTAGAACGTAAAAACCGGACCCTGCAAGAGATGAGTAGAACAATGCTTAATGAACAAAACATTCCAAAAAAGTTTTGGTGTAACGCCGTTGACACATCAACGTACATTTTAAATCGAGTCTTAATTAGATCATTTTTGAATAAAACTCCTTATGAACTATATAAAGGTAAAAAGCCTACATTAGGATACTTTAGAGTGTTTGGGAGTAAATACTTTATTCTTAACACCAAGGACTATCTCACCAAATTTGACCCAAAGTCTTATGAAGGTGTATTTCTTTGATATTCACAAAATAGTAAAGCTTACATTGTTTTAAACAAATAAACCTTAAGAGTCGAGGAATCGTTGAACGTAACATTCGACGAGAGTCCACCTCCCTCTAAGACATCACCTTTGGTAGATGATGACTTAGTTGAAAGCCAAGCCATTGAAAACCAAGTAATCTTAGAAAATGACAAGGAAGATGAACCATTAAGCAAATAAATTGTTAATGTTAAACAATCCAAAAGTCATCCATTAGATAATGTCATAGGAAAAATTAATGAGAGAACACTAAGATCTAAAGCCCAAAATGAAAGTAACGACCTTTGTTTCGTGTCAACCATAGAACCGAAAAACATTAACGAAGCGATAAATGATGAGTCTTGGGTAATAGCCATGCAAGAAGAGTTAAACCAATTTGTTAGGAATAATGTATGGACATTAGTTCCTCAACCAAGTAGTCAAACAATAATTGGAACAAAATGGGTTTTTCGTAATAAAATGGATGAAAATGGAATTGTGTCTAGAAACAAAGCTAGGCTAGTAGCACAAGGATATAATCAACAAGAAGGCATTGACTACGATGAAACTTTTGCTCCGGTTGCTAGGCTCGAGTCAATTAGAATCTTACTTGCATATGCATGTGCACACAATTTTAAACTCTTTCAAATGGACGTCAAAAGTGCATTCTTAAACGGGGTCATAAATGAAGAAGTGTATGTTGCTCAACCACCAGGCTTCATCGATTTTGAAAAACCTAATCATGTTTACAAACTTAAAAAGGCTCTTTACGGACTTAAGCAAGCTCCAAAAGCATGGTATGATCGACTTAAAACCTTCCTAGTTGACCATAAGTATACCATGGGCTTAGTTGATAATACTCTCTTCACTAAGAAGAAAGATTCACATATTATCATAGTCCAAATCTATGTTGATGACATTATATTCGGATCAACTTGTCAAGAGTTATGCATGGATTTCTCAAAAATCATGCATGACGAGTTTGAAATGAGTATGTTAGGAGAACTCAACTTTTTCCTAGGACTCCAAATTAAACAACTAGAAGATGGTATCTTCTTTAACCAATTTAAATATATTAAGGATATGCTTAAGAAATTTGGATTAGAAGATTCGAAACCAATCAAAACTCCCATGTCCACGGAAACAAAACTCACCAAGGATGAGGAAAGTGAATCCGTAGATAGCACTAAATATAGAGGTATGATTGGAAGTCTACTTTACCTGACGGCTAGTACACCCGACATTATGTTTAGTGTTTGTCTATGTGCTCGTTTTCAAGAAGATCCTAAGACAACTCATCTCGAAGCCGTTAAAAGGATTTTTAGATATATTAAGGGCACTACACATTTAGGTTTATGGTATCCCAAAGGAACGGGAATAAACACCGTATTGTATGCCGAATCGGATCATGCCGGTGACTATGTTGATAGAAAAAGCACAAGTGGTACTTGTACTTTTGTTGGACATTGTCTCACCTCATGGTTCTCTAAGAAGCAAACGGCTCTCGCTATCTCTACAACGGAAGCCGAATACATTTCGGCCGGAAAGGCATGTCAACAAGCTCTTCGGATGAAGCAAGCTCTTGTCGACTACGAAATTCAACTTAACGACATCACCAACCTTTGTGACAACAAAGGAACCATTGATCTTAGCAAAAATCCAGTTCAACATGCTCGTACCAAACATATTGAAATCCGTCATCATTTCCTTCGTGATAACATTCAAAAGGGAAACATCTCAATTGAGAAAGTTTCTTCCGAAGACAACATAGCCGACATTCTCACAAAACCTCTTAAACGAGAACCTTTTAACCTTCTTAGGCTAGGCTTAGGACTCATGGAACCTACATTGTAGTTCTAGACATTAGACAAAAATCACAAAAATCAAAACAAATCAATAAGCCTTTTTCTCAGCAGAGTCGGCGGAACCCTCAACCATAACGAGTGGAACCCTCTTTTTGTTCTGCCGTATCCGCCGACCTGCAGAACCTTTTTCTTAGTGTATATTAAACCAAACACCCATTATCTCATACCACCACTTCCAAGCTACTACTATTCACTTTACCATTCATCCACACCTACGAATTTTTGGTCCTCCCTTCATTCACATTGCTCATCAATCATCATTGTAAGTATTCTAAACATGATTACACTCCTGATCTGAGTTTAGGAATTCTATTTTTGCACAAAAACAAAAACTTGGGGTTATGCATTAACTTGTAAAACTCATGCATGAAATTAGGTGTTTAACAAAACTAATCATGTTTCCCATAGTTAGGAATTGCATTATTATAAGCTATTAACATGTTTACCAAAACACCCCATGTCAAATTCTTGCAAAAAATTCTCACAAGTAGGACAAATATTTTTTCATCTCACATTGTGAATACAAAATCAAAACGTTATGTTCAAAAACATCACTTGCATAATGTCTCTTGAATGCTAAAGGGAATACATAACCAATATGTATTTTCGGGTACATTCAAACGAAGCTACATTGAACTAGGAGCGCTTGGGTTATCTTTTGTTGTATAAACAAAACTTGCATTCTAATTTTTTTTAGCATCAAAATGAGTCAAGATAACCGCACGTCCACATCATTTTCATATAGGCACACACTAGAATATCCACATTACAATAGTCGTTTACTTAGACTAAAATGTGAAATTTTGTTTTTCTAGGAATCATCATGCCTCCTCTAACCCATTACGACCACAAAGACACCATTAAGTACCTACCCAAACACCACAAAACCCAAGGTCTTACGGAAGCTCAAATCAACATTTTCAAAGCCTTAGAAAAAAGCTATGTCCATGAGGGTAGAACCATTGACCCATCTTTCATAGAAGGTACCAACCTACCTAATGAACTAGCAACTATCAACTTTGATTGTCTCCTAGAAATCAATGAGCCTATTTGTCCTAGGTTTATCTTAGAGTTCTATGCATCCGTCACTCTCTCCATGGATGAGTATGGTCGCATGTCTATTAACTTTAGGGCTAGTAGTCATGAGTACTCCTTCACTTTCGAGGAATTTGCTCAAATCCTAGGTGTCCCAAACTGTGGTACTTGCATCTACTCCGACAAGCATTCCCTCTCAACTCTTGACACACTCATTGACCGTATCCATCCCTATGATACCCCTCTTGTGTCCAAGGATGAACTTCGTGACCACCTCTTCATTAGGACAACCAACACTAGGAGAACCCGTTCAGGAAATGAGGTCGATAAGGACCCCTATGGAATTGAACTAAATGAACTCAAGCCCTAATTCAAGAAATGGGAGGAACTCCTTAGAGCCAATGTCATTAGCACCATAGGAAACTGGGATCATATCAATCTTTGCCTTTGCTATATGCTCTACTCCTTGTCCGTTAGGCAACCCTTCAACCTTGCCTACTACATGGCCAAGAGAATGGCCGACATTCCTGTGCAAGGCACAACGGCTATGCCGGATGGAATGCTCTTGACTCATCTCTTTAGGTTCATCTCTCCCATTTCACCAACTCCTAACGGTCTTTGCCTAGACTACTCTCTCATTCCACACACCTTTGTTCCACTAAGTGATAAGAGAGTCTACAAAGCCCAAGGAAAACGTCCTCATCCTCCTACCTCCTCATCATCATCCTCAATGAGTGAAGATGATACTTTGCCCAACTCTAGGCTCCCACCACTAGAATACCTTTCCCAACTTTCGGATATTCCGAATGAGTTGGCGGAGTTCAAGAAAATGAAGGGGATGTTCAAGAATCTTGGGAGATTCCTTGGAAAGCTCAAGAAGAAGATCGACCGTCAATGAGAGCGGGTGTGTAGGAGTGTTTAGCACAAGGTGCTATTTGAACAATTTGGTCGTTTCAAACAATATGTGTTATGTATTTGTATGTTGGTAGGATATTTGATACAATTTGGAACATGTTTGAACTCACTATGATGCAGGACGACAACATTTGGCATGTTGTCAAATTTTCAAGTTTATGAAAATTTCACTAAGTATAGTGAAATTCGCTAGCCCCCGGTCAAAGTCCAATGGTATGCGTGTTTACATGTCCAATTTTTGCATTTCCTAACCAGATATGAATTATATTTTTGCTTTTAGGAGTTTTCGAAAAATTTGAAAATCGTCTCGCGGGTCAAAAACGGGGACTGCCTACTTTTTCAGGCCTGGCGGATCTGGTGGCACCCTAGAATTGGTTCCGCCAGTGCATTTTTCTGGAATTCCAGAAATGGCCCAATGGATCAGACGGAACCCTCAGATGGGTTCCGCCTGTGTAGTCTGAGGGTTTCGCCAGTGCACCTGCAATTTTTTTTTTCGACATTTCAACTTCCACTCAAAAACAAACAATCCTTTTTTAGATAGAAACCCATTCCCTACTATTTGCTAAGCACATTAAGGTCTTTCTCATCCTCTAGAACTCATAGAAACCTATTTCCCGCCAAATTTCAAACTTAGCCATAACAACCTCAAGGAACCTTCACCTATAAAGGAAGGAACCTTTCCAAAGGTTCCTTGCAATCCGTGAAACATATACCTTCAACAAATTTGCCAAAACCACTAAGCATTTAGTGCAAATCTTTGTCTTCTTCCTTCACCATTTTCATTGGATTGACTTCCAATGATTTGACAACCTTCATTAATCTTCAAAATCATTAGCAACCTCCATTTTTGTATGGCTAAACATCAAATCCAAACACTCCTTTCCATACTTCTTCACCTCTATAAATTTAACCATCTTAGAACACCCTCAAATCACACCATCACCATCACAATCTCTGATTCTAAACCTCTAATCAACCATTTCTACAATGACAAAGTCAACAATAACCTCTCAACCATCTCGACCCGTTCGGAGAACCGCACGTATAAGTGTCAAATCACTTTGGTCCAACCACACAATCAACTTGAGTTCCTCATCCTCGGATGAATTCTCCACACCCATAAAAAATGAACATTTTCTAAACCTTGCATCTCCATCTCCATCACCCAAAGGACCTAATGAGCTCACTACTCCACCACCAACAAAATCACCCATTGACCTAACTCCACCAAGTGCTCCAACCCAACCATCAAAAACTCCATCACCAAACTAGAACCAATGGAGTTATTTGGGTCTCCTCCAGCATCACCACATCCTTTTGTACAAGATCTCAATGATCTTCCACCAAGATCAACAAATCCACCACCTTTGACAAACTAAAACCCAAAACCTTTGTTGTTTCACCCTATATTCAAAGATATCCACGGTCCTCTATATGGAGAACCAAACTTTGAACAAAATGATCACCCAACACCACCACATTCCCAATCCCAATTCTTTGAGTCTATCTTTCCTTCTTATGAGGAAATTCAAAGCATGGTGGAAAATCACCTTCATCAAGCAATGGAGTTTCAAACCACCTTGCTTGACTCCATACCAATCCCATCCTCCAATCAAGAACCCAAAACCAACCCACCACCACCACCACCATCATCAAACGACCCATTTCCACCCACTCATCACCATGTTTGCTCACAATGTGAGCAAATGCTCAAACAAGGTGAAAGCATCAAGATGTTGCTTCACCAATTCAAAATGAAACCCGTTTTGCTATACAACACATCATAGAGCGTTTGGATGCTCTTTCCCACCCAAACCAGTCCTAGACCAACTTTGGAGGCCTTTTGCCCCATTTAGGAAATGTGTTGTATGACTTCTACTTATAGAAGTAGGATGTTCTTTTTCTTTTATTTCTTGGTTCTTTTCATCTTTTATTTTATTTTTAGAAGTAGAAGGATAATTTTTCATTTCTTGTCTTTGACTTTTTAAAAGTCAAATTTTACTTGAAATGACATCTTTTACTACTTTCTAACTTGCATTGTTGGTTGATCATATATGAGTTGTGATTGTGGTTGCTTATATTGTCATATAGTGTGGTAACTACAACCTTGATTATGTGTCATTATCACCAACTAACCATTTTTTTGTTGGTTCAAAATCCATGTTTCCTATCTTGGCACTCCTTTTAGAGGGAGTATCGACCAAGGGGGAGCAAGTGCATAGTTCCGCTTCGCTACTCTACTTTTTGTTTCGACAAAAAGGGGGAGAATGATATATAAACTTATAAACCTAAACTGATTTTCATCACTTAAGTAAAACAAGTTTAATATAACATTTTTTTAAGTCTTAAACACTAAAATTTTGTGAGTTACTTAAAAACAATGTTTATATTTTGTCATCAACAAAAAGAGGGAGATTGTTAATACAAATATCGCCTAAAATCGTTATTTATATTTTACGATCTTTGCTAAGTTTTGTTAACGACAAAGTGTAAAATTTGGTTTCTAGTAAAACATAATTTTAGTTTAAAGACTTGCATAATTAGACATTTGCTACATTTACATTTCATATAAAACACAACACTTTTTATATTTCTTAAAATATAAAAATGTTAACATCACATCATTCATTTATGGTAACTTTGTGTGTTTGACTTACCATAACCTCTTACATATTTTTGGAAGTATTCCACTTTTGATTCAATGTGTTTGACTAGAATTTAGTTGATGTGACTTTGGTTGGTTTGGAAAGATTTATTGCAAAACCTTCTGTCAGCCCGGCGGAACACTGGAGATACACGGGCGGAACCCATCTGAGGGTTCCGCCGTATCTGCCAGGCCTGCAGAATGTTTTGCTATAAATACCAAGCTATTCGTTTGTATTTAGGTTTCAGCACTTCTCATTACATTTTACACACACACATTTATATCATTCATACCCTTGTAAAAGAACTAACGGGAGTGGTTGTACCCTTGTAAAAGAACTCGACATCTAGCTTAGTGTCGGTAATCGTGTCGACGTGTAAGGTTTTCTCCGCCAGTGAAAGGAGCTTGTTGACTAGTGAAAGAAACTCTCGAGTTGGATACTCGGGGTGTGGACGTAGGGCAAGGAAAAAGAGTCCTTGTAGCCAAATCACGATAAATACTCGTGTTTTGGTTTTAATCGTTTCTTTCTTTATACGTGCATGTTATATTTTGTCTTTGTGTTCATATCTTTGATTAAACGGAAAGTTTCAAAAAGATAATTAAACGAAAAACCGGTAAAAGTATTCAACCCCCTTCTAGTTTTCCACAGAGTCATTTCACTAAGATCTAATCTTGTCTTACCATTTTTAGCATAAACTTTTATTATCTTCAGGTCATTAACAATATCTTTCAATAATTTATAATTCATAGTCTCACTTACGCTATACAAACCATCATATAAATTACAAACAGGCTTAACAAAGTAATGGTATTTTGTTTTGCGTAGCTTATAACCCAGTTCATACATAAGAATATCCAACTCTTTAACTAACACATTATCAACATCAACTAAACCAACTATGGTTTCCTTACTTTTATCGTATATTCTACCAGATCAGTATTTAAAAACACCATTGTGATAAACCCTCATGCTAAACATATTAGATCTACCACCTGAAAAAAAATGGTGAACATTATCAAACCTTAACTGCAGAATAGATAAACATATTAGATATTCCAACGATTATGATATAATTAAAGAGCAGAATACAATCTGTGATCTTGAAATTAAAAAATGTGTTGGAATACGTGGTTTTCTAGTTGAGGTTACAAATGTGAAAAGATTGAGATTCTTTCAAGTTAGGTTGAACATGACCAATCATGTTCTCACACAAATAAAACAAAGATTGAGTCTCGTAGTAGTCCTCACAATTTTTTTTATGAGAGAACATGACCGGTAATCTTCATAATATCTTGAGAGAATCTCAATCCAATATAAAATTATATCCAAAGTAGCTCTATTAACTTTTAAACTCTTGTCTATGCAACGTTTAATTTTAGAGCTTTATCGTTAATTCAGAAGTTTCAGTTATTCTATCCAAACAAAGTGTTTTTCACTAAGAGCTCTTTTAGAAAAATATGAAGCTAAACCCTCTCAAAAATTTCCTTTTCAACATACCTTAAAGTTAAAAAAAAAAAGACTTCGATAGCATCACGTCGCAACGGATAAATGTAATCTAGAAAAAGGTGCTTTTTCAACGGCTGTATGGACTATAACAACACGAGACGATACGTTCGATCGGTGAAGATGCGGAAATTGTGATAACATTTTCTTTGGAATTTAATTATTATTTTACGGCCGGTGACGACATAGATAAATTAAGCAGTTTGATAGTTATAATTTTTTTTGAGCCACTTGTTTTTTAAGGCTGGCGGCTTGTTACTGTATGTCCTAGAGGCTAAAACAAAGGTTTCGACATACTTTTCTTTGAAATTTTAATACGAAGTTAATGTCGCGCACTGAGAGCGTCAATTAACTCCTAATGATTCGAGAGTTATAGTCAAATCCATGACTTGCTCTCTTTCTATTTCTTTTTTGAGAAAGAATAATGGCGGCGACTAGAGTTTGACGAGGTGATATACAAGGTTTTTGATAACTGACTAGGCGTGTAGATTACACCCGCTCTAATAACAAGTCGTACATTGAATAAACACCTCATGTATTATATTTTTCTGATAGTTATATATATATATATATATATATATATATATATATATATATATATATATATATATAAACACGAAGACACGGAACCTCCTAATGACTTAACTCTCACAAACACGCATGGACATATAATCTGATAATAGTGTCAAATAAAAAAAAAAGTAAAGTAAGTCTTTCACGGGTTATAGGTCCCAACACCGTCTTCCGCAGTGTATTAGGGAGGTTAAGACGTAGACAACCTTACCCCTACCTAAGATAGAGAGACTGCTTCCGGTTCTACCAAAGATAGAAAAAGACCTCCGGCCTTACAAGGGGTGATGATCAAACCCTTGACTTCTGTCTCCAGATGCAAATGTGTTAACCACTTGATCTAACTTTGCTCTATAATAATAATAAAGTCAAATAGTATCTTATTAGTAATTATGAACTACGTACAAAACATTATTTTAAAAAACTTAAAATCAAGGGATATGTGAGCTGCATGAAGATGGACTTCTACTGAGTGACGTCTAGTAAAGTGGTGACACGAGGTTTTACAAACTTTTGTGGAATTACGATCCCTCGAAACTCATTTCAACATTCATCAAAATCTTGTGGGTAGAACAAATTAAATATATTTCCCTTCCTCGAAAAGACATTTTTTAAGACAGAATTAAAACTCTGTCTTCCTTTTAGATTAGTAATAAGAAAAAGGTTTTTCATTCAAATTAGAATGTTTAGATCCTTGATCCAATAAATGCCTATAATAGTTTATTGTAACATTTCAATTTATAGCTTTTCGCTAGTATTTATACAATTCCGTCAGGGGCGGAGCTAGAAATTTTTTTAAGGAGGGGGCAAAAAAATTTCCGTCACTTTGAACCTTAGTTGGGTTTTGATATAGTAGTAGTATTACTTTTTCTGAAAATAATCTAAAAACTAAAAGCTACAGTAAAAAATTAAACAAAATTTTAGAAAAACCACACTATAACTGTTATCTTGTCTTTTGTGTTTGTCACCCCACTCACCCACGTGATACCATTACCTACTAGAGAACAAAACAAGTAAGACCAAGGTTTTTATTTTATTTTATTTCACTCTATCTTCTCCAACTCTTTCTTCTCCACTTCCTCATCTTCCTTAGTCCTCACTGGTCTAACAAACAAATAACGCTTTGCACTCTAAAACCAACCTAAATATTGATTTTGACTTTCGAATTAAGCAAGTCAGACACTATTTTGGGGGGGGGGGGGGGGGGGGGGGGGGGCAAATTAAGAAAATACGTCCAATATTCAAAAAACTTACACTGCAAGTTTTTGGGGTGGGGGGGCACGTGCCCACCGTGACCCCCCGTGGCTCCGCCTCTGAATTCCGCGGTTCAAAAAAATATGTTTACATCCGAGAGAGTTGACGAAGCTTTGTTTTTCTTCTTAAATTAAGAAAAACATGTTGCAATTTTGAGCGTTACAAACATGTCAGAACAAGGGTGCGTTTGGTTTAGGAGTGTAGGTTCAGATTTCAAATTTCACTTAAAAGTATATATGCTTGTTTCAAGCTTTGATAATTGGATTTAGGATTTGTGAAGGAAAACAATGCAATTTTAAAAACCTTTCAAAGCAGCTTGAATTCAAGATGTGTTTGGTATGCTGCTATTAATCGCAAAGTGTATAAGTTTGATAGTAGTGGTTGGTCCTCACATATGATAGATCGATTCTTTAAACTTTTGTAGTATATGAAGTATAGAATAAATACGAGTTAGAAAAAACTTTAATAATATAGTTTTTTTTAATTGTTTTAATAATTTTTTTAATATTATTTTTGTAGTAAATTAAAATAAAGAAAAAAAAAATCTTTCATATAATAGCAACTCTTAATTGAATTTGAAATCCAACTACAAACCAAATGATGTCTCAAGTTATTTATAAATTGATTGATCAAATTATAATTATCTAACCATTGATCAAGATTTTATTTTCTCCTTCAATTCCATCAATTCCATGTGCATGATGCTATCAAACTTAATACGTCGTCATCTCGGCTCTCTTTAACAGGCCACGTGGATTTTTCTTTTTCGAGACTAGACCAACACCTTCATGCCGTACCATTTCATTTATTTTGCGAAGGACAAGAAGTTCGTTCCGTGGTACTATCGGACCATGCAAACATTGTACACGTTATATCTTACTTTTACATTTCATTGCATGTGTACATAAACTGATATGATTTTTAAAGACTTGTATACTATGTATGTAGGTCAGTAGGTGTATATATTCTCAAATCCCATCAGCAAGATTTTATTTTCTCCTTCGATTCCATCAATTCCATGTGCATGATGATGTCTTGAGTTATGGGAGTGTAGGACACCAGGTGGCAATCAAATGTAGGACAACGTAAAAGATGATAATCTATTGACACGTGAATACAAGTACCTGATAATAATTGGGTCGAGACACTTGCCATGCATGATGATTGTTTGTTTTGGGAAATAATATTTGGTACCCCTTAACAAATGTACACATAAACTATTTATTACGTATAAAATAAGTTATATAATCTTCATATTTTATACTCCCTCCGTCCCAATATAATTATCCATCTTTCCTTTTTGGTACGTCCAAAATTAATTATCCAATACTAAAACTAGATAGGAGAGTTTAGTCAAGTTTACTATATTACCATAAGTTGAAATTAATATTACAAACTTTAAAGAAGTGTTAATTAATTAATTAAGGGTAAATCTGTCATTTGGCAAAAAATAAGAGAGAGAAAGCTGTATTAATTCTGTTTTTCTTAAATTGTATGTTTTTTGTCGGGGGACAATAATTTTGAGACGGAGGTAGTATATCTTTTATTATAAATGTATTTCTATGTTTAAAAAAACATAACTATAACTTTTTATTTTTTTCTTTCTTTTCCTCTCGATTTGAGAACACGACTTTGTTAATTTTCTTTCCATTTTCTTTCAACTCAAAAACATAAAATATAAAGACAACTTTCTTTTCTTTCCACTTCTTTTCTTTACTCTTCTTTACCTATCATTTCTATTCCCATAAGAAAAAACTCGAGAATAGAGCGTTAAAGTGATCATAACAAAAACCAACGATGTGGATTTTGAAAATAGAAAATTCGTATTTTGGGGTGTGGTTTTGGTTTTCAACAAAGAAAAACAGCACTAAAATAACTACATCAAATGATACGACTTGTTAAGGTAGTATTGATAGTAGCACCAAATGTTACAAAAATCGTGAGTCGGTAGTGAGGTGGTTGACCACCCTGTAGCGTGTAATAGCCGATTACAAGACCGATTGCCTTGTAATTGCCGATTACAAGGCCGATTACCTTGTAAAAATCAACACGGTGGAAGGCTGTGTACCTTGTAATTGCCGATTACAAGGCCGCCTAGGCCGATTTTTGCAACATTCGTAGCACCGCTTCAAGCGTGATGCAAACTCTGTCAAAAAAATAGAAGAGAAGAATGAGAGATATTTTAATCTTTAAACTTGATTGATTACTTTTCATTAATGACAAGACTTTTAAATACTAGTTATGTGATAACTCACACGAACACAAGACTTATCCTAAAACATAACAAATATTTATCCTAAGGGAATATATTAGCTACAATTTTTTGTAGCTAACTCCCTGCAATTTCATGTTAAAATTTGTGGGTCCCTGAATTTTCTGATGTGTCCTTGAATCATTTTAGTGGGTCCTGAATCATTTCTTGTGTAATTTTGGTGAGGATTGTAGCCATCTTGACTACAATAATTGTAGCCAAGATATCCCCTTATCCTAAACACATATTCTAAACAATTGATTATTATTATGGCTATCCCAACCCATCACGAAATCCCTATGCATATCCACAGCCATATCATCCTCATTCCTTCAAAACCACCTTGCCCTCAAGGTGTTGTCTTGAAAAGTACTCTTAATTCTGGGATCTCATAATCTTATTTGAATTGCAGCCTCTATTTTTTTTTAATCTTTATGAATAGCGAAGAATGCCCCTGAACAAGCATTGTTGTTGCGAATTTGCAAGTTTGGCTAACTAGCGTTACAAAATTCCGTTAGTGAGTCCTCACGTGCGTTCCACGTGATGGTATTTTCGTTATTTCACTTTTCCTGCCATAAAATCCACCTGACACCCCACTTGTACACCTACCGTTGTGTTGAGGGACATTTTTGCAGCCAAGTTTTCATTCTTATATTTTGCCACCCGAATACTCATTTTCAACATATACACATATTTTCAATCGAACCGCTTTGCTTCCAACTTCCCCATATTGTGCAAATCACCTATTTTAGCAGTAATCCAACATGGGTGGCTGGCAAAATAGAGCTCGTAGTTACCGATTGCGAATAATGGTGTAGTATATGGTAAGATTTTTTAACATGCACTGTATATCTGAAAATTAAAGCAGGTTACCTTGATTCATGAAAATGTTATGGTTGGTTTTTGACTTTGGGTTTTCTAATTCTTTGTTTTATCTTCAAAGATTTGTTCCTAAACCTCTCCACTATTTAAATCCATTACGCTGATGAGTGTTCTGATCTACATGACATAGTATACAAGTTTGCTATGGTTAATCACTTAGACCTAATTGATTCTGAGAAGTTCTCCATTCACGAGTTGTTGTTTACCCAGGGTCCCAGGGGACTGTCTTTAGATGATGGATTTGTTCCCTTGATGTCGGATCAAGACGTGTTGACATTGTTAAAATTTGTGCCTAGGTATAAGGAAATAGATTTTTATATAAAGTCTTATGTATCTTTAGTAGAAAAACATATGATGCTTAGTTTCAATTTTTAGGGTTCTCTAAAAATTGAGGGTTTTCAATCAAGTGTTATTGAGGGTGATTAACAAGTGTTAATCAATAGTTGTTGATCAAGATCTTATAGATCTTGATAATTGATTGGGTATCTTCATATTTAGGGTTTACTGTATCAAACCTTAATTCATGATTTGAGTTTTATTGATTTGATTTGTTAGTAATTGGTTACTTAATTGATTGTTCTTGTTGTTATAAGTGCACAAAACTTCTTGCTAACTTGTTCTTGTTATTTTTCAGGTGAAAAAATTCTTATTCCGTTGTGCATTTTTTTGGCTTGATCTTCTTGATCATTGTAGCTTGGAGTTGCGTGTACTATAACACCTCTCGTCACCCTCTTTTTGGGAAATTTTGTTTTTATGGTGTTTTAGAATTGGTGAAAGAGTAGGTTAAAGGGATTTTTTGTGTTGGTGTTGATTGGCTAATTGGTTGTTATCTGTGACTGAAGGAGATATAAGGTGTATCTGTATTTTTTTTTTTTCTTTTTTGGGTTTTCCTTTGAGTCGTCATTATGGTTCATGAAGATAGAAATAAAGAAAAGGCCTCTGGATCAGGTGAGGTTGATCACCTTGATTAGTTTTACCCATTGTTTTTTCATAGTAATGATACTAATGGTATGCCTTTAATAAGTTTTACATTAGAATGACCTGAAAATTATAAGGTTTGGTATGTTGTTATTAATATAGCAAATCATACAAAAAACAAACTTGGTTTTATTAATGGAAAAATCAAAAAGGCCTGTTGAGGCTGGTTTTTTGCAAGAACAAAAGGATAGGTGTAATTCTGTGGTTTTTAAAAATGCTAAAGAACTGTGGGATGAATTGGAAGACACATATAATATACAAGATGCATCCATAAAATTCACTCATTTACACAATCTGGAATATCTCTCTCTTTGAATACAATCATAAATTCAATGCTCTATGTAGGCAATATGACTCCCTAGCTAGTGTGCCAGAGTGTACTTGTATTGGATTAACTAAACTAAAAGAACATAATAAACTCAACAAGTTAATGCAATTTCTCATGGGGTTAGATGAGGTTTATGCTCCAATTAGGAGTATAATTCTCACTACTGACCCTATTCCTGATGTGAAAGGGGCCTTTGCTACCTTTTCCGGGGATGAGTCTCATAAAAGTACTCCATCTCATAGTACTTCTAAGTCTGGTAACACTGCATTTGTTTGTAGGGCTAATCCTAGAAACTCATATTGGTCTGCTAATAAGAACACTAATAATAACAATCAATTTAGAAGGCTAAATAGACCAAACTTGGTCTACACACATTGTAAAATGAATGGTCATACTACTGATAGGTGTTTTGAGTTAGTTGGGTATCCATTTGGTTTTCAAAAGAAAAATGTGACTAATCAAAATAATGCTAGTAGCAATGTTGTTTCAGGGCATAAGGATAGGCCTGCTAGTTCATCTAACTTCTTTACAGATGAACAATATAAAAGGCTCATAGCTTTAATCAATGATAAATATGGGTGCAGTAGTATGCCTGCAAACATTGCAGGTATAAACTGTGTTATAAGTTTTTGTCATTCAAAGTTTTTTAATCATAATACCAACATAAGCACATATAACATATACATTGGTTGGATTAATATTATTGATGTATCCAAACTAGATATGATTGTGGGTTATCATAATGGTACTAAAGCTCAAGTTACCCATATTGGGAGTTTAAAATTGAAAGATAAATTGATCATAAACGATGTCTTGGTTGTACCTGGATATCAAGTTATTTTGTTATATGTACACAAGCTTATCAAAGATAACAAATATCGAGTCATTTTTATAAAGATGTTTGTATTCTTTAGGATTCTGCTTTAAGGACCCAGATGGGGACTGGTAATCATAGTAATGGTGTGTATTTTCTTAATAAAGGTAGAAATTTAACTAAACATAATATTCAAGTTTGTTGTTTATCTAAGTGTATAAGGCATAACAGGGTTGGTCATCCTTCTGGACAAGTTCTAAACATTCTTAAACAAAACTTAAAATAGAAAATGAATCCAAAAATGATCCTTATCATGTGTGTCACAATAAACAAACCAGTGACCCTTTCCCTCTTAATGAACATCAAACCACTGAAGTTGGACCGATTGTTCACTTAGATGTTTGTGTTTCTTACAAGATTCAACGTAAAGAAGGGTATAAATACTTTCTGACTGTTGTTGATGATTTTTCTAAAGCCGTTTGGGTGTTCTTGTTAAGGGAGAAAACTGAGGTGTTTTCACATATTGTTACTCTTTTTAATCTGATTAAAAATCAATTTGATAAAACTATAAAGATTTTTAAAAGTGACAATGGAACTGAGTTTGGGATTGAAAATATGGATAAGTTTTGTAAAGATAATGGTCTTCATCAACAAACTTCATGTTCTTATACCCCACAACAAAATGGTTTCGTATAAAGAAAACACATACACTTATTAAATGTAGCTAGAGCCCTCAGGTTTCAGAGGGGGGGGGGGGGGGTTACCTTTGAACATGTGGTCTGAGTGTGTTCTAACTGCTGTTTACTTAATTAACAGGGCACCTAGCTCTGTTTGGGAAATCACCATATGAAATGACCTATAAATGTGAAACAAATCTCTCTCTATTAAAAGTTTTTGGGTGTCTATGTTTTTCAAATGTTTTAAAAAATTCTGATAGTTTTCTTCTAGGACAGAAAATATGTTTTTATTGGTTATTCTTTTGACAAAAAAGGGTACAAGTTGTTTAGTTTGGAAACAAAGATAGTTTTTATTCAATCGATGTGAAGTTTTATGAAACATATTTTACTTTTAAACACAGTTTAGAAAATAAAGAGTATCAATTTGAATTTCAAAATACCAACAGTCAAAACTTTTTTTAACACTGGCCTAGGAGTATCAGATGATCCCTATGATGATAAGAGAGAGAAAAGTCTGGTAAGACTTCTACATTAAGTGAAGGCATAGACTAATCATCACTAGGAGGTATTGAGATAACCGATGACACTGAAAATGATGAGCTAGCGCATCCTAGTGTCACAGTAGAAGCAACCAGTGGTGATTTGAAGAATGCAACACTTGTAGATAATGATAAAATATCTGAGGATGATGATGATTACTATCAAGAATTTAATGATATGTTTCAAGATACTATTGTAACACCAGTAGTGACACGAGACAGACAAGCAAATCTCAGAACATATACTAGAAAATCTAGTAGAAAATCAAACATTCCAGTTAAACCGAGTGATTTTGTTTTAGATGGAAAGGTCAGATATGGTATTGATAAATCTGTTAACTTTAGTAATCTAGGTAAAGAAAATTTTGTGTTTTCTACCAGTTTTAATAAGATTATTGAACCAAAGATAATAGATGGATTGATGCCATGAATCTTGAAATGGAAGCAGTTAACAGAAATAATACTTGGGTTGTAATTGAACTTTCTATTGGCAGAAAAGACACTAGGAAGTAAATGGGTTTGGAAAATTAAGTGTAAGTCTGATGGAAATGTAGAAAGATACAAAGCCAGGATTGTTGTCAAAGGCTATAATCAAAAAGAAGGAGTGGATTATAAAGAAACATTCTCTCTAGTGGTTAAAATTGTAACTGTTTGGTGCATAATAAATCTTGTTGTGCAAAATAACTGGCCTTTGTTTCAAATTGATATAAATAATGCCTTTTTGTATGGTGAGCTTGAGGAAGATGTTTGTATGCAGTTGCCCCAAGGTTATTTTGATAAAAATGATAAAAGGGTTTGCAAGTTAAAAAAGTCATTATATGGGTTGAAACAACCACCGAGAAAATTGAATGAATTTTGTTTTAAAAGAAATTGGTTTTTGTCAAAGCAAAAATGATTTTTCCTTTTTTACAAGTCTAGAAACAATGTGTTTTTGGTTTTACTGGTTTATGTAGATGACATTGTTATTACTGGTAACAATGTTGCAGAGATTGAAAAAGGTTAAAGAGTTTTTAAGAACCAAATTTCTTATTAATGACTTGGTAAAATTAAAGTATTTTCTGGGAATTGAAATGTTAGAAGATAGCACAGGGTTTTGCTTAACACACAAAGAAAGTACTGTTTATAATTACTTGCTAAGTTTCACATGCTTGCATGTAAACCAAGCAAAACTCCAATTGAGTTTGTTAATGTTTTTGAGAAAAATAAACAGAAAAGTGCTGGCAAGGATGAACCTTTGGTTGGTGTTAATAATTACCAAAAACTTGTGGGTAAACTTATTTACCTAACTTTGACTAGGCCTGAGTTGTCTTACACAGTTCACTGCTTAAGTCAGGTTATGATCGTCTTATGCAGTCTCTTTTAAAACTTGCATTTAGAGTTTTAATGTATTTGAAAGAATCACTAGGCAAAGGAATAACTTTTGGAAAAAGTGGTCATTGTATTATGAAAGTGTTTGTGGATTCTGATTGGGCAAAATGTAAGGTAACAAGAAAGTCTGTTACTGGATTTGCTGTGTTTCTGGAAGACAATCTTGTTTCTTGAAAAAGTAAGAAACAATATGTGTTTGCTAGATCTTCTACTGAAGCGGGATTTAGAGCTATGTGTAATGTCACTTATGAAATAGTGTTGATTTTTAAGATTTTCATTGATCTTAATGTACATGTAGATACACCTGTAGGAATGTTTTGTGACAATAGTAGTGCTATGCGGATTGCTGCTAATCATGTGCTTCATGAAAGGTCAAAACATTTTGAGATTGACTTGTTTTTCATTAGAGAAAAGATTGCAGATGGTGTAATCAAAACTATCAAAGTCAAATATGAAAATAATCTTGCTAATGTTTTCGATTGAGTGTTTATGAATACAGTTTTGTGAGATGTGCAAGCTGAAGGATTTATAGAAGCCTTAGCTTAATTGGAATGTTGGAAATATAAGCTAAGGAATTATATTGCCATAGTTGTATTCTTGTTTGTTACTTGTTTTGTTGTGTGGGTTTCAATTGCAAGTAACATGGAAGCTCAAGGACTAAAGTTGCACCTGCTTAGAAGTTCAAGGACCTTATAAGCTCTAGTTGGAAACCGCCTTAGACCTAGCTATATGTTGTTCTTTTCTTCTCATTTGTTATTAGTTTTTGATAGTTTTCTATGTGTATTCTCTCTCTCAAGTGTGAGATTGAATCTTAGTTGTATTTGTTTTTCCTTTTCTGTGTAATCTTCTGAACTCAAAACTAGTATCAACATTTGAAGTTGATGATTGATGTTGTGAATAAAATAAAGGGGAGGTTGGTTGTATGAAATCTTGGTGTTTCTTAGTTGATTGATCATCACTTTGTATAGTTTTAACAGAACATCTCAGATTATGCGTCACAATACATGAACTAGTTCACATTGCATAGTGTTTGAGTAAAATCTTGTCACCTTACGAAGGTCCTTCCAAAGTCCTCCGAATGGTAACTGCGTATGTCGTAAGACCTGCGATCACAGCAAACGCGTTAGCCTCGCCCCGGGTGTTATCCCAGGACCAAGCTCCGGCGTGAGAGTAAGTATTGGGTTGATGATAATAAATATGTGTAGTAAGAATGCAGTAAATGCTAATCATATAAGTGAGTAAATGAGAAGTATTTATACTACCTCAAATTGTACCTGATTACTATGCGGAACAGTATGTAGTATGAGTAGGTTACTATTTCTGACATGTAGGGTGTGGCACATTAACCTGCCCCTATACTAGGGTGACAGCAGAGAACTCCACGTGTCAGACAACGACCCGCGAAACCAAGGCCAAAGGCGGCGTTTGACTGGGCCCTCCGGTCCCAAGTCCTCCGTACATTACCTGTCCGGAACGTTGTATAATCGTCCGGCCATATACACAATCATGTCCCCCCCCCCAGTGTCATGTTACAACTTCCAAAGTTGTGATATGATACTGTATCGTTCTGGTTGAGTTAGTTGGTTCTGTTATCCTTCCGTTTAGCAAGGACGACGTCCCTTTTTCTCAATGATTACTGTCACGAGTTGGGCCAGTTTGGCTGAGTTTGGGCTAATGGATTTTGGGTAGGCCCAGACCCATTTTCTAAGGGAGGTCATCCTAGTTTACTGTGATGCACGAGATGTGGCCACATGTCGAGAGGCTCATGCGTGGAGGGTCGGGATTTGCCCATCTGACACGACTCGGCGTTTCACTATTCACCGCTTTGCTCTATATATAAGGACTCATTTATCATTTTTACCGTTTTACTTTTTACATCTCTCTACATCTCCAGCAGTTGCCCTTCCGTCGTCAACTCAGGTGCGTCCTTTCGTCTCTCTTTGCTTTCTTCATTGTTGAGTTGCCATTCCCTCCATCCAATCATCATGTCTTCGGCCTCCCAAGAGGAAGTTGCTTCGGGTTCCACCTCTTCGGATGTCATTCCCAAATTTGACAGGCATACTATTACCTCTGTCACGACGAAGGAGCAAGTCGAGGCTGCCGCTAGGGATTATGGTATTCCCCTAGATCTGAATCCACGATTGGCCCCTCTTGGGATGACGATGAATCGTCTTCCCCAGAATGCCATCGGTATATACGAGGCATACTTGGAATTTTCTGGCGTCCGGGTTCCATTTTCCACCTTCCTTCTCCAAGTAATCTATTATTTTCGAGTGCATCTATCTCAGCTGGTTCCCATCGGTTTCTCGAAGGTTACACTCTTCGAACTATATTGCCGGAGTCTAGGTTTTGCCCCTCATTTATCTTTGTTCCGATTGTTCTACGTCCTTCAGAAGCAAGGTCATTGTTTTTCTTTTGCCCATCGAACCGGCAAGCATGGGCAGAAAAGGATTTTCAATGAAACTTGTTCGAGTATGAAGCATTGGAAGGATAGGTTCTTTCTTATCAACCGTTGTGCTATTCCAGATCCTATGCCGTGGAGGCACCAGGATTTGAGTGTCTCGGAATCTACCGCTCCGTATAGTGGGTATGAGCCTGGTCACGTGGCGGCTTTGACCGAGCATGTGGTTGATATTTAGGCCATTGATTCGGCTCTCCTGTTTGAAGCCGTTTTGACTAAAATTTGGAAATACCCGGAGCACCGTCCGATTTACAAGGATAAGGATGGGAATGGTAACTCATCATTGTTAAATTATTGTTTCGTGAATTATGGTTCGTCCTATTTGTATTTTGAACTTATAAATTTTTCTTCTTTTTTGTTATCTTGCAGTTGTATCCATGTCTCGTTTTTTGAGAATCCCCAACACTAAGGTCTCTCGTGTGTCGAAGGGGCCTACTTTGGCTGAGAGTGAAGCTATTGAGCCTCATGTCACAAATCCTCTTGACCCAAAGGGTACTCTGCCGAAGAAAATTAATCTTCAGAGGATTGTCGAGAAGCCTGATCAACGTGTGTTGGATGCAAAGGCTGCCAAGGAGAAGAAGAAACAGAATGCTCCTCCTCGTCCTGCCTTCAAGAAGCGTTCGTCAGGGGAGGCATCTCATCAGAGGTCTAAGAAGGCTGCTACCCCCAATGTGGTGGAACTCTCCGGCAGTGATTCTTGGGATGCTACCCGATCTCCCTCTCCCCTTAACATAAGCCATCCAGAGATGGAAATAGTTGACGAGGGGTTCGAAGAGAATGTCGAACATGCCAGTGGGAATGTGGGAGAGCAGCAGGTTGTGGCTAAACGAGGTAATACCGGAGGTGCTGGTGGTGATGATTGAGGTTACGATGATGCGAATGGTGAAAATGGCGATCATGGTGAAGGTCCTGATGTTGGCGGTGGTGATGATGATATAGAGAGGTTTCTGTCGATTCAATATCCATCGGATGCTGAGAATCTTGCTCATGGAGGTATAACTTTTTGTTTGTCGGAGAGTGGTCTTGTGTATTTTTCCTTTTGTGGCTTAGTAAAATTTTGCCTTTACAGGTGTTCGTGCTTCGACTTCAAGTGGGTCCACTCGGCAAGCTTTTGGTACGAGGACTCCCGGAGGTATTAGTGTTATCCTTTCGTACAAGTTCCTTCTTTTGTCATTTCCTCTATTTTATATATATATATATATATATATATATATATATATATATATATATATATATATATATATATATATATATATATATATATATATATATATATATATATATATATATATATATGTGTGTGTGTGTGTGTGTATGTGTGTTTCTTTGTTCAGGACTGGGTGGTTCTGCCAAACCCTTTGTCCCCTGCTAGGGCTTGACAGTTGGAGCGAGTTTGAACGATGCTGAAGTGTGTCGTGACCTGATGGTGCATCTTGCCCCTCCGTCAGTCCGGGTAGAGCAGGTAAGCTTGACGAATTATCAGGCCACCCAGCGGGCCTGGTATGAGCTAGCTAGGAGTTCATTGGCCCAGGCGGACGCGCTGCAGCGATTTGAGAACCTGAGTTACACCAGGCCTGCGGGGATGCCGCCGATAGGTTGAAGAGAGTTGAGGCTAGCCTGGAAGAGCAGCGTCAGGCAGTGGAAGGGCTGATTCAATCCAACAGAGAACTTCATCAGCAACACCAAAGCTGCGTCGGACGCGAGGCATATTTAACAAGCCAGCTGACTCTGGTTCAGAGGGAAAGGGATGAATCGAAGGGAAAAAATCTGGAACAAGCTGACCGGATAAAGTAGCTGGAGGACCTGTTGGTGAGTAAGGATGCGGCCTTGGAAAAGTCGGAGAGGAAATCTGCTGGGTTGGCTACGGAGGTCGAAAAGTTGACTGTAGCGGGAAGCCAAGCAGAGATTTTAAGGCACAATTACGTGCGCCAGCTCATTCCTACGGTTGTGAAGAGGTTCCGAGAGAGTGAGGAATATCAGGTAGCCTGGGCCGATGTGTTTAACACTGCCTTAGACGCCGGTTGGCTGGCGGGTGTGAAGTGTGGTCACACGGAGGAACAGGTAAGCGCTTACATCGCCGCTAAAGAAGGTTTTGACATGGCTGCCGTTCAGAATTTTCGTGCCTCATATGATGAAATGTTCCTTCGTCCTTTTCCTTATCTTGAAAGAGTGGCCTCTTCCTTCCGTCTTCCTCTTGCGGATATTATGAACATCCTCCCTGCCGGCGAGGAGAATACCGTTGGCGTTGGAGCATCCGGCCAGAACTCTTCCAATCAACCCTCTCATGATTCTTAGTTATTTTGTGGACTTATGTATTTGTGATGATGTTGGATCGTTTGACAATTTGGACATGTAATTACATATTTTTTGAAGGTTCGGCTTGCACAATGTATATTCTGTTGGGGCTGCGGCCAGTATTATATTTTAATCTTGCTTATTTGTTGTGACATAGTTCAATTGTGGTTTGATGCTTCACTCTGAATGTTATCCGTAGGGGTCTTTTAGCCTCTAGACTTAGTTTATTTTTTCCACGCTTTGCGTGTCGTCGTTGTGAGCGCTCGGAACTTATATTCTTTGCGTTTTGCGTGCCATCGTTGTGGGCACCAAACGGAGCTTATATTCTTTGCGGTTTGCGTGCCGTTGTTGTGGGCACCAAATGAAACTTATATTCTTTGCGGTTTGCGTGCCGTCGTTGTGGGCACCAAACAAAACTTATATTCTTTGCGGTTTGCGTGACGTCGTTGTGGGCACCAAACGAAACTTATTTTGTATGCCGTCGTTGTGGGCACCAAACGTATTTCGAGATTGCCTCTAGCGACTTAGCGCTGTTGGGTCTTTCATTTCGTATTTGATTCTTCATCGGTACCCGGATGGAGGTAGCTAATCTCCATCCGTGTTTCCGTTCGGTCACTTGCATTAAAATGATGGAAAATTCTCCCTCTTTCCCATCTAGGGAGGGATGATTAAAGTTTGCATTAATAAGCGTACGATTTTAGGGGCCATCGACCTTACATTCAGAATTCTAAACAGAATAAAAACTATAAGTAACACTTTCGGAGATTGATAGCGTGCCACTTTCGGGGCACCTCTTGATCATCTATCGTATATAACTTATAAGATTCATTCTGATATGCTTCCGTCACGCGGTACGGACCCTCTCACTTTGGGCCCAACTTCCCTTGATCTTTCGCACGACTTGCTTCATTCCTTCGGTATACGAACTCTTCGGGTTTAAAAGATACCGGATGAACTTTTCGGTTGTAATATCTCTCCACGTTTTCTTTGTATTTGGCCTCACGTATGGCTGTTCCTCCCTCTGTTCTTGTAGCAAATCCAGATTTAGACGCAACTCCTCCTCATTCATTCCATTTCTTATCATCATGGTCCGATGAGTTGGCATGCCTATTTTTGCCAGTATGACCACTTCACTTCCATAAGTTAGGCTGAACGGAGTCTCGCTGTTACTCATTTTGAGCATTGTGCGGTGCGCCCATAAGACATTTGGTAGCTCGTTTACCAATCCGGCCTTCTCTCTTCCGAGCCTGGTTTTTATACCATTCATCAAGCTTTTGTTCGCGGCCTCTACCAGTCCGTTGGCTTGGGGATGAGCCACCGCTGTGTTGATTTGCTGGATGTCCAACTGCTCACACCATTTCTTGAACGGATCATTTACAAATTACGTCCCATTGTCAGTGACTATGATTTTTGGGAGGCCGAACCTACAGACAATGTTGTCCCAGGTGAACTTCTTAACTTCCTTTCCGGTTATCCGTGCTAGTAGCTTGGCCTCAATCCACTTGGTGAAGTAATCTATTGCCACTATCACGTACTTGGCTTTTCCGGCCGATTGTGGCAACGGGCCTAAAATATCCATCCCCCATTGGTAGAACGGCCATGGTGCCATTATTGATGTCATCGGTGTTTTTGGGAGCTTCGACACCTTTGCATGAATTTGGCATGAATCGCACTTTCGGATCTCATCCCGGGCATCTCGGTGCATTGTAGGCCAGTAATACCCCTGTCTCATGGCCTTAGCGACAACCATTCGCGGTTCCGAGTGCATTCCGCAAGCACCCATGTGGATTTCCCGGATGACATAATTGGCTTGTACGGGCCCTACGCACCTTAACATGGGTACTAAGTAAGACTTTTTGAATAACACCCCCTCTTCCATCACATACTAATTTATCTTCATCCTTAGTGCCCGTGCTTCGTTCTTGTCTTCCGGCCATATCCCTTCTTCCAAACATTTGATTATGGGTGTCATCCAGTTATCTCCTTCTTCTTCCACCACGACATTCACCTCCTACTTCTCAATTGACCTTTCCGTCAACACTTCTACTAGCACCTCCTTCGTCAAGTGGTCGAATGCCACCGTTGCTAACTTACTCAATACATCTGCCTTTTGATTCTGAGTTCGAGGAATATTGCTAATGGAGAACTGTTTGAAACCGGTTATCAACCCCTTCGTCTTGGCTAAGTACTTAACCATGTTTGAGTTGGTGGCAACATAGTCACCATTTATCTGGTTAGCTACCAACTTTGAATCAACATACACCTTTATCTTCCGTACCCCCATGTCAATTTCAATTCTTAGACCAGCCAATAACGCCTCGTACTCTGCTTCATTGTTCGTTGTTTTCTCGAAATTGAGTCGAAGGGCATAAGTGTCTTCCGTTTGAGATGGACTGATGAGCACTAAACCTGCTCCGGTACCCTTTTGATTGGACGCTTCGTCTGTATACAACATTCAACCTCGTCTATATTTGGCTTGCAGGCAGGCTGTTGTAAGTAGTCAGGCGAGTGGCTTCCGATGGGCATTTCTGAGAAGAAATCCGCTAGGACCTGCCCCTTAATTGCATTCCGCGGAATGTATTCTATGTTATAAGCCCCTAACTCTACCGAGTATTTTGCGAGCTTTTCGGACGCCTGAACCTTGTTAAGAATTTTCTTGATGGGCTGGTCAGTGATAACCTTGATTGGGTGTGCTTCAAATATCGCCGTAACCTTCTTGATGCGTGCAGCAGGGATAATACTAGTTTTTCCATAGGAGCATAATTTTTCTCGGCGTCATTCAAAGTTCTGCTGACATAATGGACTGGACATTGCTTTGCCTTCCTCTCCACCACCAACACAGTACTAACAGCTTCGTCCGCTGCCGCTAGGTATACTGATGAGGCGAAAAATGATCCGTTTTTAGGGGGTCATTTAAGCCCGAATCCGAATTTATTTGATCAAATATTGCCCTAAATCGTTCCTTTTGTGATTTTAGGTGTTTGGAGAGTGAATTCTGGAAAAGAGGCTATTTTGGACGTTTTTGGAGCATAAAGTGAAGAAAACGACAAAGTACCAAAAATCTAAGCTGGAAATACAAGGTGACGGCGTCAAGGGTTTGATCTTGACGGCGTCAGACATGAAGAATAATTTACCGTAGCTGGTGACGGCATCAGATGGAGTGATGACGGCGTCAAAGTGGCCAAGAATAATTTACCATGGGTGGTGACGGCGTCACATAGGCCGTCACGATTGGATCTAGGGCGTCCGAGGAAGTGTATGGCGGCGAGTTGACGGCGTCAGATTTAACTCTTGACGCCGTCAGGACGATTTTCCTATATATAGTTTTCTAGTTTTTTCATTAAAAAAGGAGAGAAGTTTTGGTGAAACCCTAAAGACGATTTTGGTGCCTCTTTTACAGGTTTTTCAAGGGTTCCAAACCCTTGAGACCTTGCATTGTAATTGAGATAAGTATACTCTTAATTCAATCAATATGTCTATGTGTTGGTTGTTTATCTTTTGTTCTTATCTTAATTCTACTATGCTAGGCTAGATCTCTCTTGTGTTTGCTTAGATCTAATGAAACCTAGATGTTGATTATGTGTTGATTACTTGTCTATTCTTGTTTTGAATGAATGATTTTATATGTTAGGCTTAAGAAAACTGGCAGATCTCCAAATGGTAACATGCTTGAACGTCTTAAGAAACATGAACCGAGGCGTACTAGGTCTTTATTGGTTGTATTTAATGCATGAGCCACTGTTTACAATCCCTATAGTTGTGCTGGGTCATGGTGTAGGAGGAGATAAGAGCTCATAGAGTTGGGGAGTTATGTATGCCACTCCACGAATGGTATTAAGGAATACAACCCGTCATTCATACAAGTGTAACAAGTAATTAACATGTAAAAGATATCTAGGGAGTAATGAAGTCTAAGTAAACACAATTTCTCCAATTACTGCTCACAACCTTAGTTTAATATTAGTTTAATTTCATTTTCATTAGTTTAATTAGTTACAAAGTAGTTTTTGGGTTAGTTGAATAGCAACTAATTCCGCCCACTCTTCTAAAAACCGAGATTTTACTTGCTTTCATAAAATATAAAAACACAAAAAATAATCATCTTTCATCTCTAGAACTATTAATTAGGTTTTCTAGTCCTAGCGACACTATTCCTAAGCTGAACGATCAATCCCCCGATACTTGTCACTATACTATACTACAACGATCAGGTACACTGCCTGGTGGGGGTTGTAAGCCTCGCGAGATCCCTCGAGAGGTAAAGCAAGGTGCGATTCCCACGCATCAAGTTTTTGGCGCCGCAGCCCGGGGAATAGTTATTGTCTAGGTTAGGATTTCTTTTTATTAGGTCTACTTGCTAGATTCCTTTCTAGTAAGATTTTTTATTTTTATTTTTAGGTCTTCTTTAGTCTATCTTATTTCTTCGTGCTTTTGTTCGTAACTCTTTACCATCCGACATCATGGAAGGTGGTAACATCTTTGAACCCATCATCCCACCACAACAAAACCCACCATTAGAACCCCTTAGGCCCCGAACCTTAGGAGAGTATTCCCGACCCAGCCACCAAGGCTACCGAAACACCATTGAGCTCACCGGAGCCAATGTGACCCCCTTGCGATCCGACACCATCCGGTTGGTGCAAAGCGGATGTGCATTCCATGGACTTCGTTCCGAAGATCCAAACCAACACCTTAAGGACTTCCTCAAAATCGTAGATTCCATAGACCTAGGTGTTGAAACTAGAGAGACTACCCATTTACGCCTATTCCAATTCTCTCTACGGGATCAAGCTAGTCAATGGCTTGAGCGTTTACCCGCGGGATCCATCACCACATGGGAAAATCTCGCCAATCGTTTCCTTACCCAATTCTTTCCGCCGGAAAAGACTGCAATGCTTAGAAGGGACATTTTGATGTTTGAGCAACAGCGGGGTGAACCTTTCTACGAGGCTTGGGCCCGTTTTAAGTATCTCCTCCACAAGATCCCTCATCATGGCATAAACACTTGGTTATTAGTTCAAATTTTCTACGACCATGTTGATTATCACACTAAGCGCATTATCGACAGGGCCGCGGGAGGAAAATTGCGTGATAAGGATGCTGAGGAGTCATGGGCGATTATAGAAGAGCTCGCTATCGATAACAATGAGATTTGGGAGTTTAAACATACGGTGGAAGCAGCCATCAATGCAGTCTCAGCATCTGGAGGGACCACTGAAATCCCCGAGGAACTCTTATGCAAAATTGAGGCAAAAGTTGACTATTTTGAGGAAAGGCAAAGGAGACCCTTAAGTCCTAGACAAGCCACGGTCAATTCTGTCTCAAGATCAACCTCGATACCATTATCTGAATCACCCTCTAGAGAACATGTCGAGACTTTTCAGAGGTGCACTCCACCTTGTTCCCCTCCCAAGGAACTTAGCTCGGAATTTGAGGCTAGGATGAGAGAGTATATGGCAACCCATTCTGATCGGCTTGCTAGATTCGAAGAAGCAGTTTATAAGCAAAAGGAGGAGATGCAGGGGAAAATGAATGAGATGTTGAGTTTATTGGAGGAGTATGCCAGTCAGAAGTCCCCCGAACGAATACTGCTAAGGAAAGAAAGCGCCACTCCCACCACCCAATTTGTTAACTCCATCACCATTGTCCATAAAGATAACGAGAAGGTAAAAACTCCTGCTAAACAGACCTTAGAAAAACCGCCTGAGTCACAACCTTTGAGTTACTACCTGAAACACGACATAAACAAAAACACCATAACAAATTGGATTAAGGATGATAGGCGTAATCAATCCTCCGAACAGGTCCCCGAAAAAGAGAAAGAAGAGGAAGATGAGTATGATACGCTCATTGGAGGATCAGTGGTGGAGAGGTTACTGGTACAGAAAGTGGCCACCAAGCAGGTAGCATGTGGAAATTTTGAATTACCAACGAAAATCGGGGACTTGAAACATCTTAGTGCTTTCGCCGACCAAGGATCGGAAGTAAATCTTATGCCCCTGACTATCTACATCCAACTGACGTCGAAGATGCCAATACCCACTCGTGTTAGGCTGTCTCTTGTTGGGCACTCGTACATATACCCCCTAGGAATAGCAGAAGATGTATTAGTCAATGTTGCAGGATTCATGTACCCCGTCGATTTTATGATCATTGATGATAAAGGAGATGGATGCATGCCAATAATCCTTGGGGCACCCTTCCTCACCACCGCTAGGGCTGTAATTAAGTATGAAGATAGGAAGATTGAGCTTAAATCTGGGAAGAGAAAGATTAGCTTCTACATGACTCCGCAAAGTGGGCATGAGAATTTGAGTTGGAGAATGATTAAAAACAACATTGGCACGACGCCCATTCGTGTTCAGAATAAAATTCTTGCATGGGAGGCAAGAATCAAAAGCTATAAGAAAGCTAAGGATGAAAGAAGAAAAAGTAATGAGGTTCCGATTGAACTCAAACACACTCAACACGAAAGCACTCGTACACCGTTTGAGGAAGGGAACTTAGTAATCTTGAGACACTTAGAAACAACAATACCACCCGATAAACCAAGTCCTTGGTGGTATGGGCCATTCACAATCGAAGGATTGAGCCAGGATGGGGTAGCTAACTTGAGAAGCAAATTAGGTGGGAAGGTGATTGCGAGTATTGATAGATTGAGGCACTACCACCATAACAGTAATGATCGCAATTATATGGGGTACATCATTTCAAATGATGAAATCACGTAGTAACCCACGACTTTGAGTCTAGCTACAAGACTCGTAAATAAAGAAAAGCGCTTCTTGGGAGGCAACCCATGTTTTGTGTGATTTTAATTGTTTGATTGTTATTTGCTTCCGTATGCATGTTTTATTTTTATTGTTGGTTGATCATGTTTCTCAATTAAAATGTGAAATACTTTATTATGTTGTTTAGACTAGTCTTAACTTCAACCTAAAGGTATTTTTGCAAAAGATAAGTGTAAGGGGAAACCCCAAATATGTTTTTAAGAAACAAACCGTTCATGATTATCCACAATATTTAATGAACATGTATATTCGTATTTGTTAGAGTCAAATGCTTGTATTGAGTCATAATGAAGTTTTGCAGGATTTTCCAGGAAGTAGGACAAAGTTTTTCCAGAAAATTTTCGGAAACTTAACATAAAGATTTCTGCAGGTCCATTCTGACGGCGTCAGGAAATTGCTCTTGACGGCGTCAGGAGTTAAAAATCTGGAAATTTTACCGGTTTTGTTTTTCTAACGGAGTCTTATAGTTTTTGTGAATTATTAAGTTTTATAATCTCCAGGAAATCTGCAAACTTCATTCCACAAGCATTATATCTTATTTTGTTTTCTAGGATTTAGTAACTTATATAGGATGCCGCCGATTTTACGCGAGGTTGCCTTGTCTATTGTTGTCAGGATTTACAGGTTATTTATGACAAGAAGATGATCTATATTCTGGAAGGGAAGGTTTGATTGTTCGTTTTCTTGGAGGAAGATTTAACCTGGCCAACCTATAATCCATACCGAGCGAATCAGGGGAGTATTTGATTTCATTCTCTTTACTTTTTAACTTTTACATTCTTTACTTGAACATTGGGGACAATGTTCATCTTAAGTGTAAGGGGAGGGTAAAAAGATGATACCTTACATATGCACTTTCGCTTGAGTTTGTTTTGTTTGATAGTAGATGAGTAATAAAACTATGAGAAATACTTGTTAGTGTAATTTTAGCGCCAAATTTAAAATTTTTTACAACATTTAGGAGTGAAACTTTAGCCATAGCAAGCGTCTCATGGATAGGAGGTTGTATGACTAGCACATAACCGTATATTCAGAAAAATTTTCCACCCAAAAATGTGAGGTTCGCCTTTAGATTTGATAGGAAAAGCATTCATTATTAGTGCTTATGAGTGTACCGGTAGCATTTAGATTCTAGAACTTGCGTTAGTGATGCATCCCGAGACCGCTAGTGAGACTACATTCGTGTGGTAGGATTTACTACATGATAAGAGGCATTAGGATCACCCTTGTGTTAAACCCGTATTATAATTACTTGACCATTTAAGTCATATTACTTGGCTAGTTAAGTCAACTAATTTTTCCCACACCCTTAGCGTTGTACTCATTTTTAGTACACGAAACCCCTAGTACACCCCTCCGAGCCTATCTTTTCGTTTCTAACTTTAAGCATTTTACTTAAAGGAAGAATTTGTTACACCCCACTTAAATGTATAACCAAATCGCCTTAGCCTTCCATGTATGCGCTCATTTTTAGTGCATTATTGTTATATGTTAAACCCTAAGTTAACTTTCTAATTGATTACATGGTTGCTAAGTCGAGTCATATCCGTGTACATATTGTTTTGGGACGATTGGGACTCATGGGTAAGTACTTATTTTATGGAGTAATGGGGAAGAACATCATATTATTACCCCCATATGTACGTTAATTTTAAAAGTGCTCCAAGTGTTTTGATTTTCTTAATTCAAGTCATTAGAATAGTTTAATGTAAAGTATGTAAAGATTCAAGTGTAAGGGGAGTGCTCAAACCCCTATGATGTATTATTTTGGATGGTAGGGTAAGAGTGTATGCAAAAAAAAAAAAAAAAAAAAAAAAAAAAAAAAAAAAAAAAATCGAAAGAAAAAATAGAAAAAAAACAAGAAAAAGAAAAAAAAAATAGAAAAGGAAGAGAAAAAAAACCATACGGACTACCATCCAGTCTTTATTCTATGTTTATTTTATGTTTTTGTTATTTTTCATTTATTAGCTTAAGTCGAGTCTAGTCTTGGCTTAGCAACGCCATCTTGTACATGTAATTTACTAAGATTGTTAAATCGCCACCAGTAAAATTCCCTTTATCCAACAAAACCGTGTAATTCATATCCCTACACCTAACGTTATAACCCTTTTAAAAGACCTCTTTGATAGTTTATCCTAGGTGCTTACGCCATGTGGTGGAGGTTTGATCCTTTCCCAAGCCTATGGTAATCTATTTTGTTATGACAGGTAGTGAGAGATATCTTCCATTTCCATAATGTTATATTACTTTATTACACCCGAGAGATGTGAGTATCTAAACACTATTTGTGAGGTGCTTGTGTATGACCTCCGTGCTTGTCTATTGGTCTTTAGTGGAACGATTATTTGTTGTAATTACTTTTATATTAGTGTTAAATGACCCCTAACTTGTCTTTTGAGTAGAATAAAAGCTCATTTGCTTGAGGACAAGCAAATCTCAAGTGTAAGGGTATATGATGAGGCGAAAAATGATCCGTTTTTAGGGGGTCATTTAAGCCCGAATCCGAAGTTATTTGATCAAATATTGCCCTAAATCGTTCCTTTTGTGATTTTAGGTGTTTGGAGAGTGAATTCTGGAAAAGAGGCTATTTTGGACGTTTTTGGAGCATAAAGTGAAGAAAACGACAAAGTACCAAAAATCCAAGCTGGAAATACAAGGTGACGGCGTCAGACATGAAGAATAATTTACCGTAGCTGGTGACGGCGTCAGATGGAGTGATGACGGCGTCAAAGTGGCCAAGAATAATTTACCGTGGGTGGTGACGGCGTCACATAGGCCGTCACGATTGGATCTAGGGCGTCCGAGGAAGTGTATGGCGGCGAGTTGACGGCGTCAGATTTAACTCTTGATGCCGTCAGGACGATTTTCCTATATATAGTTTTCTAGTTTTTTCATTAAAAAAGGAGAGAAGTTTTGGTGAAACCCTAAAGACGATTTTGGTGCCTCTTTTACAGGTTTTTCAAGGGTTCCAAACCCTTGAGACCTTGCATTGTAATTGAGATAAGTATACTCTTAATCCAATCAATATGTCTATGTGTTGGTTGTTTATCTTTTGTTCTTATCTTAATTCTACTATGCTAGGCTAGATCTCTCTTGTGTTTGCTTAGATCTAATGAAACCTAGATGTTGATTATGTTTTGATTACTTGTCTACTCTTGTTTTGAATGAATGATTTTATATGTTAGGCTTAAGAAAACTGGCAGATCTCCAAATGGTAACATGCTTGAACGTCTTAAGAAACATGAACCGAGGCGTACTAGGTCTTTATTGGTTGTATTTAATGCATGAGCCACTGTTTACAATCCCTATAGTTGTGCTGGGTCATGGTGTAGGAGGAGATAAGAGCTCATAGAGTTGGGGAGTTATGTATGCCACTCCACGAATGGTATTAAGGAATACAACCCGTCATTCATACAAGTGTAACAAGTAATTAACATGTAAAAGATATCTAGGGAGTAATGAAGTCTAAGTAAACACAATTTCTCCAATTACTGCTCACAACCTTAGTTTAATATTAGTTTAATTTCATTTTCATTAGTTTAATTAGTTACAAAGTAGTTTTTGGGTTAGTTGAATAGCAACTAATTCCGCCCACTCTTCTAAAAACCGAGATTTTACTTGCTTTCATAAAATATAAAAACACAAAAAATAATCATCTTTCATCTCTAGAACTATTAATTAGGTTTTCTAATCCTAGCGACACTATTCCTAAGCTGAATGATCAATCCCCCGGTACTTGTCACTATACTATACTACAACGATCAGGTACACTGCCTGGTGGGGGTTGTAAGCCTCGCGAGATCCCTCGAGAGGTAAAGCAAGGTGCGATTCCCACGCATCATATACATACAAGGTTTCTTTGGCGATCGGAGTAGTCAATGACGGGAGGTCTTCAATAAGTTTCTTCATGTCTTGGAAAGCTGCTTCCGCAACCTACGTCCATCGGTACTCATTTTGTTTTCTTTGGTAATGTTCTTCAAGGTTTCGAAGAAGGGTAACGATCATTCGGCAGAATGCTAAACCTCACCCCCAAACTTTCGACAAATTACAAAAAAGGTCGTTGTGATAACTAAAACCAAAACCGGACCCTTAATATTTATTACCCAAACCAAAACTAAATCCAATCCACAAATCAAAAGCCCACCTTGTTTAATTTTGACCCAATTCCCCCTAAGCACAATTCCCTTATAATAAAACCGGGGTCAAACATACCAGTCAACCCCCCTTTCCCCCTTTCCCTCTCAGTCAATACCGCCGACAAAACCACCAACGGTATTCACCCTCCCCTCTCCACTTGCACGTCAATTCACCACCGCCCAACCCACCTTCTACCTCCCATCACCTCCACATTAAATGCCACCCTTCCCCAATTGCTACAACAGTCCAATTTTGGACTTATCATTTTTTGGCGCCAAACCCATTTAAACGGCCAAGATCACTTCCCCTCATCCAACGATCAAGATTATTGATGGGAAAGATTCAGAAGGTCAAGGAGGTCTCAAAATGGCTATAAAAGAGAAGAGTATGACAGAAAGCAAGGAGTAGTCTGTTATTTTTAGAATTTTAGTGTTGAATGTATTTCTCTAAGCAAACCTTAGTATAATTTTCATATTTCAAGCATTGTAGTAGCTGTCTTATTGTACTCTAAGTCTTTTTAAGTAATAAAAAGTCAAGTTTCAGTTCCATCTTTGTTAAAGCAATTTACTCTTGTTTCTGAATTTCTCAATATCCTTAGTTGTCACTTGTATCAATGATCATGGACTTCTTTAGGGTCACTTAGGTTGACAAAAGCTTATTAAAGCTTGTAGAGACAATAAAATTCAGAACTAGTAATAAAAATCAAAAATATAAAAATAGTCAACATAAGTCAACTGTGGTGGTTTTGAGATTGATTTCAGGTATTCAGAGGCATTGCAAGGCAAGCTTGGAAGTGGATAAGTCTATCTAAAGATAGGCTTCTATGGAAAACCCTTTGTTCATGCTAAGGGTAGTTTGTAAGTTTGGCTTATTTTGATTTTCCTCTAAATCTTAATTCCCTATCATTTATGTGGCTTGCTTGTTATTATTCTGTGTCTTTTGTGCTTGTTAGGTGTTGTTTGTGGTTCATAGTTAGGTGTTTGTTACTTGGATTTCTTTGTTACTCACACTCTTTGTTTAAACTGCCATATTAGCTATAATATTGTTTTCTTGTGTATTAGTGGTTATAACCTGTGTTTCTTAGCTTAACCTACCTTTTTAGATCATATTAGAACATTTGGAAACAGATTGGTGGAGTAAATCAGTTAATCTCATTGAAAATCTTCATAATTGTCAAGTATAAGAGTGTTTGGATTAGTAAAGTTCACCATTGATTTCTGTGTTTTGTTGGTCCAAATTGGTTTATGCAGCATCCATAAGTACTTAGTGTATCATTTTGAGCATAAAAACAAGTAGTGTTTTGGTCCAAAGTCAATATCAACTTCAATCACCCTCAACAGTTAACTGTTGAGGTTTTGGGACCTCAAATCCCTCACAATAGCTTAATCTTTGAAGTTTATTCTTAAAATAGCTTTTTTATAGCTTAAATACATGATCTCATTTCATTAGGAAGCATCAAAGTTGGAAAAAGTCAATTTACAAAGTTTTCTCAAAAAGTCAAAAGGTGATTAAGTCAGAAATCCTCAAAATGGCATGAATTTTCTTGATTTTTGTGATTGTTTCTAAGCTTTGAAAATTGTTGGGTGAATAATCTATCAGTAGGACTCTTAATTCCCACCTTTTTTTTTTAACTTTTTTGAATTTTATTATGGACCCCACACCTAGCCAAAAACACTTGCAGGGGGACTGACCTCCCCTGCATCAGCAAAACACCACAATACCACCACATTTGGTGGCTATTGTAGGCCACCTCAGTGGGTCCCAGTGATCCACCTTGGGTTTTCCCAACCCCCTCCTACCAGGCTACAAGCCTTGACCATTTGTTTGACCTAGGGCTTAGTGGACGCCACCTGGAATCAACTCTAAAGTTTGTCCCATTTCTGGGTAAAGTTCAAGTATCAAAGTGCTTATTTTGGTTCTAATTTGCTTATCTGTGCTTATAGCTTGTTGTTTCTAGCTTATTTAAGTCCTAGTAACTTATTTGAACCTTAATTTACATCAGTGGACCCCACATATAACCATTTAAGCTCAATTTCCTACTTGGTCAAAGATAGTCAAACTGTTTTGCTTAAGGGGGTGCACAAAGCTTATTTTTAAGCTATATAAAAAGTTTTTTCACAAAAGTTTCTTACTTTCATCTCATATTTAGCTGTCAAAAAGAAAAACACCAAAAAAGCAAACATAAAATTAGTGATAACTTCTATTTAATAGATTCTATCTTTTTCAATTTTCATTTCAGCTTATTTATAAGCACTTTTCCATTTTTATAATTTTCTTAATTTTCTTGTACCTTTAAGTATTTAAAATAATTTTCTTACAATTTTCCTAAACAGTTTACTATTTATTAGAATTAAAAGTAGTTTAAATAATTAATTAGTTAGTGTTAGTAATTAATTAGTTTTCTTAAATTTTAATTAATAATAGTAGGTTTTTAGATTTTTCCTAGGTTTTATAAATTAGTTAAGACTTTTAGAAAATATATTTTTAATTTCTACTGTTCATTTTCCAATTTTCTTATTTTAATTATTTAAATTAGATTTAAATTAATTAAAAGGTAAATAATTAGTAAAATAGCCTAAAAAATAATTTTTAGAAGTTTTTATAATTTTGTAGGATTCCTGTGATGGTTAATTAGTTTTGTAAATTTTTCCACAATTTTCTAAGTTACTTAAGTATTATTAGTAATTTAAAATAATTTAATTAGTTTAATTAAGATAATTAGTTTTTAATTGATAAAAAAACTCATAAAAAGACAAAAATATTTTTTTTTATTTTTTTTTATACTTTCTTCAAGTTCATTTTAAGGTTTAGCAATTATTTTTGCAAGTTTTTAGTTTAATTTGTAATTTTTATAATTATTAGTAATTTAAATTAGGTTTAAATTAGATTTTTAATAGTTTTATTAATTAAATAATATTTAAATATTAAAATATTCATTTTTATCATTTCATTTTCATTTGAAATTTTCTTTTTAATCTTAAGTTTTCAAAAGTTCACTTCCACCCCCTGTTGTTTGTAATCTGATAAAACCCACTTTTTTTGTCTGTTACCTGATTCCAAATTGTAAATTTGTGCATATATCTGTATATCTGTTATCTGTGAATATTATATCATTGTGCAAATACCAAAATATCAGTAGCAAAATCATTTCCCAATCATCTTTGCTACTGTCCTCAGTTCCAGTCATTCCCATAAACGATTTCCAAAAACATCATTTCAATCTCGCTGGGACTTAACAACTCGGGGACACACTATACTATCACCGGAGAATTGGAACTGAGCTGTCTTTGACTTATTGACCTTGGTCAATAATATCTGACAGTTTAGGGATTACCGGGTGACGATGCTAAGAAGCATCTTGATAAATACCTTACCGTCACCCAAAGCCTGAAACAGCATGGTGTCACCGATGATGCCCTCCGGCTGTATCTCTTCCCCTATTCTCTCACTCATCATGCCACTGCATGGTTTGACCGACTCCCAAAGAATTCTATTTGCACCTTTGATGAAATGGTAACCAAGTTTTTAGCAAAATATTTTCCACCTTCCATGGTTACCAAGTTACGAAATGATATCAGCAACTTCCGGCAACGTCCCGATGAGTCTCTTTTTGAGGCTTGAGAACGTTATAAGCTAGCTATTGATCGGTGCCCTAACCACAATATGTTACAAGTTACCATCATAGGCACCTTCTGTAATGGCCTGACATTGAGGCACCGGGATATTCTCAATGCTGCTGCTGGTGGGACCTTTATGAAAAGGCGTCCCGAAGAATGCTATGACTTGATTGAGAACATGACTGCCCACCATAACTTTTGGGATTCCTCTACGGAGAGGGATGACTCATGAAAATCAATCATTCCTTCATCATCATCATCTCCTGAAATAATTGCTCTCACCAAAAAGATGGATGATATCTCTACGGCTGTGTTGAGAATGAACCAAACGATGCAAAATCAGATTCAAAATCAACAAGTGAAAGCCGTGGCCCGAAGTTGTGAAACTTGTGCGGGCCCACATCTTTATTCCGAGTGTCCAGCTACTGCTGGTTTTCCTCAAGAGAACGTTTATGCTGCTCACGGTTCCTACAACATGGGGGGTAATTCTTACCAACCACAAGGGGACCGTAATCTCTTGAGCTATCATTCCAACAATTTTCTCGGACCTCCCGGTTTTAACCAAAATCAAAACCGTAACTCGAATCAGAATCGAGGAGATTTTAACCAAGGTCAAAAATCAAATTTCCAAAACCCGAATCAAAATCAAGGTCATTTTAATCAAAACAATTTTCAAAATGGCAATCAAAATCAAGGTTTTCAAGGAAATTTTCAAAGAAACCAAAATCAAGGAAATTACAATCAGGGTAATTGCAATCAGAGAAACAATTTTCAGGGTAACAACAATCAAAATCAAGGGAATTTTCAAAACAACCGTGTTCAAAATCTTCCTAATCAAAATCCAAATGTTGTTCCACTCTCGTCTTCCTCCGATGAAGTGCTAAAACAATTCATGAAAGCACAAGAGGAAACGAATCGGTTATTGATCAGCAAGATCTCTGAGCTTCAGAAGTCTTTAAATGATCGACCCTCGAGCCCGGGTACACTACCGAGCAACACGATCGCTAACCCGAGGGGCGATGTCAAAGCGATCACTACCCGAAGTGGGGTATCATACAATGGACCCGCGATTCCCTCTACCTCTTCTTCTCCTCCTACTAAGGTAGCGGAACGTGAACCTGAGGTTACCACAGAAACGGTACTTCCTACTAATAACGGAGGTATCAACAACGTCCACCCTCAAGTTGTCCCGGTCTAGACTCGTAAGTCGAAAGTTGTATTTGATCCCCCTGTGAGTTCTGATGAAATTCCAAAGAATGATCCTAAGCCTTCAATTCCATATCCTTCACGTATGAATGATCAAAAGAACCGTGAAAAAGCTAACCATCAGATGGAAAAATTTTATCAAAATTTCCAAGAATTACACTTTGATATTAGCTTCGCGGATGCTCTTCTTCTCATGCCTAAGTTTGCTTCAACAATCAAAAATCTGATAAGCAACAAATAAAAACTCTGTGAGATGGCAAAAACTCCTCTTAATGAGCATTGCTTAGCAGTGCTCTTAAAAAAGCTTCCCGAAAAGCTTGGAGATCCAGGGAAATTTCTCATTCCTTGTATTTTCCATGGGATGGTTGAATGCTTTGCCTTGGCCGATCTTGGTGCAAGCATTAACCTGATGCCTTACGCAGTCTGGAAAAGACTCTCTCTTCCTGCTCTCACTCCTACCTGCATGACTCTCGAGCTTGCAGACCGTACTATATCTCGTCCTCTCGGCATTGCCGAAGATATCTTCGTGAAAGTAGGAAAATTCCATTTTCCGGCAGATTTCGTGATTGTTGATTTCGATGCTGACCCAAGAGTTCCTCTCATTCTCGGGAGGGGATTCTTAAGAACGGGTCGTGCTCTAATCGATGTATTCGAGGAAGAAATCACTCTACGTGTTGGTGGCGAAGCCATCACATTCAATCTTGATCAGACTTCAAGATACTCCTCCAACTATGACGCTGAAACGGTTAACCAAATTGACATCATCGATGTTGCGTCTGAGGAGTATTCTCAAGAAGTCCTTGGTTTCTCAGCAAGTGGAAGTACCACTCTTTCTACTGATCCTATCATTTCCGACTCTTCCCCTTCTCTCACTCCGTTTGAGGGAAGTGACTTCCTTCTGGAAGAGGTCGAGGCTTTTCTTGCTCAGGATAGTTCAATTCCTCATGGGATTGATGAAAACTATCTTGACCCGGAGGGGGACATTCTTCTTCTTGAAAGATTGTTAAATGACGATCCTTCACCCTCTCCGTCTCCAAAAATACTTCATAAAGAGGAAGTCAAACATGTTGAAATAACTGAAGACTTTCCCGAGGTTGAGCTCAAGGACTTGCCTCCTCATCTAGAATATGCATTTCTGGAGGGTGATAATAAATTACCCGTCATTATTGCTAAAGACTTAAAAGATGAGGAAAAGGCAGCACTCCTAAAGGTTCTTAAGGCAAACAAGCAAGCAATTGCTTGGAAACTCTCCGACATTAAGGGCGTAAGCCCTGACTTTTGTACTCACAAAATCTTAATGGAGGATGACTTTAAGCCAGCAGTGCAACAACAGAGAAGGGTAAATCCCAAAATCCACGAAGTTATCAAACAAGAGGTTCTAAAACTTCTTGATGCGGGATTGATTTATCCTATATCTGACAGTCCTTGGGTTAGCCCAATTCATTGTGTTCCTAAAAAGGGTGGCATAACCGTTGTCACCAATGAGGAAAACGAGTTGATTCCGACTCGTTTGGTCACGGGTTGGCGAGTATGTATTGACTATCGAAAGTTGAATGAAGCCACCCGTAAAGACCATTTTCCTCTCCCTTTTATGGACCAGATGCTCGAAAGACTTGTGGGGAATGAATACGACTGCTTCCTTGATGGTTTTTCGGGTTACTTCCAAATCCCCATTGATCCACAGGATTAAGAGAAAACTACCTTCACATGCCCCTACGGAACTTTTGCTTACAGACGTATGCCTTTTGGCCTATGTAATGCACCAGGCACATTCCAAAGGTGCATGATGTCGATATTTTCTGACATCATCGGGAAAACCATGGAGGTATTTATGGATGACTTTTCAGTCATCGGGGATTCATTCCAGTCTTGTCTCTCCCACTTGGAACAGATGCTTAAACGTTGCAAAGAAACGAATTTAAGTCTCAACTGGGAGAAGAGCCATTTTATGGTTAAAGAAGGCATTGTCCTCGGCCATAAAATTTCAAAGAACGGGATTGAGGTTGACAAAGCCAAAATCGATGTCATTGCTAAATTACCTCATCCCACCACCGTTAAAGGTGTTAGGAGCTTTTTGGGTCATGTCGGCTTCTACCGTAGGTTTATCCAAGATTTCTCTAAGATTGCCCGGCCTATGACCCATCTCCTCGAGAAGGATGCTCCTTTCATCTTCTCTCCTGAGTGCATCGAAGCTTTTGAAACATTAAAGAAAAAGCTTACCGAGGCACCGATTCTTGTTGACCCCGATTGGGACCTACCTTCTGAGCTTATGTGCGATGCTAGTGATTTTGCCATAGGTGCGGTCTTGGGGCAATGAAAAGCAAAATACTTTCAGCCTATACACTACGCAAGTAAAACTATGACCGAGGCTCAAAGTCATTACACCACCACCGAAAAAGAACTCCTAGTTGTGGTATATGCCTTTGAAAAATTCCGGCCATACTTAATCCTGACTAAATGCGTAGTGTATACGGATCACTCGGCTTTGAAGTACCTATTTGAAAAGCAAGATGCAAAGCCGAGGCTACTCCGTTGGGTTCTCCTCCTCCAAGAATTTGATATCATTATCTGCGATAAAAAAGGAGTCGAGAACCTTGCTGCTGATCATCTCTCACGATTAGAAAACCCTCACCAGGATGTGTCCGAGAAAAAGGAAATAAATGAAACATTTCCTCTCGAGACACTCAATGCGGTTGCTTTTCGTGGTGACTCTACTACCCCATGGTTTGCCGACTTTGCAAATTACCATGCGGGTAACTTCATCGTGAAGGGGATGACGTCCCAACAGAAGAACAAATTCTTCAAAGACGTTAAACATTACTTCTGGGATGACCCCTTTCTCTTCAAAATCTGTGTTGATCAAGTCATCAGGCGATGTGTATACGGACAGGAAGCCGCTGATATTCTCAAGGCTTGCCATGCTGGACCCACCGGGGGCCATCATAGTCCTAACTACACCGCCAAAAAGGTGTTTGATTCCGGTTTCTATTGGCCCACGATCTATAAGGATGCCCACGAGTTAGTCAAAACTTGTGATGCTTGTCAGCGTCACGGGAATATTTCACAAAAGAACGAAATGCCGCAAAATGCCATTCAAGTTTGTGAAATCTTTGACGTCTGGGGCAATGATTTTATGGGGCCATTCCCATCTTCTCGTGGAAACAAATACATTCTCGTGGCTGTTGACTACTTGTCAAAATGGGTTGAGGCTAAGGCCTTACCCACTAACGATGCCCGAGTTGTTGTGAAATTTTTGAAATCCCTCTTTGCTCGCTTTGGAACTCCACGTGCCATCATTAGTGATCGCGGTACTCACTTTTGCTATAATCAATTTGCAAAAGTCATGCTAAAGTACGGTGTTACTCATCGTCTTTCTACCGCGTATCACCCACAAACAAGTGGGCAGGTGGAGGTTTCCAACCGTGGTATTAAACGGATTCTTGAGAGGACCGTAGGTGAAAACCGTGCTTCCTGGTCGGATAAACTAGATGATGCACTCTGGGCCTTCCGTACAGCTTACAAAACACCCATCGGGTGTACTCCCTACAAGCTTGTATATGGGAAGGCGTGTCATTTACAGATCGAGCTCGAGCACAAAGCCTACTGAGCCTTGAAACATGCAAACTATGATCTTCATAAAGCGGGTGATCACCGTAAGGTTCAACTCAATGAATTAAACGAACTTCGTGATCAAGCCTACGAGAACTCTTTGATCTACAAAGAAAAGACAAAGAAGATTCGCGACTCTAAGATTAAGAACCGCGTTTTCAACATCGGTGACAGAGTCCTTCTTTTCAATTCAAGGTTAAAGATCTTCTCGGGGAAATTAAAAACCCGATGGACTGGACCATTCACTATAGCTAAAGTATATCAATATGGGACTGTTGAGTTATCTCAACCCGAAGGTCCCAACTTCAAAGTGAATGGTCATCGTTTGAAACATTATTTTGGAGAGGACATATCACCCATGGTTGTCCCGGATCTCCAAAATTTCCCCATGGACCAATGAATTCGGGGATCGAGTCAAGCTAATGACTCGGTGAACAAAAATTAGCAAAATATATGGGTTTTCACCCGTATTTCTGACTTCTTTCTACTTTCTACCACTCTAGTGTGGGGGAGTGGCCGTTCCCCACCTTTTGAAAAGTAAATATGTATATAAGTTTCATAAAAAAAAATGTGTTTATATGTACAGATAACTAAAGTGAAAAATAAAATCGATATTCCACAGTTAGTTTCGAATATTAGCTTTTTCCGTTCAGAGATTCGGCATAATAGCCGGGACTTTGAATATTGAGGACAATATTCAATTCTAGTGTGGGGGGGGGGAATTCTTACGAATTTTATCACAAAATACTTTCTAAGTACCCCCATTTTGGCCTAAATTTTTCAAAATTTTTTCACTTTATTTCGAAATTTTTGTGGTAATCAGTCCACCAAGTCTAAATGACAAATGGATTGACTAGTCCAGGAGCAAACGGCTTTTGGTAAAGACATCTCAAAACCGTTGATGGCTTGCAATTTGCCAAAAATTGTATGGTAAATCAACTCACCATATCCCATAAAGCGAATGAGTTTGCTAGCCCGCAAGATTATGGCTTGTGGTAAAGGCCGTGGAAAATCCATAATTGGTAATCAGCTCACCAAGATGTTGACTTAGTCCATCAAGAGTTGGCTAGTCCAGGAGCAAACGGCTCTTGGTAAAGACTAATCAAATCCGTTGACAGCTGGTGATTTGTTCAAAATCACATAGTTTTTCTCAAAAGATTGCTAGGGACTAGCAATGTTTTAGTGTGGGGGATTGATGAGTGTGTAAATACTCATCATTTTTACCTTTTCTGAGCTGCCAAAACATCTAAAAACACTCAATATTGAATCAAAATAGTGAAAATATCCCAGGAATGTGTTTTACATGTTTCAAATGCAAAATAATCAAAAACAGATGAAAAACGTACAAAGTTTGCAAAACTGGCAGTTTCAGTCCCTCAACTTTCAAAAGTTGTCAAATCTAGTCCCTGGTTGTTCTAAAAACTTGAAAAAGTCATCAAAGGTCCTTTTAAATCAAAAAGTTACATAATTAGTCCTTTGGTGCAAAGTTTCACAAAATGTCAAGTTTAGTCCCTGAAGTTTGGAAAATTGTCAAAAATGGTCCCTGGGATATTAAAACTTTGAGAAAAACAAATTTTGTCCTTGTACTTCTCATATATGGCAGGATTGGTCCTTGGTGGAAAGGTTTGGTGAAATTGCACAACAGGTCCCTGAAGTTTCAAAGTTTGGCAGTTTTAGTCCCTGGAAATTGAAAATGAAAAAATCATCTCAGGTCCTTGAACTATTCATCATATGGCATAAAATACCCTTGGAAAGACTTTGGAAGAATGCCAAACCTCACCCCCAAACTTTCGGCAAATTACAAAAAAGGTCCTTGTGATAACTAAAACCAAAACCGGACCCTTAATATTTATTACCCAAACCAAAACTAAATCCAATCCACAAACCAAAAGCCCACCTTGTTTAATTTTGGCCCAATTCCCCCTAAGCCCACTCCCATTATAATAAAACCGGGGTCAAACATACCAGTCAACCCCCCTTTCCCCCTTCCCCTCTCAGTCAATACCACCCACAAAACCACCAACGGTATTCACCCTCCCCTCTTCACTTGCACGTCAATTCACCACCGCCCAACCCACCTTCTACCTCCCATCACCTCCACATTAAATGCCACCCCTCCCAAATTGCTACAACAGTCCAATTTTGGACTTATCATTTTTTGGCTCCAAACCCATTTAAACGGCCAAGATCACTTCCCCTCATCCAACGATCAAGATTATTGATGGGAAAGATTCAGAAGGTCAAGGAGGTCTCAAAATGGCTATAAAAGAGAAGAGTATGACAGAAAGCAAGGAGTAGTCTGTTATTTTTAGAATTTTAGTGTCCAATGTATTTCTCTAAGCAAACCTTAGTATAATTTTCATATTTCAAGCATTGTAGTAGCTGTCTTATTGTACTCTAAGTCTTTTTAAGTAATAAAAAGTCAAGTTTCAGTTCCATCTTTGTTAAAGCAATTTACTCTTGTTTATGAATTTCTCAATATCCTTAGTTGTCACTTGTATCAATGATCATGGACTTCTTTAGGGTCACTTAGGTTGACAAAAGCTTATTAAAGCTTGTAGAGACAATAAAATTCAGAACTAGTAATAAAAATCAAAAATATAAAAATAGTCAACATAAGTCAACTGTGGTGGTTTTGAGATTGATTTCAGGTATTCAGAGGCATTGCAAGGCAAGCTTGGAAGTAGATAAGTCTATCTAAAGATAGGCTTCTGTGGAAAACCCTTTGTTCATGCTAAGGGTAGTTTGTAAGTTTGGCTTATTTTGATTTTCCTCTAAATCTTAATTCCCTATCATTTCTGTGGCTTGCTTGTTATTATTCTGTGTCTTTTGTGCTTGTTAGGCGTTGTTTGTGGTTCATAGTTAGGTGTTTGTTACTTGGATTTCTTTGTTACTCACACTCTTTGTTTAAACTGCCATATTAGCTATAATATTGTTTTCTTGTGTATTAGTGGTTATAACCTGTGTTTCTGAGCTTAACCTACCTTTTTAGATCATATTAGAACATTTGGAAACAGATTGGTGGAGTAAACCAGTTAATCTCATTGAAAATCTTCATAACTGTCAAGTATAGGAGTGTTTGGATTAGTGAAGTTCACCATTGATTTCTGTGTTTTGTTGGTCCAAATTGGTTTATGCAGCATCCATAAGTACTTAGTGTATCATTTTGAGCATAAAAACAAGTAGCGTTTTGGTCCAAAGTCAAAATCAATTTCAATCACCCTCAACAGTTAACTGTTGAGGTTTTGGGACCTCAAATCCCTCACAATAACTTAATCTTTGAAGTTTATTCTTAAAATAGTTTTTTTATAGCTTAAATACATGATCTCAGTTCATTAAGAAGCATCAAAGTTGGAAAAAGTCAATTTGCAAAGTTTTCTCAAAAAGTCAAAAGGTGATTAAGTCAGAAATCCTCAAAATGGCATGAATTTTCTTGATTTTTGTGATTGGTTCTAAGCTTTGAAAATTGTTGGGTGAATAATCTACCAGTAGAACTCTTGATTCCCACCTTTGTTTAATTTTTGTGAATTTTATTGTGGACCCCACACCTAGCCAAAAACACTTGCAGGGGGACTGACCTCCCCTTCATCAGCAAAACACCACAACACCACCACCTTTGGTGGCTGTTGTTGGCCACCTCAGTGGGTCCCAGTGATCCACCTTGGGTTTTCCCAACCCCCCCTCCTACCACGCTACAAGCCTTGACCATTTGTTTGACCTAGGGCTTAGTGGACCCCACCTGGAATCAACTCTAAAGTTTGTCCCATTTCTGTGTAAAGTTCAAGTATCAAAGTGCTTATTTTGGTTCTAATTAGCTTATCTATGCTTATAGCTTGTTGTTTCTAGCTTATTTAAGTCCTAGTAACTTGTTTGAACCTTAATTTACATCAGTGGACCCCACATATAACCATTTGAGCTCAATTTCCTACTTGGTCAAAGATAGTCAAACTGTTTTGCTTAAGGGGGTGCACACAACTTATTTTTAAGCTATATAAAAAGTTGTTTCATAAAAGTTTCTTATTTTCATCTCATATTTAGCTGTTAAAAAGAAAAACACCGAAAAAGCAAACATAAAATTAGTGATAGCTTCTATTTAATAGATTCTATCTTTTTCAATTTTCATTTCAGCTTATTTATAAGCACTTTTCCGTTTTTATATTTTTCTTAATTTTCTTGTACCTTTAAGTATTTAAAATAATTTTCTTAGATTTTTCCTAAACAGTTTACTATTGACTAGAATTAAAAGTAGTTTAAATAATTAATTAGTTAATATTTGTAATTAATTAGTTTTCTTAAATTTTAATTAATAACAGTAGGTTTTTATATTTTTCCTAGGTTTTATAAATTAGTTAAGACTATTTTTAATTTCTACTGTTCATTTTCCAATTTTCTTATTTTAATTATTTAAATTAGATTTAAATTAATTAAAAGGTAAATAATTAGTAAAATAGCCTAAAAAATAATTTTTAGAAGTTTTTATAATTTTGTAGGATTCCTTTGATGGTTAATTAGTTTTATAAATTTTTCCATAATTTTCTAAGCTACTTAAGTATTATTAGTAAATTAAAATAGTTTAATTAGTTTAATTAAGATAATTAGTTTTTAATTGATAAAAAAACTCATAAAAAGACAAAAATATTTATTTTTATTTTTTTATACTTTCTTCAAGTTCATTTTAAGGTTTAGAAATTATTTTTGCATGTTTTTAGTTTAATTTGTAATTTTTATAATTATTAGTAATTTAAATTAGGTTTAAGTTAGATTTTAAATGGTTTTATTAATTAAATAATATTTAAATATTAAAATAATCATTTTTATCATTTCATTTTCATTTTAATTTTTCTTTTTAATTTTAAGTTTTCAAAAGTTCACTTGTACCCCCTGTAGTTTGTAATCTGATAAAACCCACTTTTTCTGTCTGTTACCTGATTCCAAATTGTAAATTTGTGCATATATCTGTATATCTGTTATCTGTGAATATTATATCATTGTGCAAAAACCAAAATATCAGTAGCAAAATCATTTTCCAATCATCTTGGCTACTGTCCTCAGTGCCACTCATTCCCATAAACGATTTTCAAAAACATCATTTCAATCTCGCTGGGACTTAACGACCCGGGGACACACTATACTATCACCGGAGAATTGGAACTGAGCTGTCTTTGACTTATTGATCTTGGTCAATAACATCTGACCGTTTAGGGACCAATCAATGATATCCTTTGTATGCATCCAGAAAACAGTTGTATCTATATCCCATAACCGATTCGATTTTCCAATCTATGTCAGGAAGAGGGTAGTAATCTTTTGGACAAGCTGAGTTAACGTTTTTGAAGTCTACGCAAATCCTCCAGCTCCCGTCGCATTTTTTGACTAAAACTGGATTGGAGATCCACGTCGGATATTTTACCGGACGGACAATTCCAGCTCGGACCCATTCTTCTACTTCTTTCAGCACCGCTTGGCTACGGTCCGATGCGAATATCCTCCGCTTCTGGCACACTAGCTCTACTGAAGGATTAGCGTTGAGGTTGTGTTCTATTATTCGTCTAGGAACTCCTGTCATGTCGGACGGTTCCCAAGCGAATATGTCCAAGTTCTTTATGAGCAACGTCTGTAAGAGAACCTTGCATTCCTGCGTCAAGTTTCCTCCGATAGTAAGTAGCTGGTCCGGATACGCTGGGTTTACCATTATTTCTTCTGGTGACTTATTTTCTTCTGACGCTACCTCCCCGTCATGCATTTCCTGCTTATCCTCTAATTTTCTGCACTCCGACACAATAGTCGATCGAGTGACGAGTGTAGCAATTCCTCGCGGCGTAGGAAATTTCATCATCGCGTAAATAGTTGAAGGGACATCCCAGAGTTTTTATTAGTCCTCTCCGACCGAGGATTACATTTTAGGGAGATGGAGCCCGGATCACGGTGAACTTCATCGTTGCTTTCCGGCATAAACCTTCATTCCCGAACTCAACATCCATTTCGAGTTTTCCTAAAGGTTTGGTAACACTCCCAGCAAAACCAAGTAAATCGGTACTCGTAGGTCTCAATCGTGATTTGATTGAAGAGTGCAGATTGTTAAAGCAATGTTCGAACATGATTTCCACCGAGGCTCCTTCATCTACGAAGACCCGTTGAACCAAATACCCTTCTATCATCGCTTCCACAATAAGAGGTTCGTCGGACACATCGTCCGTTGAAATCGGCGGGAACATTATAGGCACGTTCATCCAACTTTCCATCCTCTCTCGATCTTTCCTTTTCTTGCATTCTGGGCATGCTCGGATCATGTTAATGATCTTATCTTTCTATGGTTCTCCCCTTCGCTGGCCGGTCCCTTTTTGCCTAACATCCTTGATAAGGTGATTAAGCTTTCTTGATTCTAATGCTTCCTCTAACTGCTTGTGCAGTTGCCTACAATCATTCGTATGGTGACCCTTTTCCATATGGTAGTCACAATACTTATCTTGGTTTTCTTTTCGTGTAGGGTAGTTCATGGGTCTGGGTTGTGGCAATTGTAAATGGCGTTCGGTAGCTAGGATCTCCTTGGGGAGCTTCGTGAGGGAGTTTAAAGTAAGCCTTGGCAGGGGGTTGTTTGGGCGTTCATGATAATCATTTCTTGGAAGAAGCAACGACGCTTTGTCTCTGGGCCTATATGGTGCGTACCCTTCACGCTTATAGTGGTTCGTCCTGCCTTCGTTATGCCTCCTGTCTCCCCCATATGGTCCCCGATATGGTTTATCGTCCCGTCGGAAGTTATGAATCGGAAACTTCCTTGTCATCTCTGGCTTTTCTCCCCGAGGTAACTCCGTATTGGCTAACGCTTTCTCCGCCCTAACAAAGTCATCCACTCGTGTCATCATTTCTTCCACCGTTTTCGGCACTTTGTCTGTGAAACGCTTGGCTAATTCCGGAGTTTTACAAGCATCCATGAAGGATGAGATTCTCGTGACTTCCGGTACTCCTTGTATGAATCCCGTTTCGGTAGTCCACCTCTCCTTAAACTCAGGGAGGGACTCGTTCGCATTCTTAACAACCTTGGTAATTTCCGTTGGATCCCTGAAGCATTTCTTTCTTGAGGAGAAGCGAGTGACGAACTGGTAACGTAGATTCGCCCACTCGTCAATGCTTCCGGAAGGAAGCTTATCATACCATCCCCTGGCGCTACCATCTAGCGTCTGTTGAAATATGTGACACCAGACAGGCAAGGGCCACGACCCCTGCATAGCCGCTCCGGAAAACCTAGTAAGATGATCTTCCGGATCCGTAGAACCATCATAAAGTTTAATATGAGATGGCATTTTGTGTTCGGGAGCGGAGAATTCCAAGACCCGGCGAGTTAGCGGTGAGTTGGATAGCTCCTTGAAAGGTTTCCCCAGATCCTCATCGGACACTCTTTCTCCGGTCACAATCCCTTCTTGTCTCCTAACCAGGTCCCTATCATCGTTCGGTCCTCCTTCATCAAAGTTCAACCGGATAGGTTGGACAGTTTCTCTCCGGTTGTATGTAGCCACTAAGGATCTAAGGGCGGATAGGTGTCCTTCAATTTGTTCTCTCGTCAAGGGTGTATCATCCTCACCGTCTCTGGATCCTCCGGGCCCGATACCAGTCATCCTATAGCCTGGGTAGTTTGAATATGGGTCCCACGGATGGCGCCAATTTTTTTTTGAGTAAAATCTTGTCACCTTCCGAAGGTCCTTCCAAAGTCCTCCGAATGGTAATTGGGTATGTCGTAAGACCTGCGAATCACAGCAAACGCGTTAGCCTCGCCCCGGGTGTTATCCCAGGACCAAGCTCCGGCGTGAGAGTAAGTATTGGGTTGATGATAATAAATATGTGTGTGTGAGAATGCAGTAAATGCTAAGTATATAAGTGAGTAAATGAGAAGTATTTATACTACCTCAAATTGTACCTGATTAATGTGCGGAACAGTATGTAGTACGATTAATGTGCGGAACAGTATGTAGGACGAGTAGGTTACTATTTCTGACATGTAGGGTGTGGCGCATTAACCTGTCCCTATACTAGGGTGACAGCAGAGAACTCCACGTGTCAGACAACGACCCGCGAAACCAAGGCCAAAGGCGACGTTTGTCTGAGCCCTCCGGTCCCATGTCCTCCGGATATTACCCGTCCGGAACGTTGTATAATCGTCCGGCCATATACACAATCACATAGTATGATTCCGTGTCACTTCCTTACTTCTATTGAATGCTTCCGGGTGGAGCAATGGATCGAGATACCTTAAGCTTTTATTTATTTATTTATTTATTTATTTTATTGTTTAGTTATAATCACTAGCTAGATTAATGTTTTATATAATAAAGGAAAACTTAAAGTGAAATATTTCAGAGCCAAGAATATTTGAGGAAAACAAAATTATGCAGCGGAATAGCTCGATTTGGCCATGTGACTTAAGCTTGAGTCACCTGATTAATCAATTAAAGTTAAAAATGGCTTCAACATTATCAAAATTGGCTCACTTTGTTTTATAGATCAAAAGGGACAGCGGACTTCACGTAAATCTACTTAATATGAAATGCTATCCACGAGTTACTATAGTGTCTTATTAAGAAGAAAATTATAGTGAAGAAACAAACTAGCTACATGCACCATGCATGTGAAATGAGTATTTATTTATTTATTTTTTTTTAATTTTTTTTTAGCAAAGAGTATTAAATTCACTGACAAGTTTTCTCAACAATTCTTGAAAGCTTCTGACCCGATTGTTCTAACATCTAAGTGACTACGTACATGATAACCGTAGAAAACTACGTGATGTAAAACGTATTCATACTTGAATAGAGTATTAAGTTAATGCCTCTGAATACAAATAGTACTAGATTAAAAGTCTGTACGTCACCGATGCAGTCTCCACCAAGTGTAAAACGTGAAATTGTAATTATATACGTACAAGTTTAAACATGTAAATTTGTAATCGATGCATCGTTGATTAATGATATGTTCGAGGTTGTTATACAATAAGACTAAAATATAAATTGGGGAGTGATATCCGAATGAATCATTCTTGATTTTGCTTTGTTTTTGAGTGATTATATTGTGGTGGAATTATGTGGTGCTGGCTTGGATTCTTATAGTGTAGGATTGCTGATACTCGTGCTTGAATAGGAAACGTGTAGATGTTTTCTTAGATGTCATGGTGTCAAAGAAGGCTGGATTCAAACCAACAAGAATATATGCACATCTTACTTCAATTCCCGTGGGTGGCAAGACTTGAAAGATCTCAATACCTATATTTACTTTAGCGTATTGGATAGCACCCCATTGATTATGTTTGAAGAATTCCAAGGATTGTCAAATTGTGCATTTCTGCAAAACAACATTTGACATTCGAATATTGCTGGATCCCCGTATCTACATTTTAACTTTCGATATTGGTCTTAATAATTTCATAGTCGACATCTTGTCTTCCATATGTGATACATGTTCCTGTGGCGAACAAATGCATGGCATGAAATAATGAGTTGCCACTCTTTTGAACTTAATCCAAATCCTTTTGATCCAACACAAAAACTCAAAAGAAGTTATCGTAGCTAATTTTGTGCTAAACAAACCTCTAACATTTAATTGGAGTATCTTGGTTGAAGGACTATATATTATTAGTGTTTGGTTAAACAAGCAGGAAAGAGTGAAATGAAACTCTCGAAAACAAGGTTACTTGAAACGTCAGTAACTCATGCATTGTCTGATCGATTAATACACATCTTGGAAGAACAAAATGATATCTTGTCATGGTTCATGAAAGGATAACGGAAGAGAACGAATTACACATGAATCAATTCAGTGTAGTGGATTAATTTATCTTTGCGCATGGCAAAGCATACATATAGAATAAATATGTCTGTTAACGGCAACGAATTACGTAGTAAAAATTTGTGGTAAGAAGCTGTAGATAAATAAGAAAGCTACAAAAAATGTTTGGATAATTAACTAGGCATGCATTGCTCTCGTTTTGCAACGGGATGCATAAATTTCACGTAAGTTTGAGAGTCTCAGCTCACTCCAGTTGGTGCCTTACTAGGTCAGGAGAGTTGCACGAAGCTATTCCTTGTAGGGTGGACAATGGCTGGTGCCAAAAGGCACCCGGGGTCGGGGTGTCCTCGCCCAATCTACATTTTTTTTAATTTTTTTTTATTTTCTTATTTTATTTTTTGAATAAATTTCACGTAAGTTACGTTTAGTTTCTCATTTTGTATGTTGAGTAGAATAAATATGTCATTTAGCTCTACATATTTGAGGGTAATGTGATATCAAATTTCGTCACACTAATTCATGTAATCCACTTCTAGCCATCCGGTTTTGTATGAATTAACAACTATTACAAAATATATTTTCAGTGCATTTGTAACGTAAAAAGACAATCCTAGCTTTTTTTACTATTCATTTCACGTTTGTCTTCGCAAATTGATATATAGGTAGATGAGTGAATGGAAGTTTTAATTTCGTCTACAAGCAAATCTTTCCATTTGTTAGTTTACTGGAAATCTACATGAATGTCAAGGCTCATTTACTTTTGTGTTATGTTATAGGATTTACAATGTCGCCTGTCAACATAGCAGGTCCAAAATTGATTTTCAAATTTATTTGAACCTATACCACACTGTATATTAATTAAAGAATTAGGGTAGACGGGTAAATAATAAGGTTTTTCTTGTTATATTACTTGGAGACAAAACTTTTGATTCAGATGTACGCACATTAACCGCATTAAAATTATGGGAGAAAGTCAAATGCCTTTATCACGAGGCCCTTTGGTGTTGGTTATGTATTGATTAAAGAACTATAATTCCTAATATAAATAGTACATATTTTTAAAATGTTTAAATTTTGTACAAACGCGTATAATTTTTAGAAGTCAATAAAGTAGTTGAAAATAGGGACGGAGTCAATAAGGGGCTGGAGGATGCTCATCCACCCCCAACCGACAGGGGCCACTACTACACATAAGGCCATTTAGATCACCTTAAAAAGATAATTTTTCCTAAAACCCGATCTATTTAGTGAAAATGGGCGGGCCTTAAGAAACCAAAACTTATTTTGGAACAAAACAGTGATGTATTTGACAAATAAAAATAAAAAGATCGGCTATTTAGCAAAAAGACGTTCTCAATAAGTTAAGCGGGATTTATCCCTCCCTTTCAACCTTTTCACTTTTCATTGCTCGCTCATTATCATCACACATAAAAAAAAAAACACCAAACCCTACCTACCATTGTTCTTCACCAATTTACAACACCGCCGTTCCACCACAACCTAACCCCGACTATAGCCCTCCTCACCATTGTCACTCGATGTAACCACCGCTATAACCACCATCTCCGCCGCTAACATCACCAACAAACCCCCACAGTCACCACTAAACCACTATTATATATGCTATAATGTTAAGTTCTTATTATTAGCATTTTTATTTGTTCACTTTTCATTTATATGTAATGAATAGTTTTCTTATCCTAGCTTCTGATTTGATTTTGGTTAATAAGTGTATTAAAGTAATAATTTGGGGCTTCTGTGATTGTGTGACTTTTTTATGCTTAAATATCTAATCTTTGTTATGACTTACAAAATTTATGAAATTGGAAAAAGTACTAACAATAATCTTTGTAGGTAATTGGATTATAACTTGCTGCTGCTGTATATGTTTAACTCTAGTAGAAAGGAGGTGGAGGTGGTTGGGTTATAAATGGTGAGGTAGCATTGGTTTAATAAGCTTAAGTATTGACGTAATATGACTTTTATGTATTCTGTTTTTAGTTACCGTAAAGTACATTTCTGGACACAACGTTGGCACTGTTGCATCATTGCTTTATATATATATATATATATATATATATATATATATATATATATATATATATATATATATATATAAGCCTTCTACTTTGGTTTTGGTTAAGCCCTCAGTAATGATATACTTCAGCATTTCAAGTCAGAGGTGTTAATCCCATGTTTTGTTTATATTTAATGAGAACTGCATGTGCATCATAAAACCGTACTATGTCTGGAATGCCTTCTTATTTGACGTTTTATGTCATTATCATTTTAGGCAACGATGCTTCACATATGACCCATCCAATAAGACGTGCTGCAAAAAAGAAGTAGACCAACGCCATCATCGACTGCAGGAATAAACGATGCGGGGATGCTACTCACACAAGCTGTGCGTACATGCGAGCTGCATACAATTGACTCATCTGATTGGCTAATGGTAGAATTTCAACTGAGAGTTGCAAATCCCATGTGCTAATTATGTTTACTGTCAACTGCATGCGCATCATAATGTAAAAAGCTGCACTTTTTTGTATTGGACAGCAGCTGCAATATAAGTCCTAAGTTTCCTGCATGTGCTCCGTTCACCATTTGTAAAGTTAAATGTTGTTTTTGTCGAAGTCATTTGCATCGGTAATTCTGGATAAGTTGTGCGGCAAGATTGAACGAAAATTTTTAGTTTTAATGAAAAATCAAGAACCAAATTTTTTTAATAACAAGCAGAGTAAAAAGATCGGCTATTTATGTATAAACTGGTCTTGCTGTATGCATAAAAAGATCGGTTGGGAACTGATCTATTTAACTTTTGCTCAAATAAATCACCCTTAGTTAGAGTGGTTCTAGACCGTTCTTTTTAAGGGTTTTCAACCGATCTATTTAACGATTTCTCTAGTAGTGGGTGGACCTATAGTTCAACAAGGTGGTGCCCGGTAACCACCTTAGACACCGAGTTCGTTAAGAGATTATGTATATAGTTTTTGGGGCCTAGCTTGAAAACATAAGCCTTGTCACAATGGTGACTAAGGTCACCCAACTTTTCCGGCTGCCACTTTAGATTTCTCTCTTCAGTGACCAGACATGGCTCAAGTGCCACAGTGGTGACCGATATATATATATATATATATATATATATATATATATATATATATATATATATATATATATATATATATATATATATTTCAAACATTTTAAACAAAAAGTTTAAAATTCATTAAAATAAAAGCATTACAATACTTAAATAAAAAACATTACGATACTAAATTAAAAACTTAAACTAGTAATCTAATTTGTGGCGTTCCTTAATATTCGGTGCATTTTGGGGTAGTCGAGATCGTCGGTTTTTTTATTGGGGAGTATTTTTCTTTGACATGGTGAATATGGGTGAGAAATTGTTTGAATTGTGTTTGAAATTGTGTGTTTAGAAGTGTGTTTGAGGTTGGTATTTATAGGATGAAAAGTGGTAAAGTTTTTTAGAATTTTTTTTTTTTTTTTTTTACTCAAACGGTACAATATTTTTGGAATGTTGTGAGATTCAAATTCGGTCGAATTTGAGACAGATCCTTGTGATTGGGTCGACCGATGTTGAGATCGGTCGTGTAAGGAGGGGTGACCGATGTGATTCCGACCCATTGCTACTAGCCTAAGATGAACCACTTTGGAAATGAATACACTTGGAGGCAAAGAAGAAAAGAGAGGAAAAATGCCATCAAAAATTCGAAAGACGCCAAAGAGTGTGGTCGGACGTAGCTGGGGAAGAAGATGAAGTTTAAAAGCTAAAAGCTTTTTTTAGTTTTAATTTTTTATTTATTTTTTTTAAGACAAATGGGCGAGGAATAGTTAATGTAGCAAAGTAATAAAGAGAGTTTTGATTTTTTCTACAAAGTTTAATAGTTTAATACAGTTAAGTATATTTTGATTTTTTGTCATAACTTTTTATTGGTAATTCTTTAACCTATTTATTTAGGATAAAATGAGAAGAAAAATTAAAATAAGAAGAATGAAAAGAAATCATAACAAGACATTTTAGATACACCTACTAAAATAAGTTGTGCTTCGGTTAGTTGTAAATAACTCTCAAATATTATATAAAAACAAACTAACGACTTAAACCGCCGAACTGATATATCAATCAGTTAATTGTTTATTGTTTTGGCTCGACTAATTAGAGGAACTTTCTGTTGGGTCCGCCACTGCCAACCGGCCTAACTAGACCACCTTTTAGCTTGGATAAAAGCCAACGGTTCATAGAGTTTTCAATCCAGCTCTTGCCAATGGCTCAAATCTAATAAATATCGACGCTTTAATCTTCTTCAATTCCCCATCTTCACTACCATTTACGCCAACATTTTTGCATTTTGTTCATTTTTTCAACTAATGAAGTAATTGTATGATATTACTGAGGAAAATATCATTAAACCCGTATGTTGAACGTTCAAACTTCAATCCAGCTTCCAAAACAAGAAATTGTATGTTATTACCAAATCAAAAAAAAAAATAAAAATGAGCCCATTTAAATACAAGTTCCCGACTCCGTCCTAATTGAATATACACATATTTACAAACTAGCCGGAATTAACTTTCTATAATTAAATTGCTATATGTAACTTAAATAAGCACATTTCCCTTTACTTTTAACTAAAGGTTGAACTTGATTTAATACCCGTTGTACCAATGTTATTGGCATGCTTACTTCCAACATTGTACTAAGTGCGTTTGGTACGGTAGCATTGTTACACCCCTTAAACCCATTTTTGTTCTTCAACACTTTTGTTTTAATGGTCACAGCTAATGGAGCACATTAGCCGTGATAATAATAATTTTTTATCATTGCCTTTACTTCATACATACTCTTCTCATTTCAGTTATTAGCATTTAACTACATTTTTTTTACATAATCACATGCTTTAATCCCATTCCTTTGCTTTCATAATACTAGGCACTTAACATACAAGTGTCTATTACGGCTTTGCTCTCACCTCAACATACTATAACATCATTCATTTTCATTAGACATTCACATACATACTCAATCCTCATTTACTTTAACTTACCATTAAACCGTCTCTATACTACCTTAACGTAAGTCATTAGCCACTAAATATAGTGAGACCATATATTGGTCAATAATACCTTACAATGCATACATCATTTCATCACATCATTCCTTAAATTGACTTATGTAAAGTCAAAATGGTGATTGCTTAAGCGGCATGTAGTCCTTGATGGGAAAGTTAGAATGGAAAGGGTTAGTAAGTCATGTAATGAGACATAGAAATGGGTCAATGGTATGCATTAGTAGTATGAAGTATGTCTTGGATGACATAATGATGAGGTATGAGTGTAAGATTAGAAAAGTTAAGCAGGAAATGAAAAGAGATATGGGTTATGAAGTGCGTAAAATGGACTTTGAATTGCAAGATCACTTAGATCGTTGCAACTAATAGATTAAGAAATGAAAATGGTAGGAACAGGGTATGATGAGATTAGAGTTTTTGTTAGCAAATAGATGAAAGATTTCAAGGACGAAATCTAAATAAGAGGATGGTATTGTAACACCCGTTTCCTCACCCTAGATGAAATTTACTAAGGACTTAACGTGAATGACTAGTCAAACCCGAAGGTCAATCTAATAGTCAACGAATGTGTAATATGGTTTTGGAGGATATGACACATAACTTAAGGGACTAATGTTGCCTAGTATTAAATGTATTATAAGTTGAATGTGGCCAAAGTAGGAAGAAAGGGACTAGAGGTATCAATCTTGCCAATGGACCAAACTAGCTCAAGTATTAAGATAAATACTCTTGTATTCCACAAGCTTCCATAGGGTTCCATCATATTCTAGAGAGGGTGTTGATGGTCCGTTATTAGAGAGAAAGAAAGGAGGGAAAAATTAGCTTGGATGGTTTAGGAAGAAAAGGATGAAGACATTAGGTTTATGGCCTTTCCTAGTAATGATCCTCCACAAGTAAGTATTTCTATCTTGTTTTTAATGAGGCTAAGGTCTATGGGTTAAGTGGGATTTCATTATATGATCAAAGTATGATCATATAATGATATAGAAAGGAAGATGAACATGTTTGATGGGTTATATAACCCTTTATCATGATGTATTGTGTTAATAAGTCTTGATGTTATGGTTATGGTTTAGGAAGTAAGAATGATGATGATGATGATGATGATGATGATGATGATGATGATGATGATGATGACCTTGTTGTTAGACTTAGCTTAGACTCAAGGTAAGTAAACCGGCTATAAGTTAATGTTATATGGATTTTAATCCATTATATGTTATGTGTTATTGATGTTAAGGTTAATGAATAACTTGATGAGCGTGTGGTATGTGCTAATAATGGTAAGGTTAGTTTGGCATAACTAGCTTAAGAATGGTAGAATAGGTTGGAAGTTGGTTAGAGAATGAATAGTGATGTTTAAGAGGTTTAAGGTATATGTTTATGATTAATGTTGTGAAAGAATGAATGGCTATAATGTGTAATGTATGAATGATGTATGATGTTGAGTTATACCTGTTTTACTTACTAAGTATTGTGCTTACGGTTTAATGTTTCAATGTTTTGTAGGCTATGGTATTAATGGGATGGCTTGGATATGGATTAATGTTGGATACATGAAATGTAGAAGGTTTTGGGTAAGAAAGTAGAGCTAGGTAGAAATACCAAGTTCAAGTCAAGGTTGTACTCCCGGACGTCTTTTAATGATTTGTAAAGTAAAGTCAAGTGTCAAAATGTATGATAACGTCGTCATAACGATTTAGTGGTCTAACGGTGTGTCAATGTATGTTTATGTGTTTATGGGTAAAGTTTAATAGGTGTTTGGCATAAGTATTAACATGCCCATTTTGGAGTATAAATGGTTCAAGTGCTTATGGAATGAGTTTATTATGTTATATTAATGAAGGTGGTTAAGGTTGGTGAGTAATTGAAGTATTATAGATGATTTTCTATGAAAATGGATCAAAACGGGTTTTGGCACCACACCCGTCAATTTGTAAATTACTATTCCAAGGGTCAAACGGTAAATCTTTTTACATGGAAATGAGCCCAATGGTATAATGAATAAATTTGGAAAGTTTCATGGTCTAACGAGTTCGGGAGTATGGTTTTCAGAAAATGTGTTAAGTATTGTTTTTATAAAGTTTTCTGCAGTGGGTATATGACCATATGAATATTTCAGCATATGGCCATATGGATGTCTCAGAAATTTAGTAAAAGGGCATATGCTCAACATATAGCCATATCAAATTTCAGCATGTGGCAATATGCTTCTGTCCAAGTATAAATGAGATATTTTCTAGTTTTGCATCAAATTTCCAAAATTTGTATCTTTTGATACGTAAGTCGTCACGGGTCGTGCCACCCGTCGTTTTAAAGATAATGAAGTGTAGTTTCATTTAAAAATGGTTTCAAGGTCTATATGTTAGCGGATTTTAGTCAATGGTCAAAGGAAAAATGGCATGCATGTTAAAGTCAAGTCATTTCTACTCAAAAAGTTTTAAATTCTTGTCAAAGCTGGCACGGGGTATAACAAGCATGGTAACCGGTGTTATTCTGATGTGCACGTCGCGTTATCGACATTACCACATTGGCATTCCAGCGTTGCCAACGACGTTGGCTCGCAGTTGCTGGTTCAACATGCGTTGGTGTGTATACTTTTTTGAAATAGCCGTTTTTTTACAATATTGATCCGATTTACCAGGAATGTGAGGTTGCTGAATACCCATAGTACTATTTTAGATGCCGATATCATATGAGCTCAAAAATACTTTTAGAAATAGTCAAGATGGCGTGTTGTTAACAATCCAGATTCTCTATGGGCTCATGTCATTATGGCTATTCATGGCTTGGAAGCGGGTATTGATCTCAACGGAGGCAACTGTAGTGGTATTTGGGCAACAACCATTTTGACATACCCCATGCTTCATCAATGTAAGCTTATGTCGATGAGTACTCTTAGTCGTAAAGTGGGTAATGGTCATTCTATTCGATTTTGGAAAGACGAATGGAATGGAAATGGCACGTTAATGTCTTGGTTTAACATGTTATATCACTTACACGCAAATACAAACTGCTTAATCTCAGATCGGAGAGTAAATGACTCTTGGGTTTGGAATTAGAAGAGGCAAGTCGAGGGCTCCCGTAATGAAGCTGCCTTAGATTCTCTAGTTTCTGAATTGGGTCAGGTCCAGATTATTAACGAGCCTGACTCGTTGAGATGGAGCATGGACGATGATGGCATTTTTTGGTTTCATGTAACACAACTTCATCTTGACTCTTGTATGCTCCCTTCGTGTTCCCCATGCACTCGATGATTCAAACTTTTACCCCGCAAGGTAAATATCTTCGTATGGCATCTTTCTTTGGATAGGCTCCCTACTAGGCTTAATTTATCTTTAAGGGGCCTTGATATCCCATCCATTCTTTTCCCAATCTGTAACAATGTGGTGGAATCCGTGGATCATGTATTCTTTGGTTGTGACTTGTCTTTGGATGTTTTGAGTCTTGTTATAAGATGGACCGATATTGATATGCCTTCTTTTTCTTCCTTGTTCATTTGCCTGTAATGGTTCAAAGATTGGAGAGCTCATAGGGTGATAAAGTGATACGTGGGAATTGCGCCCTCGCAACAGATTTTACCTCTCAAGGAATCTTGAGAAGCTTACAACCCCCACCAGGCAGTGTACCTGATCGCTGTAGTATAGTATAGTGACAAGTACCGGGGATTGATCGTTCAACTCAGGAATAGTGTCGCTAGGATTAGAAAGCCTACTAAACTAGGTCTAGAGGTAAGGGATGATTCTTTTCGTATTTTTTATATTTTATGAAAGCAAGTAAAATTTCGGGTTTTGAAGGAGTGGGCGGAATTAGTTACTAGCCAACTAACCCAAAGAAATGAAAATTAAACTAATTTACTAATGTGGTGGAAAAAATAATGAGAAAAGTTGTGTTTACTTAGATTTCATTACTCCCTAGATTTCTTTTACCGGTTGATTAGCTTGTTACAATTGCATGAATGACGGGTTATATTCCTTAATACTAGTCGTAGGGCCGTGTACAATATTCCCTTACTCTATAAGATCCTACTTCACTCCTATGTCGAGCCGTTAGAAGCTCCTAATATGGGATCATTAGAATTCTCTTACGCATTAAATACAACCAAAAATCGTAGTACACCTACGATCATGTTTCTTAAGACGTTCAAGCAAGTTATCAGTGGAAGTCTGCCAGTTTTCTTAAGCCTAACATCGAATACAATCATCCATAACAATTATAAACAAACAATCAACCAATAATCAACATCTATGTTTCACTACATCTACGCAAACACAATAAAAACCTAGCCTAACATGTTAAAGAGAAGACAAGCGTAAGATATAATCACACAACACATAGACATATTGAATGATTTGAATAAGTACTTATCTTCAATTGAACATGGAAGAATCAAGGGGTTGAAACCCTTGAAAAAGCTGTAAAATTCGTCTAGGGTTTATGCCCTAATATCCCACACAAAGTTCCACCCTTTACAATGAAAAATTGGAAAAATATATATAGACTATGCATCCTGACGGCGTCATGTATTAGCCTCTGACGCCGTCAACTCGCCGCCATGATGAGATTCGTATTGCCTATATCTATTTCTGATGCCGTCATGTAGGAATGAGCTCTGTGCCGTCACGTGTATTTGGACCCTGACGGCCTTGGTGACGCCATCAGGCCAATAAGCCTAAAAAATTTCTGGATCATCACGTGTATTTTCCACTTCCACCTCTTTTGCCACTCTTGACGCCGTCACTAGTAATCCCTTGACGTCGTCAGGTACTGTTCCCAGTAAGGAAATTTGAGACTTTGCCGTTTTCTTCACTTTTATGCTCCAAAAACGTCCAAAATGCTTCCTTTTCCAGATTTCTCCTCAAAAATACCTAAAATTACAAAAGGAACAATTTAGGACAATAATTGATCAACTAATATCGAATTCGGGCTTAAATGACCCCTTAAAAGCGGTACACTTTTCGCCTCATCAGAAAGGTCGAATGTACGTCATTGTAGTGGCGTTGTTATGGTCTTTATGGCGTTATCGCAATGGAGTTACTTTTTCCTCTCACTCATTGAGGAAAAGTGACATTTTTTTTATTGAAGACGTACTTTTTCTTTTCTTGGCTTAAAAGTAGAGGGCTTAATGTAAATTGTGAACTCTCGGCTTATGAAGTCTTTGTAATTTTTCTCTATGCTAGTTTGTTTTAATAAATCCGCCGTTCAAAAACATAAAACGTTAAAAAAAATGAAACTTATATTGAAACTATCGATCCTCTTCCTAATCATTTTGAGTTCTTTAGAGTCCAACTCGATTGTACAGGTCAAATGGGTTTTAGTATGATTATGAAATGCTCTTTTGTTATATGCCAATTGGTAAACGGCAGAACACCCGATGCATTTGATGAATATTTACAAATGGGTGAACATTGTGCACGCGATTGTCTAGATCTTACTAACTGCAATATTGATTTATTCATGTATGATTTTTTAAGAAAACCCGACTGTGGAAAACTAGAAGGGGGGGGGGGTTGAATAGTTTACCGGTTCTTAATTTAATTATCTTTGAAAACTTTGCGTGTAATTGATAATTGAAACAAATAGACAAAAGTAATATGCAAGATAAAGTAAGAAACGATCAAACCATAACAAGGATGTTTATAGTGGTTCGGCTACAAGGACTCTTTTTCCTTACCCTACTCCACTCCCTGAGTATCCAACTTGAGAGTTTCCTTCACTAGTCAACAAGCTCCTTTCACCGGCGGAGAAAACCTTATACGCCGCTTACACAAGATTACCGACACAAAGCTAGATGTTGAGTTCTTTTACAAGGGTACAACCACTCCCGCTACCCTATGTATTTTAAGGACTAAAATACTAACTGGTCACTACTGAATAGATACAATCGAATGAAGTATAAACTATACAAGTTTATACAATGCTAAGTTAACAAGTCTTGAAACGTTGTGTTGAAACTTGTAAACTTTCATATGAAACTTGTGATCTTCTTGCTACAAAAGAATCTCACAAAAATGAAATGCTACTGAGTTAGATGAATGAAATGAGAGTGTATATGCAAAATATGATTGTAAGTGATGAATGATTTCTTGGATGTGGCTTGCTATTTATAGGAGAAAAACTCAGCAGAGCCACGGATCCGGCGGAACCCTTTGAGGGTTCCGTTCGTGTATCCCCAGGGTTCTGTCAGTGTCTGACAGAAAATCCTGCAAGAAATCTTTCTAAATCTAACTAAAATCTAACCAAAATATTCTCAAAATCTTCCAAAATCAACTATAAGATTGTAGGGTGTAAATCTACACAAAATATATGTCATGCCATATCATACAAAGATCTTTGGAATGATTTTGGTAATGCAATGCATGATGCAAATGTATATTTCCATTTTAAAAATATTATGAAAATAAAAGTAAACTTGTAAAATATTTATGTAGCTACTTAGAATGTATATATGAAATTTTTAGTAAGTAATTAAGTTACTAAAAATGTTTGATGATTTATAACATAATAAGACACATTATTTAGTAAAACTTACTAAAAATGTTTTGACACTTAACGTGTTACTGATGCGTGGGAATTGCACCAGGCTTTACCTCTCGAGGGATCTCGAGAAGCTTACAACCCCACCAGGCAGTGAACCTGATTGTTGTAGTATAGTATAGTGACAAGTACCGGGGGATTGATCGTTCAACTCAGGAATAGTGTCGCTAGGATTAGAAAGCCTAAAAACTAGGTCTATAGGTGAGGGATGATTCTTTTTGTATTTTTATATTTTTATAAAAGCAATTAAAAATCTTGGTTTTTGAAAGAGTGGGCGGAATTAGTTGCTAGTCAACTAACCCAATGACTAAAGATGCAATCAAAATAAAATAACAAAAATGTAAAAAAAAACTAATTACTAATGTGGTGTGAACAATAAATGGGAAAATTGTGTTTACTTAGATTTCATTACTCCCTAGATATCTTTTACAGGTTGATAGTTTGTTACAATTGCGTGGATGACGGGTTATATTCCTTAATACCATTTGTGGGGTGGCGTACGTACTTCCCCAACTCTATAAGCTCATACTTCACTCCTATGTCGAGCCTGCAAGAAGCTCCTAACATGGGATCACTAGAATTCGCTCATGCTTTAAATATAACCGTAAAAACCTAGTACGCATTGGTTCATGTTTCTTAAGATGTTCAAGCATGTTACCCTATGGAAGTCTGCCAATTTTCTTACGCCTAACATCGAAATCATTCATCCGTAACAACTATAAACAAGCAATCAACCCATAATCAACATCTAGGTTTCACTACATCTAAGCAAACACACAAGAGATCTATCCTAGCATGTTAAAATCAAGACAAGCGTAAGATATATTCAAACAACGCATAGACATATTGAATGAATTGAAAGGATACTTATCTTAATTGAACATGAAAGGTTTCAAAGGGTAAAAACCCTTGAAAGAACAGTAAAAATCGTGCTAGGGTTTCTCCAAGTTATCCCTCTAATTGTCCTCTCTTAATGAATGAAAATTACAAAACTATATATAGATTTTCCATCGTGACGGCGTCAAGAAGAAATATCTGACGCCGTCAACTCGCCGCCCGTAGTAATATCGGATTGCCTAGATCCAAATCTGGCGCCGTCATGTGCAGAATTTCTCATGGCCATCACATGCAATGGGACCATGATGGCCTATGGTGACGCCGCCATGCCCCTAGTGTAAAAACTCTCTGGATCGTCACAGACTCTATCCACTTCACCTCTTGTTTTATCTTGACGCCATCATGTAGAAGCTCTTGACGCCGTCAGGTACTGTTCCCAACAAGGAAAATTAAGACTTTGCCGTTTTCTTCACTTTTATGCTCCAAAAATGTCCAAAATGCTTCCTTTTCCAGAATTCACTCCAAAAGTACCTAAAATCACAAAAGGAACGATCTAGGGCAATATTTGATCAAATAAATAAAATTCTGGGCTTAAATGATCCCCTAAAAATGGATCATTTTTTGCCTCATCATATACCCTTACACTTGAGATTTGCTTGTCCTCAAGCAAATGCATTTTTATTCTAGTCAAAATACAAGTTAAGGGTTATTTAACACTAATATAAAAGTAATTACAACAAATAATCATTCCACTAACGACCAAAGACAAGCACGAAGGTCATACACTAGCACCTCACAAATAGTGTTTAGATACTCACATCTCTCGGGTGTAATAAAGTATATATCACAATATGGAAATGGAAAACATCTCTCACTACCTGTCATAGCAAAATAGATTACCATAGGCTTGGGATAGGATCAAACCTCCACCACATGGCGTAAGCACCTAGGATAAACTATCAAAGAGGTCTTTTTAAAGGGTTATAACGTTAGGTGTAGGGATATGGAATACACGGTTTTGTTGGATAAAGGCAATCTTTATTGGTGGCGAGTTAATCGTCTTGGTTAATTACATGTACAATATGGCGTTGCTAAGCCAAGACTAGACTCGACTTAAGCTAATGAATGAAAAATAACAAAAACATAAAATAAACATAGAATGAAACGGGATGGTAGTCCGTATTTTTTTTTTCTTTTTTTTCTATTTTTTTTTTCTTTTTCTTAATTTTTTTTTTTTTTTTTTTTTTTTTTTTTTTTTTTTTTTTTTTTTGCATACACTCTTACCCTACCATCCAAAATAATACATCATCGGGAATGAAAATTCCTTTTACACTTGAATTTTTACATACTTTACAATAAACTAATCTAATGACTCGAATTAAGATAATCAAAACACTTGGAGCACTTTTAAGATTAACGTACATATGGGGGTAATAAATGATGTTCTTCCCCATTAATCCATAACATAAGTACTTTACCCATGAGTCCCAATCGTCCCAAAACAATATGTACAAGGATATGACTCGACTTAGCAACCATGTAACCAATTAGATAATTAACTAAGGGTTTAAACATGTAACAATAATGCACTAAAGATTAGTGCTACACGGAAGGCTAAGACGATTTGGGTGTACATTTAAGTGGGTTGTAACAAATTCTTCCTTTAAGTAACATGCTTAAAGTTAGAAACGAAAAGATAGGCTCGGAGGGGTATACTAAGGGGTTTCGTGTACTAAAAATGAGTACAACGCTAAGGTGTGGGAAACATTAATTGACTTTACTAGCCAAGTAATATGACTTAAATGGTCAAGTAATTATGATACGGGTTTAACACAAGGGTGATCCTAATGCCTCTTATCATGTAGTAAATCATACTACACAAATGTAGTCTCACTAGCGGTCTCGGGATGCATCACTAACGCAAGTTCTAGAATCTAAATGCTACCGGTACACTCATAAGCACTAATAATAAATGCTTTTCCTATCAAATCTAAAGGCGAACCTCACATATTTGGGTGGAAATTTTTTTTGAATAGTACGGTTTTGTGCTAGTCATACAATCTCCTATCCATGAGACGCTTGATAAGGCTAAAGTTTCACTCCTAAATGTTGTAAAAAAAAATTAAATTTGGCGCTAAAATTACACTAACAAGTATTTCTCATAGTTTTATTACACACCTACCATCAAACAAACAAACTCAAGTGAAAGTGTATCCTATAAGGTATCATCATTTACCCTCCCCTTACACTTAGGATGAACATTGTCCCAAATGTTCAATTAAGGAATGTAAAAGTAAAACAGGTAAAAGAATGAAAGCAAATACGCCCCTGATTCGTTCAGTGTGGATAGTGCGGTAACAATGTTAGATCTTTCTCCAAGAAAATGAACAATCAAAGGTTCCCTTCCAGAAATATAAATCATATTCTTATCATACATAACCTGTTAAACCTGAAAAAACAAACAAGGCAACCTCGCATAAAATCGGCAGCAATCTATATATACTAATAAATCCTAGAAAACAATGTAAGATATAATGCTTGTGTAATGAATGTTTGCAAATTTGCTGGAGTTTATAAAACTAAAGAATTAACAAAAACTTTAAGACTCCGTTAGAAAAACAAAAATAGCAAAATTTTCAGAATTTTACACATGACGCCGTCAGGAATTAATTCATGACGCCATCAGAAGTGACCTGCAGAAATCTTTACGTTAAGTTTCCGGAAAATCTTTGGAAAAACTTATGTCCTACTTCCTGGAAAATCCTGCAAAACATAATTATGACTCGATACAAGCATTTGACTCTAGCAAATACGAATATACATGTCCATTTAATATTGTGGAGAATCATAATCAATTTTTTTTGTTTCTTAAAGTCATATTTGGGGTTTCCCCTTACACTTATCTTTTGCAAAATACCTTTGGATGAAGTTAAGACGAAGTCAAATGACAAAATAAAGTATTTTCACCATTTTATTTTTGAAACTTGATCTACCAACAATAAAAATAAAGCACACATATGGAAACAAATAACACTCAAACAAATAAACTTACAAAATATATAAAAAAAATGAAAATTTAAACAACCTATAATATTAAAATCCTACATGAAAACAAAAATTATCCAGGGCCAACAGAGGCCATACCCTAAACTATTACAAGCCAAATTGTTTCAAATCATACAACCATGAATAAATTGTTCACAAATCACAAACATCATGACAAGTCACTGGGGAGGGGGACCATAGCGGTAGTCATAGCCAGGAGGGAGGTGCCCGGTGTACCCGTAGGGAGGGTAGTCCACCTCGCGACCAGGGAATGGGTCGATCTGTAGCGGGGGCTCAATCTGATCACAGGTGGAAAGATGCTGCATCTGGCGGATATTGTGATCATATATCCAGTCAAACCTCTGGTCAGTGGTGGTTCGCCATGCGTCCACCTAACCCATCCAGGCCCCCTGATGCGTCTGCCAATCTCCCCGACCCATGTGTCGGTAATAGTCTGCAGACCCAACCTCATAATCCCCGTAATGCGGCTGCTGGGGCACACCCTCATCATCATCATCCTCATCATCGCCAACACCCGCAGGTCCTCCCGCAACGTACCAAGTAAAGGACCCATCCCCCAGCTCCATCACAATACTCATCTGCTTGAGGGACTTAGCCCTCACCACCCTACATGTCCCACAGTCGCTCAGGTACCCCATAATCTCAGGAACAAGGATCCCATAAGAACGAGCCAAACGGGTCACAAACATCCCTCCATACACCTTGTCAATATCCCTCTCCCCCACACTAGTCTTCAAATAACTTGCTACCCAGAATGGGATGTTACAGTATACATCCGCTGAGAACATGGTGTATAGGTAGAAAAGATCTGAAGCACTGACACGGTGAGTGGTGCCATGACGCCCCGACAAACTGTAGGTGTCACAACTCGTAATTTCCGGTCATTTTCCAAACCTCGACAATTTACTATTCACAAGTTACTATTCATCATTTACTATTCATCGTTTTACTATTCATCATTTTTGAGGTCAATTTGACATTCCGAGAAACATTCAGAAATTTTACTATTCACTTGACACTATTCATTTCCTAGAGAAAACTACTATTCACGTGCATTACTCATGTCATCGTAAAATTTGTTTACGAGTATTCAAATTCGCGTAACCGTATTGGTTCGGGTGCGAATTCATGCATTATCATTTGGGACACCTCATACAGACTAGAAATAGTCTGCGTATTATCATTATGTCACTTGCATACTATTCCACTCGTAGGATATTTAAATTAGTACTTTTGGTATAATTAACTTTTACATAAACGTTAACAAACGACCAATAATGTGACTAACACGACCGACACTCCCGACTATGATCCAAATATATTTTTATATTCATTTTAATAATATAAAAATTATAATATTAATTTACCCGGTGTTTTCCAATCAATTGCTACATTTTACGGTCGGAGCTTATAACTCCGTCGGTTTGCGTTATTTCAACAAGATAATTATTTTGACACCCGATTCTCATCAGGAATAATATTTTACAACTCCTACAACTTCGTCGTGTTTTATTTCACCTCTTTAACATTTATTTTTAGTTAACTCGGTACCCGGTACACCTTAAAACTACAAATGAACACAAAATACTACACCAAATACCACTAATACATTTACACACTCCATCTCTTCTCTTAAACAACCCATTGCCGCCCCCCCCCCCCCCCCCCTAGCCCATAATATTTCTTACAACTTTGAAATATTACTTACTTACTCTATTATTGAAGATCTTCTAATTAATGCACCAAAAAGTTTTGCATGCAAGTAACTTATTCACTCATTTTTCATCCCATTCCACAAGTTATCACTAAAACCATACTCTCTCTTTCTCTTTACACCTACAAATGGCAACAACAAGAAACAAGGGCAAGACCAAGATTTTTCCAAGATCAAGTATATTATTTAGTGTATTTTGTATTCCTTTTTGGGTTTTGAATGATAAACTCAAGGATTATTAGGCTTTCACCATCCAAACTTCATTAATCTTCCAAGTAAGTTAACAAAACTCATTTCATAATTTTTACAAGTTATTACTATGTTTATATATATTGTCTTACAAGAACTCATGCATATATTGACTTATACCACTTTATTTTACAAACTTATAACTTATAAACCCTAGAAGGTGATTTTAGCTAGATCCTTGTTTGATCCACTTGATTTGTGATGTTTAGGAACCCATGACACCCTAAGAAGGTGTATGGTAGGATTAGGCTAGTTTTGTGGTGATTGAAAGTGGTTTGATTGAAGTTAGAACTAGAGTAGAACCTTAGAAATGGTTTTTGAAACTACATATTGACCTACTGTCCCTATTTTTAATTCGTGGGAAAATCAGTAGATGGTGGTTAATTTTTGACCAAAGATTTAGAAAATACTTTCAAAAACGAAGCCGTGGGCGAAAGAACGGATTAAAACGAGTCAATAACGAAGGAGATATGATTTTCCGAATTTAACGACGAAAACTATTTTCTGAAAAACTGCATGCTGTTTGACAGTTTTCGACGGGCAAATAGAGGCGTTAAACGTAACCTAGAGGAGCCGAGCTATCAAAAATATATTAGTATATACTAAAACAAATTCGTGGATATAAAGAACGAGTAAAATGAGCTTAAAACGACCAAGTTATACACGTTTTAAAATCGTCAAAACTATATATATATATATATATATATATATATATATATATATATATATATATATATATATATGTAGTCACTACTAGAAAATAATATAACTACGTACTAAATGATTTATTTTCTAGAATTCTTATTCAAGGAGTTTATTTTAACTAACGAAGTACGTACGACTCAAGGTTTATTACGCGACTACTAGACACTATTATAAGGTTTTCAAGACGAGGAATATAACACTAACATTTTTATACGATATACTACGACTAGTTATATACTTCTATATTTGGACTTATTTTCCTAAGTATGAAAACTATTATACTTTGACAATAACTAGTATTTCCAAGTTACGAGTGGTATAGGTATCATGTGCACGTGCATTCATTTCATCACGTCATGATCTAAGGTAGATCGTTATTACTCATATTAGGTTGCGGTTAGAGATCGTGCCTCATTTCAGTGTATCCATTCTTGTCATCATAGCTATCGCACCAGGTGAGTCATAGCCCCTACTCTTTTAATTGTTTTGTAAACTCTTTGGGGGAGAATACATGCTCGTTTTACTTAAACGCACTACTTGTTTTACCTGGTTGATTACTCAAATATTTCCAGTTTTATCTAAATATATATTTGATCACCTGCACTTCATTAGTATGCTTGACTACCGGTATTTCCTTGGTATACTTAATCACCTGCATTCATTGGTATGTTTGATTTTCATGTATTTCATGGGATTGATTATCCTTGTTTATATGACCTCATAGTCACCAATTTTTCCTATATGTTCCTTGTAATATTGTGGTATTCCCCACTTGGCTGTGATGTCAAACGTATTGTGGTATTCCCCACTTGGCTGTGATGTCAAACGTAATATTGCTGTTTTCCTACTTGACTGATTTATCATATGACCTCCTTTTAATATTGTGGTATTCCCCACTTGGCTGTGATGTCAAATGTAATATTGTGGTATTCCCCACTTGGCTGTGATGTCAAACGTATTGTGGTATTCCCCACTTGGCTGTGATGTCAAACGTAATATTGTGGTATTCCCCACTTGACTGAATGTCAAACGTAATATTAATGTTTCCTTACTTGACTGAATTAAGATGCCTTTGCATCAACCTTATTACGGGTTTTCCCGCTTGACTGAATTATCATATGGCCTCATTGACTGAATTATTTATATAGCCGTTTTGCTATATTTATCTGGGAATTTGGATACCAGTATTACTTTTGTTCACGTAGACTTTAAAACATTTGGCAGTGGGTTGTAAACACACAAGTTACAAGTATTTTATGGCGAGACTTGCAACTGAGTGGATTTGCGATGCCTTTGCTGGGCTATCTTTTCTCTATAGGCATTATTTGTTAAACAACTCTATGAACTCACCAACCTCGCGTTGACACTTTAGCATGTATTTTCAGGTTTTAACCAATGGCACGCTACTGGAGGTTTTGGCAGGGCATGGCATGGTCATAGAAGACTCTGATTATTTATATGGGGACCGTTTTTAAACTATTTTAAGGGCCTACTTCCGCACTACTTTTAACAATGTAAATTTAACATTTTTGACTTAACTATTTTATTCTAAATGATTGAAGTGAAAACCATTTTTGAACTTGTGTTGTAATACCAATTGAGTTACACCCCAGCTACACGTATGCTTCCGCTGGACCCGATTTTGGGGGTGTGATAGATTGGTATCAGAGCTTTGGCTATAGCGAACCAAGTGTTTTTAAAACCTAGACTATAGCTACTTTTACGAAAAACTTAACCTTATGACCGTCACGTGCCTGCCTGCCAAGCTGAAGCCTCATTGTGGTATGTTGCTGATTTAGGTGATGAGATTTGTGTCTCATTATCTAGTATATTATATTCACTTATTCTAGTTGATTACTATAATTGTCTTTCATATAAGCATGTTCACGTATCATATATATCACCCTGTTATGTTTTTCCCTGCATAGTTTCATCATTCGACCTCGAGTTTGGTCACTTGCCTTAGTCTTTCTGAACGTCTTGGTATTTGTGAAGGACATAGTATTAGTATAACTATGCTGAGTATTTCAAAATTCATGGAACCTCGGTGGAAGATAGACTGGTCATCTATATTCGACCCGGGATAGTGAGATATAGGCTGACCACCTATGTCTGACTCAGAGATGAATTTTGCAACACTGAGAATGGTTATAATAAAATTTTGTCTGGATTAAATTCTCTACCCAATTTCCAAATGTTTCATTCATGTGTGCGTACTTACTTTCATCACAATCTCGTTATGTCGCAGCTGTCACAGTCTTTTCCCTTCTCACCATTATTATCATTCCTCTTCCCCATATATATCAGGAATTAGCTTACACTCTATAGATTCATATGTCACCTATCACTCACTACTACCAATATTGATAAATGGATATTATCAATGACCTCCCTAGGAAAGACTTCCCATACCATATATAAGGAGGATCCCTAGGTACATTATGACCATTTAAAACTCAACAGAAATCCCAGGATATCACAAAACCACTCGAGCCACGTCAACGCGTCATATCGCAACATCAACCTTTCATTCTATAATGACCCACTCTCGAACATCTACTACTAGGAAACGTCTTAATTATGTCTCACCCTTCTTTTCTCGTTTTGAAGAGCTATGCCGCCAAGGAAAGTTAAAGCTACTCCAACTATGACACCTGTTGCTATTCGGAAATTGGTTAAGGATAGTATCGCCGAAGCTCTAGAGATCGAGAGAGCTGAGGTAGCTGCAAGGGCTGCTGAGGCCGCTTTACAGACAGGGATAGATGGACAATCCGATAATAAGCGCGAATGTACTTGGAAGAATTTTAAGGTTAGTGATCCCATCAAGTTTAAGGGCACTGAAGGAGCAGTTGCTTTGATTCGCTGGTTCGAAAAGACTGAGAATGTGTTCCTCATGTGCAACTGTCCTGATGGCAGCAAGGTAAAATTCGCTACTGGTATGCTTTTGGATGAAGCTATGTCATGGTGGAATTCTCATGCTCAACCGATTGGTATGGAAAATGCCTACAAGCTCACCTGGGAGCAATTCAAGAAATTGATGACTGATAAGTTTTGCCCTCGTACTGAGGTGCAGAAGTTGGAAACAGAGTTTTATAAGCTAGTGACAGTAGGTAATGATATCGAGGCATATATCTGAAGGTTTCAGGAGTTGGCTGTGCTATGTCCAACTATGGTTTCAGATAACGAAAAGCTGCTAGAAAATTTCATCGGTGGACTACCCTGCAACATCAGTGGGAACGTAATTGCTTCTAAATCAGACACGCTGGAGGAAGCTATCAGAATGTCTTAAAAGCTTATGGCTCAAGTAATAAAACAAGAAACTACTGTCAACAACAACAACGAAAACAAAAGGAAAAGGGATGACAACCAAGGAAACGATCAAGTATGGAAGCCAAACAAAGGACAAGAAGTGTTTAGAGCTTATGCTGCAGGACCACGCTCAAAGAAAAGATATACTGGAAATTTACCTTACTGCAACATGTGTCATCTGCATCACTTATATCATTGCAGTGGACTGTGTGGAATATGCAAGAAGCGGGGTCATCTAACTAAGGACTGTAGGAAACCCACAAATCAGAGGATTCCAGGAAGTTGCTTCAAATGTGGAAACTTAGGGCATCTCAGAAAGGACTGCCCGAAGCTAGAGAACAAGAAAACCAAAGCCTTAACTCTCTAGTGTTGTATTTCTTTTGTGTTTAATTCTACGTTCTATCGTATAAGTTTCATGTACTATTAACAAATTCCGATCTAATGAATATTCTATCTTATATCACCGCAAACTCCTAACGATTTCATTAAGATTTCTTTGGAACTACACCACCTATCATCTACAGACCAATGGTCAGAGAACGATTCAAACATAGGAAGATATACTCAAAGCATGAGTGATTGACTCTAGAAATGGTTGGATTAACCATTTGCCATAAATCAGATTCCTTTATAACAATAGTTACCACACGAGCTTAGAGACTACACCATTTGACGCACTCTATGGTCGAAGTGCCAACATCCATTGACAGATAAAATTTGGAAAAGCCCAACTCACTAGTCCCGTAAGCATTCATGAAATAAAATGGAATTTCCTACAAATAAAGAATCAGTTACAAGTTCAATAAGTTGTAAACCCTTAGAACTTCAAGTTAATGGCAGTATTATGTTGAAAGTTCTGCCTAGGAAAGGAATGATACCATTAAGAAAAATTTGGGAAGATAAACCCGGAATTCAGACAGTATGGGTTTAGTAGCCTACAGACTTAAACTCCCATTAGAGCTCAGTAGCTTACACGATAAATATCACCACCTTTTCACCAATACCATTCTAGAGACTTACACAAACTGAACTTCGGGACGAAGTTCCTGTTAGAAGGGAAGACTGTCACAACTCGTAATTTCCGGTCATTTTCCAAACCTCGACAATTTACTATTCACAAGTTACTATTCATCATTTACTATTTATCGTTTTACTATTCATCATTTTTTAGGTCAATTTGACATTCCGAGAAATATTCAGAAATTTTACTATTCACTTGACACTATTCATTTCCGAGAGAAAACCACTATTCACGTGCATTACTCATGTCATCGTAAAATTTGTTTACGAATATTCAAATTCGCGTAACCGTATTGGTTCGGGTGCGAATTCATGCATTATCATTTGGGACACCTCATACAGACTAGAAATAGTCTGCGTATTATCATTATGTCACTTGCATACTATTCCACTCGTAGGATATTTAAATTAGTACTTTTGGTATAATTAACTTTTACGTATAATTATTTCTAAATAAACGTTAACAAACGACTAATAATGTGACTAACACGACCGACACTCCCGACTATGATCCAAATATATTTTTATATTCATTTTAATAATATAAAAATTATAATATTAATTTACCCGGTGTTTTCCAATCAATTGCTACATTTTACGGTCGGAGCTTATAACTCCGTCGGTTTGCGTTATTTCAACAAGATAATTATTTTGACACCCGATTCTCATCAGGAATAATATTTTACAACTCCTACAACTTTGTCGTGTTTTATTTCACCTCTTTAACATTTATTTGTAGTTAACTCGGTACCCGGTACACCTTAAAACTACAAATGAACACAAAATACTACACCAAATACCACTAATACATTTACACACTCCATCTCTTCTCTCACACAACCCATTGCCGCCCCCCCTAGCCCATAATATTTCTTACAACTTTGAAATATTACTTACTTACTCTATTATTGAAGATCTTCTAATTAATGCACCAAAAAGTCTTGCATACAAGTAACTTATTCAATCATTTTTCATCCCATTCCACAAGTTATCACTAAAACCATACTCTCTCTTTCTCTTTACACCTACAAACGGCAACAACAAGAAACAAGGGCAAGACCAAGATTTTTCCAAGATCAAGTATATTATTTAGTGTATTTTGTATTCCTTTTTGGGTTTTGAAAGATAAACTCAAGGATTATTAGGCTTTCACCATCCAAACTTCATTAATCTTCCAAGTAAGTTAACAAAACTCATTTCATAATTTTTACAAGTTATTACTATGTTTATATATATTTTCTTACAAGAACTCATGCATATATTGACTTATACCACTTTATTTTACAAACTTATAACTTATAAACCCTAGAAGGTGATTTTAGCTAGATCCTTGTTTGATCCACTTGATTTGTGATGTTTAGGACCCTAAGAAGGTGTATGGTAGGATTAGGCTAGTTTTGTGGTGATTGAAAGTGGTTTGATTGAAGTTAGAACTAGAGTAGAACCTTAGAAATGGTTTTTGAAACTACATATTGACCTACTGTCCCTATTTTTAATTCGTTGGAAAATCAGTAGATGGTGGTTAATTTTTGACCAAAGATTTAGAAAATACTTTCAAAATCGAAGCCGTGGGCGAAAGAACGGATTAAAACGAGTCAATAACGAAGGAGATATGATTTTCCGAATTTAACGACGAAAACTATTTTCTGAAAAACTGCATGCTGTTTGACAGTTTTCGACGGGCAAATAGACGCGTTAAACGTAACCTAGAGGAGCCGAGATATCAAAAATATATTAGTATATACTAAAACGAATTCGTGGATATAAAGAACGAGTAAAATGAGCTTAAAACGACCAAGTTATACACGTTTTAAAATCGTCAAAACTATATATATATATATATATATATATATATATATATATATATATATATATATATATATATATATATATATATATATATATATATATATATATATATATATATATATGTAGTCACTACTAGAAAATAATATAACTACGTACTAAATGATTTATTTTCTAGAATTCTTATTCAAGGAGTTTATTTTAACTAACGAAGTACGTACGACTCAAGGTTTATTACGCGACTACTAGACACTATTATAAGGTTTTCAAGACGATGAATATAACACTAACATTTTTATACGATATACTACGACTAGTTATATACTTCTATATTTGGACTTATTTTCCTAAGTATGAAAACTATTATACTTTGACAATAACTAGTATTTCCAAGTTACGAGTGATATAGGTATCATGTGCACGTGCATTCATTTCATCACGTCATGATCTAAGGTAGATCGTTATTACTCATATTAGGTTGCGGTTAGAGATCGTGCCTCATTTCAGTGTATCCATTCTTGTCATCATAGCTATCGCACCAGGTGAGTCATAGCCCATACTCTTTTAATTGTTTTGTAAACTCTTTGGGGGAGAATACATGCTCGTTTTACTTAAACGCACTACTTGTTTTACCTGGTTGATTACTCAAATATTTCCAGTTTTATCTAAATATATATTTGATCACCTGCACTTCATTAGTATGCTTGACTACCGGTATTTCCTTGGTATATTTAATCACCTGCATTCATTGGTATGTTTGATTTTCCTGTATTTCATGGGATTAATTATCCTTGTTTATATGACCTCATAGTCACCAATTGTTCCTATATGTTCCTTGTAATATTGTTGTATTCCCCACTTGGCTGTGATGTCAAACGTATTGTGGTATTCCCCACTTGGCTGTGATGTCAAACGTAATATTGCTGTTTTCCTACTTGACTGATTTATCATATGACCTCCTTTTAATATTGTGGTATTCCCCACTTGGCTGTGATGTCAAATGTAATATTGTGGTATTCCCCACTTGGCTGTGATGTCAAACGTATTGTGGTATTCCCTACTTGGCTGTGATGTCAAACGTAATATTGTGGTATTCCCCACTTGACTGAATGTCAAACGTAATATTAATGTTTCCTTACTTGACTGAATTAAGATGCCTTTGCATCAACCTTATTACGGGTTTTCCCGCTTGACTGAATTATCATATGGCCTCATTGACTGAATTATTTATATAGCCGTTTTGCTATATTTATCTGGGAATTTGGATACCAGTATTACTTTTGTTCACGTAGACTTTAAAACATTTGGTAGTGGGTTGTAAACACATAGGTTACAAGTATTTTATGGCGGGACTTGCAACTGAGTGGATTTGCGATGCCTTTGCTGGGCTATCTTTTCTCTATAGGCATTATTTGTTAAACAACTCTATGAACTCACCAACCTCGTGTTGACACTTTAGCATGTATTTTCAGGTTTTAACCAATGGCACGCTACTGGAGGTTTTGGCAGGGCATGGCATGGTCATAGAAGACTCTGATTATTTATATGGGGACCGTTTTTAAACTATTTTAAGGGCCTACTTCCGCACTACTTTTAACAATGTAAATTTAACATTTTTGACTTAACTATTTTATTCTAAATGATTGAAGTGAAAACCATTTTTGAACTTGTGTTGTAATACCAATTGAGTTACACCCCAGCTACACGTATGCTTCCGCTGGACCCGATTTTGGGGGTGTGACAGATTGGTATCAGAGCTTTGGCTATAGCGAACTAAGTGTTTTTAAAACCTAGACTATAGCTACTTTTACGAAAAACTTAACCCTATGACCGTCACGTGCCTGCCTGCCAAGCTGAAGCCTCATTGTGTTTTCGGGATCGTTTGCTCATTTTCCTGGAAAAAAATGGAATGGAACGAAAATGGTTAGAATGAGAGTTTTACGAAGTTATGCTGTCAGACACATCTTACGCCGTCAGGAGATAAAACCTGACGCCGTCAGATCCAGCAGAAGTTCATCCATGCAATTACGAGGGAAAAATCAATTTTCAAACTCTAAATCCATGACCCAAACACTCCTTTATGCAGAAAACATGGGTGGGAGGTCAAAAAATCTGTGGTATGAAAGATTTTTCCGCAATTAACTCATGATTCAAATCAACCACTACTACCTAATGCTAAACTCATGATTACAAAACACCTAAGAAAGGGCATTATGATTTCTAAAGATGGGTCAATGATAGGGTTTCGGATGATGGGGGTTTTCAAAATTGGTAGGTTCTAAGGACAATTGAACTAACAAGGATGAAGAAAAGTTACTTACCACGTTGAAATTTGTCACAGAAGATGTCGGATTGGATCTTGGAGATTCGGAGGTGGAGCAGCACTTGGGTATAGTTTGTGGGGTATGAGTTGAAAGTGATGGAATTGGGATTATTATTGCTGAGAATGCGAGGTGACGGCGTCAAGAGTAAAATCTGACGCCATCAGATGCCCGTTTAATGAATACTAAGTGACAATTTCAAATTCAGTCCCTGCACTAATGTAGATAGCTAATCAAAAGTAAAAACTGTGAGTAGCCATTCCGTTAATAAAGTCCACCAGGGTCAAACAATTTGTTATTGTCGCGGAGTGAGGCGTGGTTATCAAAAGGGGTGGGCAAAGTTCCAGCTAAGTTGTGATCTTCGCATTAGTCAACGGTGGGTACGGAAAGGAGTCGTTCCATAGAAGTTTCCAAAGCTACGGTGTTTTCGAGGTGCAACCTCTTCACACCAGGTTTAAAACAAAAGGAACGTTTCTTGTACAAATTGGGGAGTGTGGTTTGCAAACTTCCAACGAAGATGTTACGAAATTGCAAGTTCTTTTCCTCCTGAGGATGCTCATAAAAGTAAGGGGTAATTGAGGGTGAAGCACTAGAAAAGGATTTCTCATTATCCTCTTCGTCACACACCAAAGGGGTTGGAAGTTCGAAGATTTTATCGATTTTTCTTGGTGTTGATTTTTCCTTAATTCTTGATATGAATTTGTCTGCTAAGTCCATAAAAGCATTACGAGTGCTTTCCATGCGAGCTTCTAAGTGCCGAATTTGTTTTTCCTGATTATTCATGAAGGTTATCATTATCCCTTCGAACTCCTCTTGTCGTGAACGTTCAGTAAAATTGTATTTGCTAATCGCACTCACACGTACATCAGGACTCCTTGTGGTTTCAGCGGCAGGCATTTCGGCTCTCATAAAATCCTTAACCTGCTTCTCGATATTCCCCAATAACTGTTCTTGGGTAGCGTTCACGTAATCAAGACTTCCCTCTCTTGAAAACATCGGGTCCTCCCATCCTTCTTCTTCGTATTGCGCTAACCCCTCAAGAACTTCCTAGCATTTATCGATGCTGAGTCTGTTAAGTCTACCATTGGCTGCGTAATCTATGGCCCTTCTCGTTTGATAATTAACTTTATCGTAAAAGATTTGAATTTGGAGCCATGGTTCGATGCCATGATGAGGGACTTTTTGGAGTAAGTCTCTGTATCGAGTCCATGCTTCATATAGAGTTTCACCTTGACGTTGTTGGAACATCAAGATATCATTTCTAAGCTTGGTAGTTCTTCCCGGTGGGAAGAATTGAGCAAGGAAACGAGTTGTGAGATCATCCTATGAGGTGATGGATCCCGTGGGTAAACGTTCAAGCCATTGACTAGCTTGATCACGTAGAGAGAATTAGAATAGGCGTAATCGGGTTGACTCTCTAGTTGTAACATCAAGGTCTATGGAATCTACAATTTTAAGGAAGTCCTTGAGATGTTGGTTAGGATCTTCGGAACGAAGTCCATGGAATGCACATCCGCTTTGCACCAACCGGATGGTGTCGGATCGCAAGGGGGACACATTGGCTCCTTGGGTGAGCTCAATAGTGTTTCGATAGCCTTGGTGGCTAGGACGGGAATACTCTCCTAGGGTTCGGGGCCAAAGAGGTTGGTTTGCTAGTGGTGGGTTTTGTGGGTGGTTTTGTTGTGGTGGGTTGATGGGTTCAAAGATGTTACCACCTTCCATGATGTCGGATGGTAAAGGTTACGAACAAAGACACGAAGAAATGAGATAGACTAAAGAAAACCTATAAATAAAATAAAATCTTACTAGAAAGGAATCTAGCAAGTAGACCTAATAAAAAGAAATCCTAACCTACATAACAACTATTCCACGGCAGCGGCGCCAATAACTTGATGCGTGGGAAATGCACCAGGCTTTACCTCTCGAGGGATCTCGAGAAGCTTACAACCCCCACCAGGCAGTGTACCTGATCGTTGTAGTATAGTATAGTGACAAGTACCGGGGGATTGATCGTTCAACTCAGGAATAGTGTCGCTAGGATTAGAAATCCTAAAAACTAGGTCTAGAGGTGAGGGATGATTCTTTTTGTATTTTTATATTTTTATAAAAGCAATTAAAAATCTCGGGTTTTGGAAGAGTGGGCGGAATTAGTTGCTAGTCAACTAACCCAATGACTAAAGATACAATCAAAATAAAATAACAAAAATGTAAATAAAACTAATTACTAATGTGGTGTGAACAATAAATGGGAAAATTGTGTTTACTTAGATTTTATTACTCCCTGGATATCTTTTACAGGTTGATAGTTTGTTACAATTGCGTGGATGACGGGTTATATTCCTTAATACCATTTGCGGGGTGGCGTACGTAATTCCCCAACTCTATAAGCTCCTACTTCACTCCTATGTCGAGCCTGCAAGAAGCTCCTAACATGGGATCACTAGAATTCGCTCATGCATTAAATACAACCATAAAAACCTAGTACGCATTGGTTCATGTTTCTTAAGACGTTCAAGCATGTTACCCTATGGAAGTCTGCCAGTTTTCTTAAGCCTAACATCGAAATCATTCATCCGTAACAACTATAAACAAGTAATCAACCCATAATCAACATCTAGGTTTCACTACATCTAAGCAAACACATAAGAGATCTAGCCTAGCATGTTAAAATCAAGATAAGCGTAAGATATATTCAAACAACACATAAACATATTGAATGAATTGAAAGGATACTTATCTTAATTGAACATGAAAGGTTTCAAAGGGTAAAAACCCTTGAAAGAACAGTAAAAATCGTGCTAGGGTTTGTCCAAGTTATCCCTCTAATTGTCCTCTCTTAATGAATGAAAATTACAAAACTATATATAGATTTTCCATCGTGACGGCGTCAAGAAGAAATATCTGACGCCGTCAACTCGCCGCCCATAGTAATATCGGATTGCCTAGATCCAGATCTGACGCCGTCATGTGCAGAATTTCTCATGGCCGTCACATGCAATGGGACCATGAAGGCCTATGGTGACGCCGTCATGCCCCTAGTGTATAAACTCTCTGGATCGTCACGGACTCTATCCACTTCACCTCTTGTTTTACTCTTGACGCCGTCATGTAGAAGCTCTTGACACCGTCAGGTACTGTTCCCTGCAAGGAAAATTAAGACTTTGCCGTTTTCTTCACTTTTATGCTCCAAAAACGTTCAAAATGCTTCATTTTCCAGAATTCACTCCAAAAGTACCTAAAATCACAAAATGAACGATTTAGGGCAATATTTGATCAAACAAATTCAATTCCGGGCTTAAATGACCCCCTAAAAACGGATCATTTTTCGCCTCGTCAGTTACTAACATTATGAAATTAACGTATAAAATATGTAGCAAATGTAATGTTAACTTGGAAATAAAGTTTATGTATGAAAGACTTATGTTATATTTATGTTTTGCTAAAAATAAAGTTTACACTTTGCCGTTAACAAAATTTAGCAAGGATCATAAAATATAAATAACATTTTTAGGCGATATTTGTATTAACAATCTCCCTCTTTTTGTTGAGGACAAAACACAAATTTTATTTTTAAGCAACTAGATAATTATAGTATCAAGTCTTTTTAAAAATCTATATTAAACTATGTTTTATGCAACTTTTATTTACATATGAGACTAATATGCTAAAAGAATATGCAAAGGTTGAGTTTAATATATACTCTTCCTTTTTTTGTCGAAACAAAAAGAAGAGTTGCGTAGCGGAAATGTGATGCAAACCAAATGCTCCCCCTTGGATAATACTCCCCTAAATAGAGTGCCAAAGTAAGTATACATAGATTTTGATCTTACAAAAAAAAGTTAGTTGTCGAAAAGGACAAGTATATAATATCAACCAAAACAAGTCATGAGAAGATAATCAACCATATCACAATCACAACAAGTATGTAATCAACCAACAATGCACAATATAAAGTAGAACTAATTCTATTCCAAGTAAAATTTTACTTTGACCAAAGTCAAAGCAAAAGACAAGAAATACAAGGAAAAAGTCCTGCTTCTAAAAAGATAAAAAAATGCAAAAAGATAAAAATAACATAGAAAGAAAATTCTACATCTATAAAAGTGAAAACAAACTAGGTCCTAAGTGAGAAGTCTAAATTACTGGTTTTTCTTATGAGAGCTCTAAGGATGGGAAGGATGACTAAGAGCATTGAGACGCTCTAGGATGTGTTGGAGCATAAAACGTGTCTCATCTTGGACTTGGTAGAGCATGATTTTTATGCTCTCACTAATCTTGGCCGTTCTATCACATTGAGAGCAATTATGGCAAGGATTAGGAAGGATGGGATCATTGGTTGATGGTGGTGGTGGTGGAACATTTGTTGTTGGTTGGTTGGTGTTTGCTGCTACAACGGATGAGAGCAAGGAAGATTGGAATTCCATTGCTTAATGGAGGTGTGTGTCCACCATGTTTTTGAAGGAGTACAAGTTGTCGAGGCGATCATTGATCTCCTCATGGGTGTTTGGAGAGTTGTTCCACAACGAGGCCTCGATTTCCTCATACAAAGGAAAGAAAGAATCAAAGTGTTGAGATTGGGATTAGGATTGTGTTTGAGATTCTTGAGGTGGAGGTTGATCATGGTGTTGGTAGTTGGGTTCTGCATCATTTAGTTAGTACATAACAAAGTTATAAGTTACCAAATAATCCTACAAACACATAAATCCATAAAATGACATTGTTAAAAGACCAAGTTGTTCAAATGTTATGTTATGCCAAACACTCCAAATTTTGCTCTCATTGGCGATCAATATTCTTGTTGAGTTGGCCAAGGTACCTTCCAAATCATTTCCATATCCCCTTTGATTGCTTGAATTCTTCCGACTCGTTTTCAATCCTTGGTAGTTGTTGGAGGTACTCAAGAGGTGGTAGCTTAGAGTTGGGTCAACCGTCATCTTCACTCATGGATGATAATGATGAGGAAGTAGGAGGATGAGCATGTTTCCTTTGAGCCTTTGAAACTCTCTTATCACTAAGTGGGATAAATGTGTGTGGAATGAGAGTGTAGTCTAGGCGAAGACCTCTTTGAGTTGTTGGAATGGGAGCAAATTGTTTATAGAGACGAGTTAAAAGCATTCCATATAGAAGAGCGGTGGTGCCTTGCACGGGTATGCCGGCCATCCTTTTGGCTATGTAGTAAGCCAAGTTGAAAGGTTGACGCATGGACACGGAGTAGCATGTAACAAAGATAAACATTTATGTGATCCATATTCCCTATGGTGCTTATGACATTGGCTCTAAGGACTTCTTCCCATTTCTTGAATTGAGGCTTAAGCTCATTGAGTTCCATACCATAAGGGTCCTTGTTAACCTCATTTCTCGAACGAGTTCTCCTAGTATCAGAAGTACTAATAAAGAGATGGTCACGAATGACATCCTTGGATACAAGAGGAGTATCATTAGGAGTATTACGTTATGGTGACATATCAAAGAAACACAAGCACAAGACTTAAGTAATACAATAGAATCTTAAAGGTTACAAATGAAATGTCTGGAGATACAAGCGTGCAAGGTAACAAAAATTAAATACTAACTCTGAAATGTACATCTCTTCTAGTCATCTCTAAATCCAGAATAGCTATCAAAATGTAGTCTTCTAAGTCCAAAGTACTCTCCGCCCATAACCTAGCTTCCTACTAAAACCTGTCGCAGGAAAAGAAATGCGGCTGAGCTTCAAAAGCTCAGTGAACAGATATAACAGCAAAGTAATATGAAACAGAAATAAATACAGAATATGGTGTAAAAGGGAATATCTGAAATATAATCAAAGTAAATGAGAACAGAAGTAAGAGATAAAGGTAAAGGTTAGTCATCTACCGCGAGCCCAGAAACATATATCATAACATAATCATAATCACACATAAGGCAATATATGTAGGGGAGACCTACCAGAGTTGTGAAGGATGTGCATGCACGCAGCATCAATCACCAGATAATAACAGATAACAGATAACAAATCTAGGATGCATCCATACGCCCCTACCCAAACATATAACAATATATATGCACAACCAAACAAAGAGACGTGGCAGAACATCACTCCACTGCCCTAGAGTCATGTCAGAGGTGCTACATTGACACGGACATGGAACCCCCATGACTAGTGAAAATGGCTCGGGTGTTAAACTAGAATAGGTCAAACATAATGTCATAAAATGACACAGAACATAGGTCATCATAATAGTCCAAATCAGAAATACATATCAGAGGGTTCATATCATAAGGTCCAAATCAGAAAGTCCAAATCATAAGGTTCAAATATAACAAAGGTTCATCACAGAAAAGGTTCAAAATACAAAAGGGATTCATAGCAATGGCATAGGGAATCCTAATCAGAATGAAAGATAGCAAGAGAAAAGAAATCATGAGAAACCTTTATTGAAAAGGTCAGAATATCTGTACCTTAAACCGCAAGTGTAAACATAACAGAAACATAAAGACCAGAAGCAACTCCCTCTTCTGCAATCTACGCAAATTCATGATCGTCTTATAATTAATAACTTATTTTAAATCAGATTACTCATTTTAGTCGACTTTCTATTTTTAGTAACTTTCCTTTAATTAGTAAGTTTCCTGATTCAGAAATATTAGTCATTCATGATTATAATTAACATTTGGATAAATTAAGTGTTTAAAATGATAATTATGTAAGATTAGGGTTTAATATGATAGTTTAATATGTTTTAGGGTTAATTATATAAGTATGACAAGTTTAGGGTTTACAATTGGTCATTACTTAGTTTAGGGTTTAAAATGAAATTATCACATGTTACCATTTAATTAGTTCCTCAAGTTTACACATTTACAGATTAATTCTTCTAACACACTAATCATGTTTCATATCAATTTAAGTTATGAAAAGTATTGAAGTATTCTTGAATGTCCAATATATGGAAGAGTTATAGCTTATAATCAATCTCACCTCTTATGATTAAGTTATACCCTTAGTTAGCATTTTAAACTTTTTATCAGCTTTTAAACACAATCAGGTCACAACTTTACGAATTTTTGATTCATATCAGAACTCAAAAGTAAAATTCACAAAAATTCAAAGAGATACTTCAATGTCTTTAGAACCCACGAAAATTTTCCCAGAATTTATTAGCAAGTGAAAATACCCTTTGAAAAATCGTTTCTCAAAACCATTCCAGAAAATGAACTGCAGAAACACCCAGAAAGTTTGCACTTAAGAGACATATCAAGACCTTTCAGAAAAAACCACAAAAATTCCTGAAAGTCTCACATAACCCAAATATTACTCCTGCCAAAGGAGAGACCTTAACTCTTTAAATTTTAAAAATGAAAAATCAAAAACTGCTACTGATTTTCAGACCCGATCTACTCAGCTTTGACACTTAATCTTATAAAAATCGAAAAGCTTACCTCCCGACCTCCAATCACCATGAAACTTACATATTCGGAAAGTAGACAGAAAGTACTCATGTTTAGACTCAAGAATCGTCAAAAAAAACATTTTTATCATTAACTTATGACCCTAGTAACACGACCCATCTCCTGGACAGCATGCAGTTGAGACAGAAACAAACCCTAACCTAAACCCTTTTTGAGCTCTAATCACCTTTAATTAATGCTAGGGTTTTCCAACACGTAATTAATGTCAATCTTAGGTTCTTATTACTGATTTAATGACAACCTTAGGGCTTGGCATAATTAGGTCGATATGAACAAGAAACTATGGTACGACATAGATTAACGAGGCTTATGATTTCATGTGGTGATAACTTCTTTAATTCAAGTGTATACATACTTATATAAACGAGGCTTATGATTTCATGTGGTGATAACGATTAAATGATACAATGATTCAGTTAGCATGTTTTTAGGTTTCATATATTCATAACGTTTCAAGGTGATCTAAAGCTGGAATAAACGAGACACAAACAAGGACAACCAATGAGAACTCACGCTGCTACAAACTCTCTAAACAATCACAAAAAGGGCTGCTACTTCGACTCTTTAGTTTCTGGTGGAGAGAAAATTATTTGGAGCTGCTTATTGTTTTCTTCTTGTTTCGGTTTTGAGAGAGAATGAAGGAGTAAGCAGATTATAATGATACGATATATTGAGAAAAAGAAGCGTGTGAATCAACAAGGAAAACCATGTGGCATAATATGGAATGTCGTATAAGTTGTTTAGGCAAGGAATACCTGCATATCTTTTAAGAGTCGAGTTATTCTGCAAACCAAACATTTCTCACATACTAAGGGACTCATCCCCACCATCTATCTAAAAAAGAAATCAATGGTTGAGATTAAAAGTATTGTAATATTTCACCCATTTTTTATAATTTAAATATCTCTTAAACCGTTAATCGTTAAGCGAAAATAATTACACCATCGCGACGGGCATTTAATTATCTTTCTATAGACGGGCACTTTGATATACTTTCAAAAAAAAAAAAAAAATCGTTTTTTTCACGTTTTTTTTCGTGGCCGAAAAAAAATCATATATGATATTGCATTTCATATATGATACATATCATATATGATATGATATGTAATATCATATATGATTTTTTCGGCCACGAAAAAAAACATGAAAAAAACAAAAAAAAAAATTGTCGAAAATATATCAATTAACCTATCTATAGAAAGATAATTAAATGCTCTTCGTAACGGTATATTTTTTTTCGCTTAACGATTAACGGTTTGAAAGATATTAATATTTGAAAAAAAATGATGAAAGTGGGTTTTTTAAATTGTTGGGATTAATCGCATCCATTAGATCAAATAAAGATAGAGGGAAGATGAATAGTGAAGATTAATCCCTTGATATGTAAAAAAAAGTTTGGTCCATCTTTACTCATCTTTTAATTGTGATAATATATTTAGTTGTAATCTTGGTCCTTATCTCTTAAAAATAAACGTGTAGAGTTTTACAAGGAAAAGAGTATGGGTCGTCGTTTGTTTGTAGCTTAGGATAATGATTAGGAGAATTTGTAGCCTTTAAGTTATAATTAGTTTAGGATTATTTTTAATTATTACATAACATAAGTAATTAATTGTTCATTTAACTTAGGTTAGTGATTATATTATTCATTTGCAAAGTTTAATTATTCCAATTTAATGTGTTCTTGCAAAAATTTCAAATTGGAGGGAAAAATAGGAATTTCAAATGATTGGAATTTGAGGGTTTTACAGTAAGTGTGACCACTAACCATGAAGGATAAGGACATAAGACCATCATCATTGGTGTGAAGGGTGACGGAAGCATAGAACTCTATTATGAATCTAGAACAAATAGGCTCATCAATATTTAGGAGACAATCAAAGTAGATGCCGGCTAGTTCCCTACGAATATTGGTACTTTCTAAGAAAGAGGGGTCAATGGTTCTACCCTCGTGTACATATCATTTTTCTAAGGCCTTAAAGACTTTGACTTGATTGGGGGTTAGACCTTTGGTTTTGTGGTGTTTTGAAAGGTAGTTAAGGGTGTCCTTGTGATTATAGTGAGTTACGGGAGGCATGATGATTCCTAGAAACACAAATATCACATTTTAGACTAAGTTAACGACTATTATAATGTAGATGTTCTAGTGTGTACCTATATGCAAACAATGTGGAAGTGCGGTTATCTTGACTCATTTTAATGCTCAAAATGTTTTAACATGCAAATTTTGTTACAAAACTAGAGATAACCCAAACGCTCCTAATTCAATGTAGTTTCGATTGAATGTACCCGAAAATACATATTAGTTATGTATTTCCTTTAACATTCAAGAGGCATTATGCAAATGATGTTCAAAACATAACGTTTTTAGTTTGTATCAACAATGTAAGAAAAAAAATATTTTTCCTAGTTGTGAGAAGTATTTTTGAAAAAATTTGACATGGGGTGTTTGGTAAACATGATGATGTCCTGCAAGATGCAATTCCTAACTAAGGGAAAACATGATTATTTTTGGTTTTCAACAAATGCTCTATATGATTTCTTAAGTTAATGAGTAACCCCAAGTTTTTACTTTTGTGCATAAATAGAAATCCTAGACACAGATCAAGAGTGTAATTAAGTTTAAAGTACTTACAATGATGTTTAGAGAGCAAGGAGGATGAAAGAGAAACCTAATTTTCATGTGTGTTGGTATTGTGGTGTGAATAGTAAATGTTGTTGTGTTGTGATAAAAGAATAAAAAGTGTTTGGTTTAATATATAAATGAAAAACAACCTGCAGGGCTGACGGATTGGGTGGAACCAAAATGAGGGTTCCGCTAGTCTTATCGAAGGATTCCGCCAGACTAGATGGCCAAATACTGAAATGGATTTGTTTTGATTTTTACGATTTTATTCAAACGTTCAAAACTACAATGTAGGTTCCATAAGTCCTAGTCCAAGTCTAAGAAGATTAAATGGTTCTCATTTGAGAGGTTTCGTGAGAATATCGGTAGTGTTGTCTTTTGAGGATAATTTCTTGATAGAGATGTTTCCTTTTTGAACATTGTCACGAAGTAAGTGATGACGGGTCTCAATATGTTTAGTACAAGCATGTTGAACGGGATTCTTGTTGAGGTCAATGGCACATTTATTGTCGCAAAGAATGGATATGCTATTTAGTTGAATTCCGTAGTCGACAAGAGCTTGCTTCATCCAAAGAGCTTGTTAACATGCTTTTCCGGCCGATACGTATTCGGCTTCAGTTGTTGAGATAGCGAGATCCGTTTGTTTCTTAGAGAACCATGAGGTGGACAATGTCCAAGAAAAGTACAAATGCCACTTGTGCTTTTTCTATCAACATAGTCACCGGCATGGTCCGAGTCGGCATACACTATGGTTTCTACTCCCGTTCCTTTAGGATACCATAATTCTAAGTGTGTAGTACCTTTTATGTATCTAAAAATTCGTTTTACGGCTTCAAGATGGGTTGTTTTAGGTTCTTCTTGAAAACGAGCGCATAGACAAACATTAAAAATAATGTGTCGTGAGATAGAGTAGACTACCAATCATTCCTCTATATTTAGTGTTATCTACGAATTCACTTTCCTCCTCCTTGGTGAGTTTAGTTTCCGAGGACATTCGCATTTTGATTGGTTTTGAATCTTCACGGCCAAATTTCTTAAGCATGTCTTTTATGTATTTAGATTAGTTAAAGAATATCCCATCTTCTAATTGTTTAATTTGAAGTCCTAAGAAAAAGTTGAGTTCTCCCATCATACTCATATCAAATTCGTCATGCATGATTTTTGAGAAATCGTCACATAATTCTTGACAAGTCGATCAGAATATGTTTAATACGGGCATGTTGAACGTGATTCTTGCTGAGGTCGATGGCACCTTTATTGTCGCAAAGAATGGAGATGCCATTTAGTTGAGTTCCATAGTCGACAAGAGCTTGCTTCATCCAAAGAGCTTGTTGACATGCTTTTCCGGTCGATTCGTATTTGGCTTTAGTTGTTGAGATAGCGAGAGCCGTTTGTTTCTTAGAGAACCATGAGGTGAGACAATGTCCAACAAAAGTACAAATACCACTTGTGCTTTTTCTATCAACATAGTCACCGGCATGGTCCGAGTGGGCATACACTATGGTTTCTACTCTCGTTGTTTTAGGATACCATAATTCTAAGTGTGTAGTACCTTTTATATATCTAAAAATTTGTTTTACGGCTTCAAGATGGGTTGTTTTAGGATCTTCTTGAAAACGAGCACATAGACAAACACTAAACATAATGTGCAATGAGATAGAGTATATTGCCAATTATTTCTCTATATTTAGTGTTATCTAGGAATTCACTTTCCTCATCCTTGGCGAGTTTAGTTTCCGAGGACATGGGCATTTTGATTGGTTTTAAATCTTCAAGACCAAATTTCTTAAGCATATCTCTTATATATTTAGATTGGTTAAAGAATATCCCATCTTCTAATTGTTTAATTTGAAGTCCTAAGAAAAAGTTGAGTTCTCCCATCATACTCATCTCAAACTTGTCATGCATGATTTTTGAGAAATTGTCACATAATTCTTGACAAGTCGATCCGAATATGATGCCATCAACATAAATTTAGACTATGATAATATGTGAATCTTTCTTCTTAGTGAAAAGAGTAATATCAACTAAGCCCATGGTATACTTATGGTCAACTAGGAAGGTCTTAAGTCGATCATACCATGCTTTTGGAGCTTGCTTAAGTCCGTATAGAGCCTTTTTAAGTTTGTAAACATGATTAGGATTTTCAAAATCGGTGAAACTCGGAGGTTGAGCGACATAAACTTCTTCGTTAACAAAGCCATTTAAAAATGCACTTTTGACGTCCATTTGAAAGAGTTTAAAATCATGTGCACATGCATATGCAAGTAGAATCCTAATAGACTCAAGCCTAGCAACTGGAGCAAAAGTTTCATCGTAGTCAATGCCTTCTTGTTGATTATAACCTTGTGCTACTAGCTTAGCTTTGTTTCTAGACATTATACCATTTTTATCCATTTTATTCCGAAAGACCCATTTTGTTCCAATTATTGTTTGATTCTTAGGATGAGGAACTAATGTCCAAACATCATTTCTAACAAATTGGTTAAATTCTTCTTGCATAGCTATGACCCATGATTCATCTTTTATAGCTTCATTTATATTCTTTGGTTCAATGGTAGACACAAAACAAAAGAAATTACTTTGATTTTGGACTTTAGATCTTAAGGTTCTTTCATTAGTTTTTCCTATGACATTATCTAATGGATAACTTTTAGATTCTTTAACATTAACAAGTTCCTTGTTTAATAGTTCATCTTCCTTGTCATTATCTATGTTCTCTTTATTTTCAATGACTTGACTTTTAACTAAGTCATCATCTACCAAAGGTCATCTCTTAGAGAGAGGTGGACTTTCGTCGAATGTTACGTTCAACAATTCCTCGACTCTTAAGGTTTCTTTGTTTAGAACAATATTAGCTTTAATATTTTGTGAATATCCAAGAAACACACCTTCATAAGACTTTGGGTCACATTTAGTGAGATAATCCTTGGTGTTTAGTATAAAGCATTTACTCCCAAACACTCTAAAATATCATAACGTAGGCTTTTTACCTCTATATAATTCATATGAAGTTTTATTCAAAAATGGTCTAATTAGGACTCGATTAAGAATGTAAGTTGATATGTCGACGGCATTACACCAAAACTTTTGTCGTACATATTGTTCGTTAAGCATTGTTCTACGCATCTCTTAAAGCATCCGATTTTTAAGCTCTACTACACCGTTAGATTGAGGAGTTCGAAGTGCCAAAAAGTTATGTTTTATACCATTTTTATCACAAAAATTTCCAAATTTTATTTCATTGTCAAATTCACGACCGTAGTCCGTTCTAATTGACACCATGCAAGTTCCTAATTGGTTTTGAATTTTCTTACTAAGAATTTCAAATTGGTCAAAAGCTTCGTTTTTACTTTTCAAAATTTTGTCCAAGTATATCTTGAATAATCATCTACCATATCCAAAGTATAGAAGTTACCTCCATAACTTTGTATAGCGGGTGGACCAAAAAAATCCATATGCAAAAGTTCTAGACACCTAGATGTAGACACTATGTTTTTAGCCTTATGACTACTATGTACTTGTTTACCAATTTGCAAGCATAACAAAAGTATTGGTCGTATTTCAACTTGGGTAGGTTTCTGACTAATTCTTTAGACGATTGATACGTGGGAATCGCACCAGGCTTTACCTCTTAAGGGATCCTGAGAAGCTTACAACCCCCACCAGGCAGTGTACCTGATCGTTGTAGTATAGTATAGTGACAAGTACCGGGGGATTGATCATTCAGCTAGGAATAGTGTCGCTAGGATTAGAAAACCTAATTACTAGTGCTAAAGATGACGGATGATTATTTTTGTGTTTTTATATTTTTTAGAAAGCAAGTAAATATCTCGGGTTTGAAGGATTTGACCGGAATTAGTTGCTAGTCAACTAACCCAATACTATGATGCAATCAAAATAAAATACTAGAAATGAAAATAAATCTAAATTTACTAAGGTTGTGAGCAATAAGTGGAGAAAATGTGTTTACTTAGATTTCACTACTCCCTAGACATCTTTTACACGTTAATTACTTGTTATAGTTGCGTGGATGACGGATTGTATTCCTTAATACCATTCATGGGGTGGCGCACTTACTTCCCCAATCCTATGAGTGCCTACTTCACTCCTATGTCGAGCCAGCTAAGAAGCTCCTAATATGGGATCATTAGAATTTACTCATGCATTAAATACAACCAATAAAACCTAGTGCACATCGGTTCATGTTTTCTAAGACGTTCAAGCATGTTACCATTTGGAGATCTGCCAGTTTTCTTAAGCCTCACATCGAAATCATTCATCCAATACAATCATAAACAAGTAATCAACACATAATTAACATCTAGGTTTCATTAGATCCAAGCAAACATAAGATAGATCTAGCCTAGCATGGTAGAATCAAGACAAGAACAAGATATAGACAACCAACACATAGACATATTGATTGAATTAAAAGAACACTTATCTCAATTACACTTGTAAGGTTTCAAGGGCTGAAAACCCTTGAAAAACCTGTGAAAATCGTATTAGGTTCGGCCTTAGGGTTTCTCCAAAACTTTCTCCTCTTAATGTGTAAAAATTAGAAAACTATATATAGGAAATAGGGGCTGACGGCGTCAAGACCAAATTGGTGACGCCGTCATCTCGCCGCCAAAATAAATCTCGGACTGCCTTGTTCTACTTCTGACGCTGTCATGTGTTATGTGTTTCCAGGCCGTCGCGTATTTTACTCTTGACGCTCTTCCTTGTGACGCCGTCATTTCTGTACTGGGTCGTCATGAAAATTACTCGTGACGCCGTCAAAAAGTTACTCTTGACGCCGTCACCTACTGTTCCCAGCTTGGAAAATTGAGACTTTGCCGTTTTCTTCACTTTTATGCTCCAAAAACGTCCAAAATGCCTTCTTTTCCAGATTTCACTCCCAAAGTACCTAAAATCACAAAAGGAACAATTTAGGGCAATATTTGATCAAATAAATTCAATTCCGGGCTTAAATGACCCCCTAAAAGTGGTTCATTTTTCGCCTCATCATATACCCTTACACTTGAGATTTGCTTGTCCTCAAGCAAATGCGCTTTTATTCTACTCAAAATACAAGTTAGGGGTCATTTAACACTAATATAAAAGTAATTACAACAAATAATCGTTCCACTAAAGACCAATAGACAAGCACGGAGGTCATACACAAGCACCTCACAAATAGTGTTTAGATACTCACATCTCTCGGGTGTAATAAAGTATAAATCACAATATGGAAACGGAAGATATCTCTCACTACCTGTCATAGCAAAATAGATTACCATAGGCTTGGGAAAGGATCAAACCTCCACCACATGGCGTAAGCACCTAGGATAAACTATCAAAGAGGTCTTTTAAAGGGTTGTAACGTTAGGTGTAGGGATATGAAATACACGGTTTTGTTGGATATAGGCAGTCTTTACTGGTGGCGAGTTAACAATCTTGGTTAATTACATGTACAATGTGGCGTTGCTAAGCCAAGACTAGACTTGACTTAAGCTAATAAATGAAAAATAAAAAAAAACATAAAATAAACATAGAATGAAACGGGATGGTAGTCTGTATGTCTTTTATCTTTCACTTTTTTCTATTTTTTTTCTTTTTCTTGTTTTTTCGACCTTTTTTTTTTTTTTTTTTTTTTTTTTTTTTTTTTTTGCATACACTCTTACCCTACCATCCAAAATAATACATCATAGGGGATGAAAATTCCCCTTACACTTGAATTTTTACATACTTTACAATAAACTAATCTAATGACTCGAATTAAGAAAATCAAAACACTTGAAGTACTTTTAAGATTAACGCACATACGGGGGTAATATATGATGTTCTTCCCCATTATTCCATAAAATAAGTACTTTACCCATGAGTCCCAATCGTCCCAAAACAACATGTACAAGGATATGACTCGACTTAGCAACCATGTAATCAATTAGATAGTTAACTTAGGGTTTAACAAATAACAATAATGCACTAAAAATGAGCGCATACACGGAAGGCTAAGGCGATTTGGGTGTACATTTAAGTGGGGTGTAACAAATTCTTCCTTTAAGTAAGATGCTTAAAGTTAGAAACGAAAAGATAGGCTCGGAGGGGTGTACTAGGGGTTTCGTGTACTAAAAATGAGTACAACGCTAATGGTGTGGGAAAAATTAGTCGACTTAAGTAGTCAAGTAATATGACTTAATGGTCAAAAAATTATAATACGGGTTTAACACAAAGGTGATCCTAATGCCTCTTATCATGTAGTAAATCCTACTACACGAATGTAATCTCACTAGCGGTCTCGGGATGCATTACTAACGCAAGTTTTAGAATCTAAATGCTACCGGTACACTCATAAGCACTAATAGTAAATGCTTTTCCTATCAAATCTAAAGGCGAACCTCACATATTTGGGTGGAAAATTTTTCTGAATTGTACGGTTATGTGCTAGTCATACAATCTCCTATCCATGAGACGCTTGCTATGGCTAAAGTTTCACTCCTAAATGTTGCAAAAAAATTTAAATTTGGCGCTAAAATTGCACTAACAAGTGTTTCTCATAGTTTTATTACACACCTACCATTAAACAAAGCAAACTCAAGTGAAAGTGTATTTGTAAGGTATCATCATTTTACCCTCCCCTTACACTTAAGATGAACATTGTCCCCAATGTTCAAGTAAAGAATGTAAAAGTTAAATAAGTAAAAAGAATGAAATCAAATACTCCCCTGATTCGCTCGGTATGGATACTTAGGTGGCCAGGTTAAATCTTCCTCCAAGAAAATGAACAATCAAAGCTTCCCTTCCAGAATATAAATCATCTTCTTGTCATACATAACCTGTAAATCTTGAGAAAACAAACAAGACAACCTCGCATAAAATCGGCGGCATCCTGTATAAGTTACTAAATCCTAGAAAACAAAGTAAGATATAATGCTTGTGCAATGAAGTTTGCAGATTTCCTGGAGATTATAAAACTTAATAATTCAACAAAAACTTTAAGACTCCGTTAGAAAAACAAAACCAGTAAAATTTCCAGGTTTTTACCCGTGACGCCGTCAAGCGTAAACTCATGACGCCGTCGGGATTGACCTGCAGAAATTCTTATGTTAAGTTTCTGGAAAATTTCTGGAAAAACTTTGTCCTACTTCCTGGAAAATCCTGCAAAACTTCATTATGACTCAATACAAGCATTTGACTATAACAAATACGAATATACATATCCATTTAATATTGTGGAGAATCATGATCGGTTTGTTTCTTAAAAACATATTTGGGGTTTCCCCTTACACTTATCTTTTGCAAAAATACCTTTAGGTGGAGTTAAGACTAGGCCAAAACAACAAAGTAAAGTATTTCCACTTTTTAGTTGAGAAACATGATCTACCAACAATAAAAATAACGCATGCATACGGAAGCAAATAACAAATAAACAAAATAAAATCACACAACGCATGGGTTGCCTCCCGAGAAGCGCTTTTCTTTATTTACGAGTCTTGTAGTTAGACTCAAGGTCATGGGTTACTACGTGACCTCATCATTGGTTTCACTCTCTAGGTCGTCTTCTAAACCATTTTTGTATTCCGGACCTAGTTGCAAGCATTCTTTGTAGAAACCAAGCATCCTATTTTTCACATACTCTACTCCTCTACGTCTATCCTCATCATTCCTATAATAAGCCGCTTGCTTGTGTTCCTTTTCAAAATTAGGGAGAAGGCGGTATTGCTCAATCTTGTAAGGCATTTGGTAAGCAACCTCATCATTCTCTTCCTTGAATCTAACTATACCTAGAGTCGGGTCATAACGCATCCTAGTGGCCTCAACAAATGGTTTTCCGAATATTATTTGGCTTAGGCAAGCATCTATCACCGGGTGAGTGTCCTCTACTATCATAAAATCTATCTCATAAGTGAGATTGCCTATAATCACATGCAATCCCTTCACTCTTCCTGCAAAATTACTTATCAGATTCTTATTGAGCATCATCCTAAAATCAATTTGCTTCTTCATTACCCAATTGTAATAAGTCCTAGTCATGATGTTTACGGGAGATCTAGGATCGATGTAAGCTTTCCATATATGCAAATGCCCGATGTTGCATGGTATGTTAATGTTAGAGGGGTCTCCCATTTTGATAAGGGGTGTGCCAAGGATATATGGTCTCTCGGGACTATCGAATAAATCCTTATGGTATTCCCGTTCTTCCTTGGTGGGCATCTTATCAAAGTACTTTTCTTTAGGCTCTACTTTCTCTAATTCTTCTCCCCTATTAACCTCAACTTCCCTACTCTCATCCCTAATCTCAGTTTCAACTCTAACTTCATCCTTGTCACTCTCTTCTATCTCCTTATCTATTGGCTTAATGGTGACAACATTGACAAAGTGGACATGTTTAGATGATGAGGGGCCGTTAATTTGGATTCCATTATTGGTGTCCCTAGTGTCCTTCCTAGGTGTAGTTAACGCTTGGTTGTTGAGGGCTTTCAACAAGTTGTCTATCTTATTGGTCATCTCCATTTGTTGTTGGTTGAATTCGGTTTCAAACCTAGCTATGCGAGCTTCTTGAGATGCCATGAACTTGGACATCAATCCTTCAAGATTTTTGGTACTACCATAGTTGTTAGAAGGATTGTTGTTGAAAGTACGGTTGGAGGGTGGACCGTTTAGTTGGTAACGATTAGGCGGATTGGAAGAATTGGGTTGATTTTGTTTCCACCTAAGTTTTGGGTGATTTTTCCAAGAGGGGTTGTATGAATCACCGTAAGGGTTTGGCTCGGGCTTGAAAGTGTACCACTTATCTCCGCTTCATCGGTACGTGTGGATGCGTAGTCCGCAAAAGCTGTTCCGGGGAGTTCCACGCAATCACGAGTGTCATGGGGACCACTACATAATTCGCATGAAGAAGTGATTTTGTTCACTTGGCTTGAAGGCTTAGGAGCTTCGTAGGATTTCATGAGAAACTTGACTTGGTCCTCAAGTTCCATGATCCTACGGTCGGGAGTGCTAGAGTTGTTCAAAGGCAAAGATATCGCCTTGACCGTTTTGTTCAAATCACGGGGATCATTCCAACTTTCGTTGTCATAGAGAGCAAGATCTTCTATGAGTTCCCATGATTGTTCCGCACTTAGATCACGTAGCTTACCACCGGCCGATTGGTCAATGGCTCGCCTCGTGGAGAGATCGATATGGTCATAAAAGATTTGGACTTGGAGCCAAAGATCTACGCCATGATGCGGGACTTTTTGGAGTAAGTCCTTGAAACGAGTCCATGCTTCATAAAGAGATTTATTTTGACGTTGTTGGAACATCAAGATGTCATTTCTAAGCTTAGTAGTTCTCCCCGATGGGAAAAATTGAGCAAGGAAACGAGTGGTGAGATCATCCTATGTGGTGATGGATCCTGCGGGTAAATGCTCAAGCCATTGACTAGCTTGATCCCGTAGAGAGAATTGGAATAGGCGTAATCGGGTTGTCTCTCTAGTTGCAACATCTAGGTCTATGGAATCTACGATTTTAAGGAAGTCTTTAAGATGTTGATTCGGATCTTCGGAACGAAGTCCATGGAATGTACATCCGCTTTGCACCAACCGGATGGTGTCGGATCGCAAGGGGGTCACATTTGCTCCGGTGAGCTCAATGGTGTTTCGGTAGCCTTAGTGGCTAGGTCGGGAATACTCTCCTAAGGTTCGGGGCCTAAGGGGTTCTAGTGGTGGGTTTTGTTGTGGTTGGATAACGGGTTCAAAGATGTTCCCGTTGTCCATGATGTCGGGTGGTGAAGAGTTACGAACAAAGACACAAAGAATTAAGATAGACTAAAGAAACCTAAAAATAAAAATAAAATCTTACTAGAAAGGAATCTAGCAAGTAGAGCTAATAAAAAGAAATTCTAACCTAGACAATAACTATTCCCCGGCAGCGGCGCCAAAAACTTGATACGTGGGAATCGCACCAGGCTTTACCTCTCAAGGGATCCTGAGAAGCTTACAACCCCCACCAGGCAGTGTACCTGATCGTTGTAGTATAGTATAGTGACAAGTATCGGGGGATTGATCGTTCAGCTAGGAATAGAGTCGCTAGGATTAGAAAACCTAATTACTAGTCCTAAAGATGACGGATGATTATTTTTGTGTTTTTATATTTTTTAGAAAGCAAGTAAATATCTCGGGTTTGAAGGATTTGGGCGAAATTAGTTGCTAGTCAACTAACCCAATACTAAGATGCAATCAAAATAAAATACTAGAAATGAAAATAAATCTAAATTAACTAAGGTTGTGAGCAATAAGTGGAGAAAATGTGTTTACTTAGATTTCATTACTCCCTAGACATCTTTTACATGTTAATTACTTGTTATAGTTGCGTGGATGACGGATTGTATTCCTTAATACCATTCATGGGGTGGCGCACTTACTTCCCCAATCCTATGAGTGCCTACTTCACTCCTATGTCGATCTGGCTAAGAAGCTCCTAACATGGGATCATTAGAATTTACTCATGCATTAAATACAACCAATAAAACCTAGTGCACATCGGTTCATGTTTCCTAAGACGTTCAAGCATGTTACCATTTGGGGATCTGCCAGTTTTCTTAAGCCTAACATCGAAATCATTCATCCAATACAACCATAAACAAGTAATCAACACTTAATTAACATCTAGGTTTCATTAGATCCAAGCAAACACAAGATAGATCTAGCCTAGCATGGTAGAATCAAGACAAGAACAAGATATAGACAACCAACACATAGACATATTGATTGAATTAAAAGAACACTTATCTCAATTACACTTGTAAGGTTTCAAGGACTGAAAACCCTTGAAAAACCTGTGAAAATCGTATTAGGTTCGGCCTTAGGGTTTCTCCAAAACTTTCTCCTCTTAATATGTAAAAATTAGAAAACTATATATAGGAAATAGGGGCTAACAGCGTCAAGACCAAATTGGTGACGCCGTCATTTCGCCGCCAAAATAAATCTCGGAATGCCTTGATCTACTTCTGAAGCCGTCAAGTGTTATGTGTTTCCAGGCCGTCACGTATTTTATTCTTGACGCTCTTCCTTGTGACGCCGTCATTTCTGTACTGGGTCGTCATGAAAATTACTCGTGACGCCGTCAAAAAGTTACTCTTGACGCCGTCACCTACTATTCCCAGCTTGGAAAATTGAGACTTTGCCGTTTTCTTCACTTTTATGCTCCAAAAACGTCCAAAATGCCTTCTTTTCCAGATTTCACTCCCAAAGTACCTAAAATCACAAAAGGAACGATTTAGGGCAATATTTGATCAAATAAATTCAATTCCGGGCTTAAATGACCCCCTAAAAGTGCTTCATTTTTCGCCTCATCAACGATAGAGATTGAATGAGTCTCATATTAGCATGACCTAAACGTCGATGCCAAAGCGTTGAGGAATCATCTAATGAGGTGAGGCAAAGTTTATCTCTAGATGTTGGATCAATTTTCATGACGTTGATGCGTGGGATTGCGCCCTCGCAAAAGGTTTTACCTTTCAAGGGATCTCAAAAGGCTTTCAATCCCCACCAGGCAGTGTACTTGACCGATGTAGTATAGTGCAGTGGCAAGTACCGGGGGATTGATCATTCTCTTGGGGAATAGTGTCGTTAGGATCAAAACTTAATTAAATTAGGTCTAGAGGTGAGTGGTAAAATCTCGGGTTTTAGAAGAGTGGGCAGAATTAGTTGCTAGTCAACTAACCCAATAATCTACTAATCCAATGAAATAAAATAACAAGAAAGTAAATTTAGAGAAAAACAATAGTAAGAGGAACGTGTTTACTTAGATTTCACTACTCCGTAACTATCTTTTACTAGTTGATTAGTTTGTTACAATTGCGTAGATGACGGGTTATATTCCTTAATACCATTCGTAGGGCCATGTACGATCTTCCCTAACTCTATAAGCTTCTACATCTTCCTATGTCGAGCCGACTACTAGCTCCTAACATGGCCTCCTTAGTAGTTACTCATGCATTAAATATAACCAATTAATCGTAGTACACATCCGATCATGTTTCTTACGACGTTCAAGCATGTTATCAATTGGAAGTCTGCCAGTTTTCTTAAGCCTAACCTCGAAATCATTCATCCAATAAAATTAATAACAAACAACAAACCAATAATCAATAGCTAGGTTTCATTATATCTAAGCAAACACAAAGAAAACCTAGCCTAGCATGTTAAAGTAAAGACAAGCATAGATAGAATAAAACAACACATAGAAATATTGAATGGTTATTGGAAGACTTATCTTTATTAGAACATGAATGATAAAAGGGTGAAAAACCCTGTAAAATTCGACCTAGGGTTTCTCCACAAGTTCTCCAAAAAGTCTCTCTAAAATTTTCCTCCTAAATACACGAAAATTAGAAAACTATATATAGATTTTTAGGTCTGACGGCATCACGTGTAGATTCTGACGCCATCAACTCGCCACCAAAGAAATCCTCGTATTGCTTAGATCCAGATCTGACGCCGTCATGTGTTAATTCAGGTTTGGCCGTCACGTATGTTTTGCTCTTGACGGACTTGGTAACGCCGTCATGTGTAATCTCTCAAAAACATTCTGGCACGTATCGTTATACTTTTTATCCACCTCTTTGCCATAACGTGATGCCGTCACATGCAATACGTGACGCCGTCAAGTACTATTTCCAGCTTGATTTGGAGACTTTGCCTTTTTCTTCCCTTTTTCGCTCCGAAAACGTCCAAAATGCTTCCTTTTCCAAATTTCTTCTTCAAAGTACCTAAAATGACAAAAGGAACAATTTAGGGCAATAGTTGATCAAATAATCTCGACTTTGGGCTTAATTGACCCCCTAAAAGCGGTACACTTTTCATCTCATCAGACGTATACATTGTTCTTTAGAACACATTTTGCTATAGTTATTCCGTCTTTTAGTATTTTACTTCTATTTTCCCTAAAAAGGATGTTATACTTTTTATGACAAAGTTGAGTTATACTAAGGAGATTAAAACCTAGGTTGTCAACATGAGCGACATCATCAGTAGAGAGAGAGAGAGAGAGAGAGAGAGAGAGAGAGAGAGAGAGAGAGAGAGAGAGAGTCATGAGAAATTGTACCTTTTCCGATGATTTTGCTTTTCACCTTGCTACCAAAAGTAACATTACCTCCATCATATTCTTGATATGTTGAAAGAGGCTTTTGTTTCCTGTCATATGTCTTGAACAACCGCTATCCTTGATCCACTCATCGGTACCAAACTAACTTTCAAACATACATATTTTTATGAAAAACACTCAAACATTTGGTCCCCAATATCTCATGGGTCCATTTTGGTTAAACATACCATTAACTTGATCCATATATGAAAATGGTGGATATGGGTTCCAAGACATGTAATTTGGTACTTGATAATGTTTAGGTAAGTTTTGGTTCCAACTATGTTGATAGTTGGGTTGTGTGTTGTAGTTGCTCTTTGGAAATGGGCGTTTAGGAATAGGAGTTTTAGGCCTCGGTTGAATAATTCTAGTTCTAAATTCATTTTTAGCAAGTCCTACTCCCACTTTAATAGCCGGTTTCAGTTTTATTTTTGTTGAAGTGCTGTTAGACTTCATTGTGACTTTAACGAATTTAGTACGATCCAAAGTGGAAACTAACTATTCTGCAGCAAACCTCGCAGAACCTTTGGGTTCAACGGACAGAACCAAGTTTTTGGTTCCGTCTGGTCCGTGAGTACCTGCAGCAGTTTTGTCCGTTTCTTGTGCTTTTTCGTCTTGTTTTGTTAGACTGTTTAACGTTCTTGATTTAATGAATCCTAGCCCCGTTTTATCAAATGGTGACTTTTGAATTTTCATAATTTCATCTGCACAAGAAATACTTTTATCGAACCTTTTAAACTTTGAGTTTTGTTTAATGAGATCATCCTATATGACTTTAAGTTTCTCAATTTCAAGTTTAAGTTCTTGACATGATTTACACATCGTGTCAATAGTTTTATTCTTTTCTAAACGTTTGGCTTTTTCTTTTAATTCATAAACTTCATATCCTAAAAATTCCTTTTTAGTTTTCGAAAATTTGTTTTTGTTTATGATTTTTAAGCTTAGTTCACAAAGTTTGTTATATTCTCTTTGCAACGTGTCATCATCAATAGAAGAACAAGATGAGTCAGAATGTACCTCATTTGATTCATGAGCCATGAGAGCAATCTCGTCATTCTTTGGCTCCTCGTCATCATCTTAACTATCACTCCACGCACCACTTACAAAGGCTCTTTGAGATTTTCTTTTTGGTGGTTTTGGACATTCACCTATGAGATGACTTGTGTCTCCGCACCTAAAACACTTTCTTTCACCCTTTCCTTTCTTGTCATCACGATCCTTTCGGAGAGCTTTCTTTTCATCTCTAGGCTGCCTTACAAATTTTCCTCGATTTCGAAAGAACTTCTTGAAGACTCTAACGGCCATGGCATATTCTTTATCATCGCTATCCGAACTATATTCTTCATCATCACTTGATTCAACTCTAGCTTTCAAGGCAATAGACTTGACTTTTTCTTTCTTCCTTTGACTATCTCCAAATCTTTTTCCATTACCATTTCATGAACTTTGAGGTTTCAAATTAGCTCTTCAAGTGACATGCTTGAAAGATCTTTAGATTCTTCAATTGCCATCACTTTGGCTCTCCACTTTGGAAGGAGTGCTCTAAGAAATTTCCTGACAAAATTCTTGCTACAAAAAGATTCGTCAAGTGCTTTAAGCGAGATAATAATAGTGTTAAATCTAGCAAATTCACTATAAATACTTTCATCTTCGGGAATAAAAAATTGTTCATATTGTTGAACAAGGAGATCAATTTTGTTATCTGTTGATGCAAATAATGAATAAAACATTATTTCTATCTTTCGATATCTCTATGTTTTGATGATAACAAAATGTGAAAACATTTAACGTCAAAATTAACGTAAACAAGTTTTTAATCAAAATATCCGATTTCTAAGCAAATCAATCTAGGTATGAACAAACAATGTGATTACTTGACAAGTGTTCTAAGAAGTGAATTTGTGTTTTAAACTCTACATTTGTGAGGTGACAAAACATTCATTTCAAAAATACATTTTACAAATATTTTTGAATTATGAAGAAATGTTTTATTTGAAAAAATAATTTCAAAATACTTAACAGTTTCCCACATTATCCTTAACTTGTGAGTTTTCTTGATGAGAGATTATTAAAGATTTTCAAATTTCTTTAGCGGTTTTACACATAAAGACTCTTTCTTATTCTTTATTTGGTAAAGAATTATAAAGCATCATTTTAGCTTCATAATTTTTAGCAATCAATTTCTTTTGATCCTCACTATGTTTAGTAAGTGCACTATCCTCATCCCGACCACTTCAAATAACTTTAAAAGTGGCTTTGTGATCACCATCAATAATGATATACCAAAGATCTATGTCTTTTGATTTCATGTAAGTTTCAAAGCGGTTTTTCTAATATATAAAACCATTTGGTTCAAAAAGTGGTGGTCTTTGCATAGATTGCCCTTCTTTGAAATTTTCAAAATCCATGGATCGTTCCAAGTTTTAAAACACAATATATTTTAAAATCTTGAGTAACGTAGCTCTTGATGCCAATTGTGGAAAACTAGAAGGGGGGTTGAATAGTTTACCGGTTTTTAATTTAATTATCTTTGAAAACTTTACGTGTAATCGGCAATAGAAACAAATAGACAATAAGTAATATGCAATATAAAGTAAGAAACGATCAAACCACAACACGGATGTTTATAGTGGTTCACCTACAAGAACTCTTTTTCCTTGCCCAACTCCACTCCCCGAGTACCCAACTCGAGAGTTTCCTTCACTTGTCAACAAGCTCATTTCATCGGCGGAGAAAACCTTACACATCGCTTACACAAGATTACACAGGTGTGGTAGTGCATGTTTCTAGGAATTGTGAGGAGTGAAAGATGAACCTACATGGTCCTAGATATGCACTACAAAGGAGGTACGGGTTGGTCCTCCCCCAAGGTGTGTGTTCCCAACTGGGTGATGCCATTGAAGTAGATGGAAATGTATCTCAGTTGGTATAGCCCTTGATTGGAGGGGAATTGGGTTCCTAGTGATGCCACTCATCTAGCTTGTCTTGGTTATTGTGGTGGCAGGTTGAATGACCTTGATGGGTAGATGTGGTGGCAATGTAGCTAGATGGTTATTGGTGCATTAAGGTGAATTAGTAAAGCTACAGAAGTGAATGCAAACTGTTGATAGTTTGTCTGTAGGCTAGTATGATAATTGATGGCTATGTGAAACTTTGTATATGTCATCTCAGTTCTTTAGTTGTCTCAGATAACTTCTAGTTATCAATTGTATGTTCTGTTTTAGTATGATCAAGAGTATAGGCATGTCTATACCTCTTGTTTTCTTTGTTTGTATGATTCTTTGTCATTAATAAAATATTTCACGTTTGCACCAAAAAAAAAAAAAAAAAAAATACCGATACAAAGCTAGATGTCGAGTTCTTTTACAAGGGTACAATCCCGTCACTCTATGTATTTTGACTTAAATACTAACTGATCACTACTGAATAGATACAATCAAATGAAGTATAAACTATACAAGTTTATACAATGCTAAGTTAACAAGTCTTGCAACATTGTGTTGAAACTTGTAAACTTTCAGATGAAACTTGTGATCTTCTTGCTACAAAATAATCTCACAAAAATGAAATGCTACTGAGTTAGATGAATGAAACGAGAGTGTATATGCAAAATATGATTGTAAGTGATGAATGATTTCTTGGATGTGACTTGCTATTTATAGGAGAAAAACTTAGCAGAGCCACGGATCCGGCGGATCCCTCTGAGGGTTCCGTCCGTGTATCCTCAGGGTTCAGTCAGTGTCTGACAGAAAATCCTCAAAGAAATATTCCCAAATCTAACTCAAATCTAACCAAAATATTCTCAAGATCTTCCAAAGTCAACTATAAGATTGTAGAGTGTAAATCTAAACAAAATATATACTACCTCCGTTCCATATTAAGTGTCCACTTTGACTTTTTAGATTCTTTCATGTTTAACTTTGATCTTAAATTATATTATTTGTGTTATATAATACTTGATGCAAAACATATGAATGAATTGGGTTTAAAAGTATTTTCATATGGTATAATTTTCATCAAGTATTATATCGCACAAATAAAAATATTTACTGTCAAAATTGAAGAAAAAAGACTCGGAAAAGTCAAAGTGGACACTTAATATGGGATGGAGGGAGTATTATATCATATCATACAAAGATCTTTGGAAGGATTTTGGTGATGCAATGCATGATGCAAATGTATATTTCCATTTTAAGAATATTATGAAAATAAATGTAAACTTGTAAAATGTTTATGTAGCTACTTAGAATGTATATATGAAATGTTTAGTAAGTAATTAAGTTACTAAAAAAGTTTGATGGCTTATAACATAATAAGACACATTATTTAGTAAAACTTACTAAAAATGTTTTGACACTTAACGTGTTACTAACATTATAAAATTAACTTATGAAATATGTAGCAAATGTAATGTTAACTTTGAAATAAAGTTTATGTATGAATGACTTATGCTATATTTATGTTTTGTTAAAAATAAAGTTTACACTTTGTCGTTAACAAAATTTAGCAAAGATCGTAAAATATAAATAATGTTTTTTAGACTATATTTGTATTAACACCGACTATAATGACATTCAAAATATATATGGATGTCATAAGAGGGTTCATGGGTTTCCAGGAATGATTAGAAGCATTGACTCTATGCATTGGAAATGGAAAAATTATTCGAAATCATGGCACGGGAAATATAGAAGGGGTGATAAAAAAAAATACCCAACTATTTGCGTCATACGATCTTTGAATTTGGCATGCATTTTTTGTGGTAGCGGGTGTGAATAATGATCTTACCATTTTAGATAATTCTTTTTTATTCGACGACCTACTTGATGACATAGCTCCTGAAGCTCAGTTTCAAGTAAATAGAACGGCATATGCCAAAGGATATTACCTAGCTGACGGTATATACCCACAATTGCCCAGCTTTGTCAAATCATTTACAGTGGCACAAGATGATAAACACAGACTCTTTAAAAGGCGACAAGAAAGTACATGAAACGATGTTGAACGAGCTTTTTGTATCCTCAAAGGATATTGGGGTATTATGCAACAACCGGCGCGTGCTTGGGATGTCCACAAATACGAAGAGTCATGTGTAATTGCATCATATTGTATAACATGACTTCAAAAGTATGAAACACTCCTGGATGGTTTCCTATGACATTTTGGTTGTTTCTAGTTATTTTGTATCCGTTGTTTAGTTTGTAGCTAGTACTATTATCGTTTTGTGGCATGTAACAAACGATCTAGTCGTCGTTCAAACGTTTGTTTGATTTTAATTTGATACTTTAGGCACATTCCATTGTAGTTAACTTTTCTGTGATTAATATATTTTACTGGGGTAACTCTTTACCAAAAAAAAAATAATAAAAAAAAATCAAATGTATGCTATAAATGACTTCAACAACAAGAAATGTTCATTAGTCCGCAAGCAAATATACTACGGACTTAGAGTGATAGACGCGAAATATACTGCCGAAAACAAAGAATTACGTGATAAATTCTTACACGCAAAATCTTATGGAGCATGTTTGGCAACAACATCAACAACAACAAAATTAGTTTATCGATAACTTGATGTATTTTCAAAATTTCGTAATTTTTTTTTTTAATTTTCATACTATTTATTTGATTTTTGTATTGTACTTTGTCATTTAATTATGAATTTAGTTTGTTTGAAAATTTGAAAATAAAATAACATGGCAAGTCCTAAAAAGAGTGGTGTTTTGGATGTTATGGATATTATTAGTGAAAGGGTGTTTTCGGATTGGGATAATCACCAAAATAGACCGGGCAATCATAGTGAACTCGGTTCTTGCCCCCAGATTCAAAAATGTTTTTTTTAGATAGGGCAACTGGGCAACTTGATCCATATGATGACAAGTGCCCACAGTTGCCCAAAAATTTGAGGCTGTTCTAAAAAAAAACTGACAAGTTGCCCAAAAAACTGACAAACAATCAACACTTGTCACTTGCAGAAAGTGACATTTCATCAGTTGCCCAGTTGCCCTGTCTAAAAAAGACATTTTTTGATCTGAGGGTAAGAACCGAATCCACCATGATTACCCGATTTATTTTGATGATTATCCTTTTGGATTTTGGTGTTAAAAATAAAAATGATAATGTGACGATTGTGTTATCATACCTAACGCTCTAATTACACAAACAAAATCCATTATGAAATTACTTCGACAAAAACAAAACCAACATCAAATTAGTCTAAAACACAAATGTCCTTTCTTTGTACATCATATATCAAGTTCTTAATATTGATGCCTAATAATGATATAAAGTCAATAGAAATCAGTAGTTCTTTCTAGGCAAACCAGTCAATCGATCCCCGATCACCAAGTAATTAATCTTGATTATACCTTTCAATAGAGTAATACCATCACCGATTGACGTCAATCTTTCTAGCACCATCAAGAAACATAGGCACAGTTGTGAGAACTTGTGGACATCATGTGACCGGTACATAGCACGTCGGTCTGTGTTACTATCAATTACGGAGTATCACTTAGTAGGTAGCCAAATCCTTATATGCTACTTATTATATGTAATATTAATGGATTCAAACATGATGATACGTGTCTTCTTAATTTCTTTTAACAAGCGTTCTCATTCCCTACAAGTTCTCATAACAGCAAATATATGTGAATTTTGACGATTCATGCCAACGTGTATAGATTGCTCAACCTTATAAGTTTGTAAGAGCAATAAACTTAACACTTACTTCGTACAAATGTAAATCTTGATTTTATTATAAAGAAAAACATTGATTTGAATTGATGTAAAATCTAAAAATGTACCATACAATGCAATAAATCTGTAAAAAAGAAAAAATAAAAAATAAAATAAAAATAAAATAAAAATAAAAAAAAAAAATTATACATCCACGAATTGTAATTCCAAACGTTTTAGAATCCGGTTTTTGACCCGGTCGAGTCAGGACATCAGTTAAACCGCCGAGTCAAACCAGTATTTGTAGTTCTAGTTTACCACAAATTTATAGTTCTAATGTATAAATATGAGATAACTATATAGGGTATGTTTTGCAAAAATACATGTTGCTGGTGCTGGTGATGTTGCTGATGCTAGTGTTTGTGCTGTTGTTGAAAAAAATTAAAATTATAGATTTTTTTAATGGTTTTTGACAAACTAGCTGCACTTTTCGATTAAAAGTGTAAAATGGTATAACTTTTGGAAAATAATCTCCATAATATTTTAAAAGTTGGTTTTAAGGAACTTATTTTGATATAATAATCTTTAATTTGTGTAATCCAAACAAAAATTATTTTTTAACCTAAGCTTATTTTTCAACAAAATAATCTTAAGCCTCAACAATCTTACACAATCTCTCGCGCCAAACATGTCTATAGTGTTTTTAGAATCCTATCTTTCTTAATGAACTTTTTAAATCAACAAATATAATAACTTCATTAGTTTATAACATACAATTTGTTGTTTCATCAAAACTAAACCATATCAATCATCATCACTTTAACTTTTTTAACTATAAACTTTCCAAATCATAAAATGCAAATCCGTAAAAATATAGAACTTAGCATAACACAAATATTGAGTTTAGCGAAAATGAAGTGACAAAAGAGTTTTGTTAGTTTTCGAGGAAAGAAAATTTCTTTTTTGTTTATTATTTTTTTTTAAGAAAGAACAGAAGTCATGACTCGTCAGGCTTATCAAACCGGATCAACACAAGTTAATGAAAAAACGCCGCTTCAATCCGTTTATCAAATAAGAAAAACCGATCAATATCCAGTCCGATCTCCTAACCGATTCCTGATTCGATCCGTTAAACCGCCATATCGATACGGGTTTTAAAACATCGGTAATTACTAACGCTCTTCTCATCCACAAACCATACTTTTCATTTACAGATATAAAAAGTCAAAAGGCTAAAAGTAAATTTGTACACATACTAAACAATTACTCCGTACTATATTATGTTGCAAAATGGAAAATCAAACAGATACGTATTATATTTATCGCTAAAATATACATTCAAGAGTTTTTAATCTAGCGTTCGCCTATAAGTCATGTGTATTATCAAGTTCAATCATAAAAAAAATGACACATATGCACATTAAATAGCAATTGATTTAAAGATTAGTTAATTCTTCAAATCTTATAAAGATTTTGTCTTCATTAATTGTGGGTCTAGCTACTTACTCATTTTTCTATCTATATATACCCCCCTCACACAACTTATCATAGAAATCATCTGCATAGACGTGCATTTTGGTACGACAAACAACAAAAAAAACTTTGCCTGTTTACTCGAGGAGAGGGAAGGAATCATGTTAATTCATGTCTTTGTGTTTCTTGTTGCACTTATTTGGTACTTTTTCATACGACGACGGAACTCAAGGGACACAGCTAAGCTCCCTCCTGGTTCACTTGGGTGGCCGTATATTGGTGAAACACTTCACCTTTATTCGCAAGATCCAAATCACTTCTTTGCTAAGAAACAGAAAAAGTATGTGTTATTATTCCCTCGTGATCATGACAATAGAGATTTAGATACGATGTATTTTATCTAGTTTTTATGATTTTAATGTCATGGAATGTTTTTGTATGTGAATTGTTTAGATATGGTGAAATTTTCAAAACCCATATCTTGGGTTGTCCTAGCATCATGTTGGCTAGCCCTGAGGCAGCTCGGTTCGTGTTGGTTAACCAAGCTCACTTGTTTAAGCCGACTTATCCTAAAAGCAAAGAGAACTTGATAGGACCATTGGCATTGTTTTTTCATCAAGGGGAGTATCATGCTCGCTTAAGGAAGCTCGTTCAAGGCTCGTTATCGCTTGATAATGTTCGTGGGTTAGTTCCTAATATTGAAGCACTAGCTGTCTCCGCCTTGGACTCATGGGCAGATGGCCACGTAATCAACACATTTCATGAAATGAAAAAGGTTTATTTTTTTGTATATGTTTTTTTACTTTGTCATCTTTCATTTGGTTTACACTAGATCATATCAAAGTTTTGTCTGCATCTATATGTACTTAATTACGAATAATTTCGTGGTGCAACTTCAGTTATCTTTTGAGGTTGGAATACTCACTATATTCGGACACTTGGAGGCTAATCAGAAAGAGAAACTCAGGGAAAACTACAGCATACTAGACAAAGGTTACAATTCTTTCCCAATAAAATTACCAGGCACCCCCTTCAAAAAGGCTATTTGGGTAAGCAAATTAACTTTATCATATTTTCGTTTACGTTTTCACCATTTCAAACATCCAAAAATAAAATAGATTTTGATCTTTTCGTAGGCAAGGAAACGTCTGCAGGTAATTTTAAGTGAAATCATTTCGGAGAGAAAAGAAAAGAATGCAATTGAGAATGGCCTTTTGGGATGCCTTCTGAATTGGAAAGATGAAAACGACGAAACTTTGAGTGAAGATCAGATTGCCGATAACATTATCGGAGTTCTGTTTGCTGCTCAAGACACCACAGCTAGTGCATTGACATGGATTCTAAAGTACTTGCATGAACATCCAAAACTTCTAGAGACTGTAAAAGTAAAGATCTAAAAGTAGCTACATTTGAAATAGACTTAGATTTGCACTAGTATTTACATATTTTTGTTAAAAATGAAGCTTTATGTCTCTGTAGGCTGAACAGGAGATTATATTCCAGCATAATGATGATGGCAATCTTACCTTGACATGGGCCCAAACTAGAAATATGCCAATTACTTACAAGGTATGCATTCAAGTTTCTCACAAAGAGTTTTATCTATAGCTAGGCAAAAAATAAAAAACAAAAATAAGCACAAGGTACATGTAAATATCCAATTATAGTTCTGAATGTGGTCAACCCGATCATGAGTGACCGACATGGACAGGTGCATGAATGTTAGAAACCTTTGTATTTTCACAGTGAATAAAGTAGTAAACGTGAATTTTATATCGGCTTATTCTGGAACCTTTTTCTCATTGTGCATATATTTCAGGTGATACTAGAGAGCCTGAGAATGGCAACCATTATTTCCTTCACATTTCGAGAGGCCGTTACTGATGTAGAATACAAGGGTAAGATCATTAGGGCACCGTCTTGGAAGTTTTTTTCCTTAATATTGTTTCTCTATGGTTTTTAACATGTTAGACTATGATGTTTATCAAAGTATAACAAATTATTTCACACAGGCTACTTGATACCAAAAGGCTGGAAGGTCATGCCTTTATTTAGGAATATCCATCAAAATCCTGAATTCTTTCCTAATCCTGAGCAGTTCGACCCTTCAAGATTTAATGTACAATTAATCAATGAAATTTGTTTTACTAGTTCATTTCAAATAATATGCTTCGTATAAATGTATTCTGAATTTTCCATTTTGCATGTAGGTTGCACCCAAACCCAACACGTTTATGCCCTTTGGAAGTGGTGTCCATGCTTGTCCTGGAAATGAGCTTGCTAAGCTAGAAATGCTCATTATGGTACACCATCTAGTCACTAAGTACAGGTACATTTATTTATTTATTTTTACTAGATGCTACTCAATTATTTGAAGACAACATTCCAAACTTAATTATATGACCGTAGTATCTTTTAAATCATAAAGAGTGTTAAGTATTAATAAATGCTAGATATATAGTTTGAGAAACTATGTTTTATATTTACTAGAGAATACTTGCACAAAGATGTCCCTAATAGGACTTGGTCCCATAACTTATGGCGATACCGCTAGTCCAAAGGCCATTATTTGGCTGCATACATCTAAAGTATGTAGATAATTTTTGTTGCAGATGGGAAGTGGTGGGATCTCGAAGTGGGATTCAGTATGGTCCATTTCCAGTGCCAATGCATGGACTTCCTGCAAGATTTAAGAAGGAATCTACCCGCGAAAAAAGAGCAGTATGTGGTGTTTCTAATGACAAATAGAAAGCAGATGTCATCCCTTTCATAAACTTAGCTATCATTTTTTAACCATCCCCACAATTAAGTCATCTAAGGATAGAAGATTCCTGCCTTTTGCTCTATATTATTGCTGCCTTTTGTTCCACCTCTAATGATCTAATTTTCATTCAAGAGGTATCTAGCTAGTATTATTAAAGAAACAGTGGACCGATCTTGTATGATTGTTTTTCTTTTGTTTTCTTTTTAATATGTTGACGTACCTTTGAAACCAAAAGAATTAGTATCATGTGGACCAACGACATGCATCCATATGCCGCAGTGACCTCCGGCTGAGGATGTGCTCCCTTGGTCAAATGAAATTTTCCAGACCACAATTCGTGCACACCTGCCATTTTCCACTATTATAGTATGGCTGTTATTGATACGAACCCGTCCCATAATCGCCTCAAGCCACAAAGCTAGGTGTAGAATTCACTCCAAAAAGCTAACTCAAAGAATGAGATGACACCTTGACTTTATAAACCACCAACGAATCCCATACTTCCCATACTTGGCCGATGTGAGATCTTAATAGTTATATATCTAGAATTGGTCAAGATCCCAAAATAATATTTTACTTTATACATATGATGTTCCCATTCTCTAGAATCCATAACTGAAACTATCTAGACTTGATCAAGATATAAAAACCACTTCACAATTCTTTAGTAAAGAAGTTTATTTAATGGAAAAACTATGAGTAATTTTAGAGGCCGAGACTAGTATAATTGTAATGCGATGCAGACATAAACAAATTTCTAATTAAATCATGTTTTATTATGCAAATTTTGGACCAAATGGGTTTCACTTTGGTTTATATGCTAGGTGTCCTCATGAACTCGATAACATCAAAAGATGTCCAATATGACAAAACAGTATATCCCACGTACACACAAAATTTGTCGAAAAGTAGAGAGCATCTTTATTAAGGATGGCAAAGCTATGTGTAACGTCAGGCCTCCCTGATAGTATACCCATTGGTTCTCAGCGAATTACATATGTATTGTTAATTCTCCAAAGAACATGGAGACCAAATACTCAAAAGTTTGTTTTCACGTAATTCATGCTCTTGAGTCATGAGGATCTGAAGAAAATATATATAGCAATAACAGAACAGAAGTATGGAAAGTAGATCTAAACGGAAAAATCTTAGATGCCAGAAGAAATTAACAACATAAACATTCATTTCACGAAACAAAGGCTGTAAAGCTTTATCTCCCACAATAAAATATTCAATGATAACTTCTTCATTCAAACCCATATGGCTCAGTTAAATGCAGCAGAGCGGTAGACTAAATTGAAGCAAAATCTCAAATCTGTTTATAACGGTCTTTTTTTTTTTGAACGGCAAAAATTTAAAAAGTTCTAAATCAAAGGAAGTTTTTATCACATCGGCGGCAGAGAACTACCGCACTATACATTGTCACATCTATTAGATCTGAAACGGGTTCTGTTGGATTCTCTAACATTTACACACATGATATTACTAAAATCAAACTTAATTTATAACTGCAGATGCTTAAGCAGAGCTGTCTTGCCCCTAAAGCAACTGAAACAACCGCTTTAACCCCAAAATTCATAAGGCCCTGAAACTATATATAAGATTAAATAGGGTGGCAATATATAAAAACAGAAAAACATATTTTAGTTGAGAAAATTCATAAGGCCCTGAAAATTGTTTCCACGGTGACACTATCTGAAGATTCCATAATTCATAGTATCAAAATCTGTTGTTGATTACCATAATATATTAGAGTTGTATGTTTAAGTAAGCCCTTTACTAATCTATTACAATTACTATCAAGTTACAAGGTTCGTATAACTAGAATGACCATCACTTTTCTAATGTTAACACTATTAGAAACACAAGGTTCAAGATCAAGTTATGAAAGACTCAAGACCTAGACACGAAGTGACGTCAATTATGAATGACCACCCCTTCGGGGGAGATTGTTGGGGCATAAACTGACGGTCATTCTTAATATATGAACCTTGTATTAGCCCTATACGTGTAATAGGATACCAAATAGTCCAAATGTAAAACAAAAGTCTAAACTAAGAGTGTATTGGGCCAAAGCCCAATACTTGGTGGCACGTCCGGCCCATATAGCCCACGCCCACCATACATAAACACCTCCTAGCATGTTAGGAGTTGTGGGAGTTCCTTTGTGGTTTAAGGATACACGCCTACTAGTGTGTGTAGTGGTTTTTGCTCTCCACATTCTCTCCTTTCTTTCTATCTTTCTAACGCCACTCTTTCTCTGTCTAGAATATTAGCCATTTCCTGTGAGGTTTAATACTGGTTGGGATTCTATAGTTATCTCTTAGTCGATCTCTACACAATTTTTTACTCTCAACTTGCATATGTTCATCACAAGAAGGCAATTTCATTCACGCACATTGGTCTAGTAGCTTACATTACAACAGGTTCAAGTAATTATTCTATGAACACCCTTTAAACGTGTTAGATTATGTTATATCATTGATTAGAAGATCCGTTATTAGGGTTTTGGTCTGCATGGTCATTATGTATTTATTTCCCGTTGTGAATGTTTTATTGGCCACGCAGGAGACCACCAAAACCCTACAGTTCCTCTCTTCTCTCGTTGAACTAGAACTTATATATATACTTTTCATCTCCACATTTTATAGTTAACATAATAGCATATTATATGTTATATTATTATATATTTTCAAGTTTGTCTTATTTTAAGAAAAAAAACGAGTACTAATTAAACTTGCAACATCGTTTGTTATAAATAATTCCATCATCATCTAAATTACAAACGATTATATGAACTCATGATGTTCGTTGTCGTGAAACAAACACTTAGGGTTTGTTTGGTTTGTAGGTGGGTTTAGAATCAGATTTAGATTTGGGTTTGGTTTGAAATAAATGAGGAAAGACAAAATTAGTTTTTAGATTTTAAAATACATTTATTTCATCAATAAATTGCGATGAAACATATAACTTAAAAATAAAAATAAAATACCAAAAGTGAGGAGAGACGTAAAAACATGCGGTGAAGAAATTTGATGAAATAAAAAAAATTTGTTTTCACTGACAAGATTCTTCAAAACCAACCGAGTGAGTGGGATTAGTTATTTGGCATGAGACCTTTATCTCAATCTATAATGTGTGTACCAAAACATTGGATTTGAGAAATGAATGGGTCCAAACCTTTTCAAAACCTCACACCAAACAGGCCTTAATGACTACTTCTTCAATATGGAACACATGCATGTTATCAATGATTAATGTGTTTTCTTTTTTGTTTCTGCCTTTGCAAATGTCCTATTATATTATTTTACGCTTTACAAGTACACTCACAGCTACCTTACTAAGCTATTTTACTACATATAAATGGTGCATACCCTTGCTTGAATCTTGAAAATTTGAAATTCTTGAAACCTTAAAAAATTAATGCAACTTATTACCCTATAAAACTTAAAACTTAAAATTTAATGAACCTTGACTAATTACCATATAAACACCTATTAGCATATATTGATCTAATACAACTTATATTCAAACTACCTAAACATATTCATTACCAATAAATCAAAATATACACTAGTACAAAACCTGATATTTGTCACACATAGCGTTTTTCAAACTGTCACATGTTAACATATTTACGTGACTAAATGTACCAGAATAAAATAAACAGCTACACTTGATCCGATTTGTGTGACCATTTCGGAATTCTATTGTCACACATTTGAATATTTATGTAACTAGAGGTAACTGGAAAAAATTGGGATTATTTAGTCACTTATAATTTGGGATGTGTGATAGATACAAATGAGTTTGAGACATTAGCCACACTATATATGTACGTATGTGACAAATATATGTCACACAATTGAACAGTGTGACCAAAATCCATATATGGTCACATGAAGTAGTTGTGTATGTGGCTAAATCATATAGTCAAGTTTGTCACACATTATTTAAACGTGACTACTATTGTTTGTTGAATATTTAGCCACATATGATTTGAAATGTGTGACAACAAAAAAGTAAGTTTGAAACATTAGTCACGATATGCATTTAAAAGAAACAACTATATGTCAAACACTTGAACAGTGTGACCAAATGTCATATATATGGTCACACTAAATCATAGACATACATGATTAGGTGTAACCAAAATTCGATACATATGGTTACGTAAGTTAACATGCGTGTCTAAAGTTTAGGGTGTGTTTGCTTGCCAAAACCAAATGTGTATAGTCACATAAAATTGAAGCACGATCATGTTACTATAGGGTTTACAATAGTCACACCATATCACAAATGTGTATCTAAATGATATTTATGGCCACATTATAAGGGTGTTATAAGTGGCCAATACATTCAAAATAGTTACATTATGAAATATTCATGTGACTATTGTTTATAGCAAAATGTGAACTCAGTTATCATTAACCTTGATATTAGTCACATTGAGTTTTTGTGTGACTAAATTAAAGATGCTATATATATGGTCACATGAAGTATTTATTAAGGTATCTAAATCATAGACTCATATTTTGTCACACATTATTTAAGTGTAGTCACAAATCGATACATATAGTCACACATTTCTGATAACTTATGTACTTTGCAACCCCTATAGGAATAGGCGAATAGTGTTACTTGACTTTCTAAAGTCAATTTTCAACTTTAATGAAGTAACATGTTACTAAAGTGCTTGCAAGTGCATATACATGATAAATGAAAAATGCAAATAGAATAAAGCTTGCCTGCAAGTGGATATACTATTGAAAATTGCAAATTTTTTCATTGCCATAGAAAAGCTTGACTTTTTGGAGTCAAAATCCATTACAATAGGCTAAATTACACAAACAACTATTGTAATAGTAGTAGTAACTTAATAATAACATTAGTAACTTTTTTTACAAACAACAGAGTTGTAATCTCACAAAAGGTGAATTATATTACTTACCAAAAGATTTTTTACAACATAAACAATTGCTGATATGGGCATTCCCAAGATCAGATACAAAGAAGAACATACAATTCTCTGTTTAATGAAAACAGAGAAGCTACACCCCTGCTACCTCCAAACACCTTATCTTGTTTTATTCAGATCTTTCATTTGTCTCTCATACTGATCATGAATTCTTTGAATGAGATCTTTAACTACCTCTGCACGTTCTTCACATATGATCTTTATAGATATCATCACAGCAAGTAAACTAGCACTCAAATGATATTCTTTTTCTGCAAGCATAAAAACATCAACTCCACCTTGTGTTGATAAGTGATGTACATTGCAGCTATCATAAAACTTCCATAAAGTTGAGAGATCATGACATGGGAAGTTCCAATAGATATCAGCTGGATCAGGTTCATATAACCTGTGTAACTCAACCCACAACTCTTGCTCTTTCACATTTGGCTTCTTGATTGTTTTGCGTTTTTTTAACCAACTCCCATTATGTGTCTAAGTCTTCTCTGTCACTTGTTCTTATCAATTCCTGAAAACTTTTGTACACTGCTGATCCTCCACCAAGCCTGATTATCTTCCAAGCCTTTCCAATTTTATCTTTGTAAATCTCCCAGTCTATGATTGGATGTCTAGATTGAATAGGATCAACATATAATGTTTCAGGAACAATTACCATCATCTGATCAAGAAAAGAGCTGTCTTCATTCCTTTGTGAATCATTCTTCTTCTCAGCATGCTTGTTTTCAATGATCTTTTATTTCTTTGATGGTGTTTCTTCTGTACCCATGGGGATAAATTTTCTTCAATATATCTCTTGCAGTGGTAGTATAAACGTTCAATTTCTTCATATGTCTTTCCCCTGAGTTGATGAGGTTTATAAAAACCTTGATTCTTTAAGTATGTCTTCATTACACTGATGAGCTGAGACCTTGTGGGATTTCTTTTCCTCTTCTGACTTTGACCTTTCTTTATTCACTTAGCTGACTCAAAGCTAATTCTTCACCTCTTTCATTTATCAAATCAGCAAGTCTTTGTACTCTGTTATCATTAGGGGTGGAAATGAGCCGAGCCGCTCGTGAAAAGCTCGGGATCGGGTCGGTAAAAAGCTCGAACGAGCCGAGCCTAAACGAGCTCGAGCCCGAGCTCGAGCCTAAGTTGCAGCTCGTTTATTAATCGAGCTCGAGCCCGAGCTTTACATAAAAAGCTCGTTTGGGCTCGCGAGCCTAAACGAGCCTAAGCAAAAATATGATATTTTAAGTATTAAACTTATACACGAGCCAGCTCGAGCTTATTAACGAGCTCAATAAAGATGTATTATGAGCTGAGCTCGAGCTCGAGCTAATCTTTAACTTTTTATGGCCAAATTGTATAAACGAGCCGAGCCCGAGCCTATATAATATTCCACGAGCCGAGTTCGAGCTTAAAATTTAAGGCTCGAAACGAGCCGAGCTCGAGCTCGAGCCTTTTAAAACCTAAACGAGCCGAGCTCGAGCTCTGACAGGCTCGGGCTCGGCTCGGCTCGGCTCGTTTCCACCCCTAGTTATCATCAGTTAAAGTCTTATCTTTGTAAAGTTCTGCAACTCTAGCCTATAGAGCTTCATCATCATCAATAAAAGCTTACATTTTATCTGCATGAGCTCTTTTTTTCTCCTTTTCTTGAAGAATGAATGCTACTTGCTCATCTGTTTCCAATTCAGACACTATAGATCTCCTTTTCTCATCCATAAAGTTAGCTATTTTAGCTTCATCAACTCTCTTTGCAACCTCTTCAGCAGTAGAAACTTGATTTGTTGTAGCAGCAAAAACATCTTGTACCACCTTAGCCAGTTGTTCAACATTACTAGTAGCAGCAGTTTCTCCCAAACTAGTATTAGTCTCCACCATGATCTTTGAAGCTTTTACAATATTTTCACCTGGAAATTCCACTACCAGCTTTTTATTTACATCCTCCAAAACCGCCTCATTACCCTCATTGTCAGCAACTACATAGTCATCATCCACATTATCACCACTATCAATCCCAATATCCATATCCACATGCATATCAGCACAAGCACCTTCAGCATTTGTTGTTTCCTCCCCTGAGACTCTGTTTTCATTCCTTCCCTGTCTGGGAGCATCATCCAAACTAGTAGCCTTAGAAGAACTCACCCTGTGTGTTGTGCCCACCTTCTTAAAACTTCTAAACTGAGTTTTTCTTGACATCTGTTGACCTTCCAAATATCGAACTCTCTTTTTCAACCTTTTGATCTCTTCACCTTGTTTTGTTGTGCGCTTTTGAAGGCCAAGAACATCCTTTTCTAACTTGGTACAATAGTCCTTTAAATCCTGTATAAGTTTCATTCTATCCTCACGACTTCGGCTTGTGTTCCCTAGCCCGAGAGATGGATCATTGAAATTGACATTTTGTACATAAGTATCCATCAATTCATGTGTTTCAGATCCACCCTCATCACTTCGGGATGTGTTACCTCCCTGAGAGGTGAATCAACAGGTGTATACTCAGTCTCATGTATGTTACCACTCGCCTGATCTTCTTCTAAGCTAGCAGCAGAAGTGGCAGCCCCTTCCATGACATCCTCACCCTTTTTTTTGTGGAAGGTTCACCATATATGGAAAAAGTGGTGTAACCCTTCCTGAAAAATCCTTGTCATCATTTTTTCAGATTTGAAAATACCTTGTTTTGTAGTGAGGTGGCATAAAAAGTTCCTCTATGTGTTCTAATAGTAGTCAATTGATTTGGAATAATAAGCTGCAAAAACCTTTGATATAATAAAGAGTTACCATCATCATCCAAGGTCTTGATCATACCCTCCAAAATCATTTTTGAAAAATTGAAAGGTTTTCCTTTACTAAGGCATATCACAATTGATGCCATTGTAGTACCAAACTCATTCCAACCTGTTGTTTTAGGACTCAAACAATGTAAGAGAGTATGAATCAAGAATTTCCACTGAGATTAGAAGAGACCTTTGTAAAATTTTAATTTATTATTCTTCTTCTCATACCCCATTTTTTTTCAAACCTTTGAAAATGACGGCATTTTCAAGACATACAATCAGTTCATTATCTGGTAGGTTAAGAGATTCCCTAATAGATGACTTAGTTATGAGTATATCTTTGCCATCTACCTTAGCCTTAATATGTTTTTCTTTATTAAAGGTTATGGCCTTAGCAGTAGCCCAAAACTGCTTAATAAAAGAAATGCATATAGGAGGATTCATAGTTAATGCATACCTAATAAGGGTAGCATTCAAGAAATCGATTATCTGTGTAAATCCTTTAGAACCATCTCGTTTCTTCAAAAAAGTGACCATGTTGTGTCTGTCAACAAATGTGCGTTTTGATTCAATTGCCAACACCATCATGAATTAGGGTTTTGTGATTTGGGGATTTTGAAAATGATTGATAAAAGATGTTAGTGTTTGTGATTACAGAGAAATTATGTGTGCGTGAAACTGAATTATCGATTTGATTAGGGATTTAAACAGTTAAATTTAAATGTTACCAATCCACCCCTGCACTCTCAGTTCTAGCAGTACAAACCCAGTTGCAGTAACGTTTTCTTAGCAGTAGAATTTTTTTTTTATTATTTTCTTATTTTTTAGTGCAAAGTGTGAATCATTATATGATAAGGTTAGAATCAAAATCAATTGAGAATCCAGAAAACGTTTATATTATTGCCAAAAAAAGTTCAACAAAACGAATAAAAAGGACACGAACCTCCTGTTATTAGAGAAATAGGTAAAACTCCCTAAGAACCGACTCACCAATTTCATACCCTAACTTATGAATCTAAAACCCCAATTTATAATAACGACTGTCTTGGACAACAAGACTTATTGCATAATAAGGAAAGAAGATAAATTACTAAACCCTGCTATTTGATAATAAATAATTCAGCCCCTCCACTTATTTCTTGGACGCCTCTGATAAGTTTCTCTGAACCGGGTCTTATCAATACTCCCCTCCCAAACAGCCACCTTGTCCTCAAGGTGGAAATCAGGAAATTGCTTCTGAATGATAGAATATAATTCCCATGTTGCTTCATAAGTTGGCAAATCCTTCCATTTAATTAATACTTCAAGATCCTCCCTACTGCTAGACTTTCCCTCACGAACTCCTTCGACCTGATTAGGCACCATTATTAATTCCATATCTTCTGTCAAACCATCAGGTATTTCTTGACGTGTTACACTCGGATTCTTCATTTTCTTAAGTTGTGAGATATGAAAGACAAAATGTATACGAGCTGTTTTTGGAAGTTCCAACTTATATGCTACCTTTCGCACCCTTTATAACACTTGATATGTTCCAAAATACTTTGGAGCCAAATTTTCATTACGCATCTTTGCTATTGAATGTTGACGATATGGCTGAAGTTTTATGTAAACCCAGTCACCAACTTCAAATTCAAGATCTGTACGATGTTTATCAGCTTGTTGTTTCATCCTTTCTTGTGCCTGTAACAAATGCTCCTTCAACTCTTTTAATATACAATCTCGTTTTTCTAAATACCGGTCTACTTCAAATACAGGGGATGGAACATTACCATAATAAACTAAATGTGGTGGATCTCTCCCGTATAAAACTTTAAAAGGAGTCATGTTCATTGACGTGTGATAAGATGTGTTATACCAATACTCGGCCCATGATAACCAGTTTGCCCATTGCTTAGGAGTATCTGAAGCAAAACAATAGGTCTCAACACTCCTGTCCACAACTTCCGATTGACCATCTGTTTGCGGGTGATAAGAAGAACTCCTCTTCAAGTTGGTTCCTTGCAGCTTAAATAACTCCCTCCAAAAATGACTCAAAAAGACCCTATCTTGATCTGATATAATTGATTCTGGAATCCCATGTAATCGTACCACCTCTCGTAAGAATGTTGCTGCAACTGTCTTGGCTGTATAAGGATGGCGTAATGGTACAAAATGAGTGTACTTACTTAGTCTGTCAACGACTACTAAAGTAACAGTATATCCTTCGGATTTAGGCAACCCGTCAATGAAATCCATAGTTATTTCAGCCCAAACTCAAGTTGGCAAATTTAGAGGTTGCAAGAGTCCATTTGGCGCCATCGTTGAATATTTATTTCGTTGGCAAATATCACACTCGACGACCAATTTTTCTATATCTTTTTTCATTCCCACCCAGTAAACTTCTTTCCCGATTCTCCGCTGCGTTTTAAGAACTCCAGAATGACCTCCGATTACACTGTTATGAAACTCATGGAAAAGTTTCAGAATCCAAGGAGAATAACGTGGAATCACCAACCTTCCCTGGTAAAACAAACGTTGACCATCCATACTATAACCATCTGGCACTGACTCCCCTTTTATTAATTGACTTTGTATGGTACTAAGTTGTGGATCTTTAGATATTTCACGTACCAATTCTTCCCAATCAATAACCCATGGAATAGACAAAGCTGCTAATTTGGTGTCCTCACCCCGTTGAGACAAAGCATCCGCCACTCGGTTTTCAATTCCGGGTCGAAATTGAATCTCAAAGTCATAACCTACCAATTTTGACAACCATCTTTGATACTCTTCAGATACCAGCCATTGCTCCAATAAATATTTTCTTTGATCAGTTCTAACAATAAACTTTCTGCCTAATAGGTAAGGTCGCCATTTGCGAATTGCTAAAACAATAGCCATTAGTTCCCTTTCATAAACTGACTTAAGCCGAGCTCGTGGACCTAACACTTGACTAAAATATGCGATTTCTCTTTTATTCTGCAACAAAACAGCCCCTATCCTAAATCCAGATGCATCAGCTTCAATGACAAAAGGTTGAAAGAAATTCGGCAAAACTAGTACAGGTAATGTGGACATAGTTGTGCGTAAAGTCTCAAAAGCCTCATTTGCTTCCTCATTCCACTTAAAACAGTCTTTCTTAAGTTGGTCAGTCAAGGGTGCAACAATCTTTCCGTACCCCTTTACAAATTTCCGGTAATTCCCTGTTAATCCAAGAAACCCACGCAACTCACGAATCGATTTTCGAACCGGCCATTCAAGCATCGCTTTTACTTTGGATGGATCAACAGTCACCCCATCACGAGTAACCACATGCCCAAGATACTCAATCTGCTCTTGTGCAAATAAACATTTCTTTCGATTTGCAAACAACTTCTCCTCCCGTAAAATTTGTAAAACCGTTCACAAATGTTCCTCATGCTCGTCAACAGACCGACTATAAACCAATATATCATCGAAGAAAACAAGAATAAATTTACGAAGATAAGGTTTAAATACCTTATTCGTTAATGATTGAAATGTTGATGGAGCATTAGTGACTCCGAAAGGCATCACTAAGAATTCAAAATGACCCTCGTGAGTCCGAAAAGCCGTCTTCTGTACATCGCCACTTTTCATTATGATTTGATGATAACCCGATTTAAGTTCAATTTTAGAGAATATTTTAGCCCCATATAATTCATCTAGCAACTCGTCAATTACTGGAATCGGAAACTTATCTAATATTGTGGCATTGTTTAAAGCTCGATAATACAACCAAGTGTGAGTCCATTTTCCAGCTCAGTTGAAAAAAGATGGCAGTTGGCATTTTTGGTTAGAATCAAAATCAATTGAGAATCCAGAAAACATTTATATTATTGCCAACAAAAGTTCAACAAAACGAATAAAAAGGACACGGACCTCTTGGTATTAGAGAAACAGGTAAAACTCCCTAAGAACCGACTCACCAATTTCCAATTCATTTTAACCTCACCTAAAGTTTGTAGCCATTTAATTCCTAAAATTGCATCGGTGCTGCCAAGTTCCAAAGGTAAGAAATCTTCCATCACCTGTACCTCTGAAAATGCCACTACTAAGCTCTTGGAAGTTCCTCTACTTGTTGCAATTCCACCATTACCAAGAGTTACAGTGAGTGTTCCAGTATCACTTACTTCAAGTCCGAGCTCTTCTACTAGTTTTAATGAATCAAAATTGTGGGTTGCTCCACAATCAATCAAAACCACTATTTCCCGCTCCCCGATCTTTCCACGAAGTTTCATGGTTCGATATGAAGTGAACCCCATTACTGAATTCAAAGACACCTCAACCATGTCAAGGTGTGCATGCTCAAAAATTGATTTTAACTCTTTCACATCCTCCTCTTCAAATTCGTCTTCCTCATCTACCAACAACACCTATAGTGAAGAACGACTAGCACAAATATGACCAGGCCTGAACTTCTGATCGCATTTAAAACACAATCCTTTTGATCTTTTATCAGCCAATTCGGCTTCTGTTAATCTTTTAAACTGACTTATCCGCCCTGCGGTGTTATTTCCTCCTTTATTACATGTTGTTGCAGTAGATAACAAGGTTCTAGTTGAGCTTGTTGTGTTATTTTTATAACCAGAAAAGTTTGAAGTGGTCCCGCCTGAACGGTAAGATTCCCCAACGCGAGCTCCAGTATCAAAACTTTTGTTCTCTTCGATTATAATTGCAAGTATCATGGCATGGTTCAAACCTTCAGGATGCAAAACTCTAACCGACGCTCGTTAATCAAGTTTAAGACCTTTAATAAAAGTAGCTTCCAGTACCTCTTCCGACACACCAACTAATTGTCCCGCTAACTTTTCAAATTGAGCCAAATACACCCGAACACTTCCATCCTGTGTTATCGTTAAAAACTGTTCGAAAAGATTGCCCTGTTGCGTTTGCTGAAATCTGTTTAGTAATCGCCTCTTCAATCCTTCCGATGAATGAAACGGAGATCTCCCTTCACTCCAACAATACCACGTTAACGCTTCACCTTCTAAACATAATTCAGCGACTTGTAACTGATCCGAAGTTTCAACTCCTTGGATTTTAAAAAATCTTTCCATTCTATAGATCCACCCATAAGCATCATCACCATCAAAGATTGGCATCTTTACTTTTTGAAACCTGTAATCATTCGCTCTAAAATTTGTTCCATTTATTCCGGTGTTTGTCCGATGTTGTATCAAATCATCATTAACATCAGGTCCAAAATTCATGTTTCTATTTGTCTCATTCACCAGATAATTGTTATTAGTTCCACGCAACCCTAAACTAATACCAAACTCAACTTTCTTTTCTCCCAAAAAATTAGCACCTTCTCGCAGATTCTTTCTTCCCCCTGCTGCACTTGTTTCAAGTATCTCCAACCCAATATCATCATATGAACGAAAACCCTTAGTTGATTCAACTTCTTCATGTGAACCTTTCTTTAAAAATTCTGTCATCATCCTCATCATCTCAACCTGTTTCTTTGCCATATCATCCTATTTCTTTGTTGACATCTCATGACGCTGATTAGCCTCTAATCTCAAAGATGCCAATTCATTCTCCAATGTTGTTAAGCGTGTATTCGTACCTTCTTTGTACTAGTTGAATTCGAGCTCCAAATCAGCAGCCTTTACCATAGTTGATCACGATAAAAATAACTCTCAACAGTTTTTTTTATTGAACAGTACCTCGATGAACAGTAACTCTTAGGAAGAAAAAAATGGTCTAGAACCTTGCTCTTATGCCAATTGATAAGGTTAGAATCAAAATCAATTGAGAATCCAGAAAACGTTTATATTATTGCCAACAAAAGTTCAACAAAACGAATAAAAAGGACACGAACCTCCTGTTATTAGAGAAACAAGTAAAACTCCCTAAGAACCGACTCCCCAATTTCATATCCTAACTTATGACTCTAAAACCTCAATTTATAATAACGACTGTCTTGGACAACAAGACTTATTGCATAATAAGGAAAGAAGATAAATTACTAAACCCTGCTATTTGATAATAAACAATTCAACCCCTCCACTTATTTCTTGGACGCCTCTGATAAGTTTCTCTGAACCGGGTCTTATCATTATATTAATATCAACAATTAATGAGAAAATTGAGCGATGATAAAAGTACGGGAATTAAGATTAAACATTTTCCATTAAAACTTGAAATGAAAAATTACAAAATACTGGAAATAAAAGTTACACATTCTAAAAATCTACAAATCTAATTTTGGAGATTTCTCCGGGTCAAATCATCATCATCCAATGTCTTGTACGCCTTGGGATGTTGTTTGAGAGATGGTTTTTTAGTTGCTTTGCACTCCTTTTCATCCTCAGCATGTTGTTTGATAGATTGTGTTTTTGCTGCTTTCTTTCTTTCAGTAACCCACCAATTGTACCACGCATTTTCATCCCATTTAACTTTTTTTTACACTTTTTTCTGCTTTCTTTTTTGAAGCAGACCCGTTTGAACCTTCTCCTTCAACCCATTGTGCTGATCTCTTGTTGTTTGCAGACACTGTTTATGAATACTTCTTGCAGGTTTTTGTTTAGAGATTTGAGAAACAAGGATTTGTGATTTGAGATACACATGGAAACGAGTATAAAAAGGGGATATGGGAAAACCAAAAGACCTATATTTAATGCAGGAATGGATTGATATTTCCCACAGGTGGCTTGAACCTTTTCAACATCTTCCGGCCAATCATGATCCATTGAGAAGAGCGTTTGCCAGGTATCAATGCTTATAATTCTAGACAGAACTATATACACATTAGTCACCAACAAAGACTGGCTACAATAATGGAACATGATTGACGTGAAGAAATCTACAAAATTTCATAATCTATTAGTTGTGTAAAATTTGTGTTTTTGACAGTGTTTACTCCCTGAATTGGCAAACTTACTTCAACACATTATAAAATTAACTTCATACAGTCAAAATAAAGTAGTTCAAAAGGTTTACAACACAGGTTTTTTAAAATAAACTAGTTCCTAACTCAACTAATACATTTTCTTTTTACCCTTTCCTTTTGAACAAACTTTGGGCAATTTTGGTTCCCATGGTGCCTGATCCAAATATCCCTTTGGAAAGAAGTCTTACCATGGATTTAGAAGACCTTCAGAATTGATTGATATGTGAAATGAACTTGAGTCATTGCTGTCAATGTATGATTTCTACAAAAAAAATAAAAAAAATTATATTAAAATTTTAAAAAATTTAGTGTAAATGAAATAAAAGATAATGTTACAATTCAGGGTGTGTTTGAAACAACCTTTGTTCTTTGAACTTCAATGGCCACATTACTTGGTGGATGGTTGGTTTTAGATCATAAAAAAGAATGGAATGCAATAAACCAACATACGTAACCCTTCTAAGTTCCCGATACAGCTCCTTTTGCGTTTCAACTCCCTTTGAGCAAAGGACTGCACCAGCAACATTGCTAGATTGTTGAAAAAACAAAAGGAACTGTATGGGAACTCAAAATGGAAAGGTATGTTGAAACCAACATACGTAACCCTTCTAAGTTCCCGCTACAGCTCCTTTTGTCGTTTCAACTCCCATTGAGCAAAGGACTGCACCAGCTGCATTGCTAGATAGTTGAAAAAAGGAACTGTATGGGAACTGAGAATGGAAAGGTATGTCGAAACCAACATACGTAACCCTTCTAAGTTCCCGATACAGCTCCTTTTGTCGTTTCAACTCCCTTTGAGCAATGGACTGCACCAGCCGCATTGCTAGATTGTTGAAAAAACAAAAGGAACTGTATGGGAACTTAGAATGGAAAGGTATGTTGTAATCGGCACACAGGTTGAGTAAAGAAAAGATACAATTGTTGAGTAAAGAATAGAGTCTAAGTAACATCACTCATCTTGAATGCGATAATGAACTAGTGTGGCCTGTCATGAACAATACACACTTTATCATTATCGCATTGAAGACGTCTCAATTATCAGGCAAGATCCATCTAACATTGCAGAAAGGTTCCATTGCTTTGTTTTTTGGACACCGTCTAATAACGGTAGTGTGCTTGATCTTAATCACGCTTTGGCACTTTCAAGAATGTATCTTATTGAAAGAGCCAAAACTGGTGATCAAGATCAACCACACAAACGGTAGTAGGCGTTTTCCAAATTAAGCAAGGGAACCGATCTACAACGTTAGATAGATCTTGCCTGATCATTGAGCTTTAAGTTATTAGAAAACAGATTCTTTCTATCATTTATATTGCTCCCTTAGATTTGACGAACATACATATTAATTATGTAGATTCTAGGACATTAGAGAGCTAATCGTGCATGAATGACAAGTTGAACATATAATAATAACCAGCTAGTGGGTTGTACATATAATAATAACAAGTTGAACACATATGAATTTTCTAACAGATATAACACGTATAAAAACCGAGTTCTCAATCCTCATTACATGGAAGGAGTCTTCTCCAATTGGAGAATCAAAAGGCTCCCACTAGGTTTTCGAGTTTGGTACCTAATGGACCACATACGTCACAATATATGATAATGTGAACCTAAAGACCGGACAAACAGCTAGTAGGCTGTACATATTAAGGTTTCCAGGCCATAAAAACTTGAAAATTCTTTCTCAAGCATCAAACTCGAATTATTATTTACAACTTATACTTGATAATTGTTTCTATATTTTAACAAAGAGCAAAGATGAATCAATAATGTATGAACAACACCAGAACAAGTTTATGTTCATACTTGAAAGTGGTGTTTGTTCATCCATCATTAGGACTTATTTCATCTTTGATACTTGGATGTTTTAGCCTAAATATTTGCACACACATCCGCCACTTTTCTTCCTTATTCTATCAATACAAATGCAACATACTTCTTATAACAGATAGTCATCCTAAACCTAATTAAAGAAACACAAACAATGAAATATGTTAGTGCAAATATTACGATATTTAATCTATACAGTCTCGTTTGTTTTGATTGATGACAAACGTATAACTTGATACATAACGTAAAATGTACAAGTTACTTGTAATCATACTTTGTCTCAACAAACATTCAACACCTCTCAACATCTCGAGTCATCGTATGCTACAACACAGGTTCGTACATGTTTGTTATGTTGCATTATGATCAAACCCCTTGACTAACCATTTAGAATGACTAAAATACTTTTATAGTCTTTAAGTATTTTAGGTGTCAAAGTGCACTTTAGGTGTCAAATAGAATAAGTGCCACTTTAGGTGTTAAAGTAATATTAGTAAGTTTTACAAATGATAAAAATGTGATGACATTAGGAATCAAACATTTTTAGTAACTCATTAACTTACTATAACAACATTACTTAGGTAATATATACATTTTACAAGTTTACTTTAATATATATTTCTTAATCTTAAAATAGAAATATATATATATATATATATATATATATATATATATATATATATATATATATACATCACATCATGTGCATTTATGGAAAGGTTGAGTGTTTGACTTTCCATAAGACCTCTTACACATTTTTGGAAGCATTCTATTTTGATTCAATGTGTGTTTGACTAACTTGATGTGACCTTGGTTGGTTTGGATACTTTATTGCAAGACACTTCTGTCAGTCCTGGCGGAACCTTCGGGTTATACGGGCGGAACCCATTCTAGGGTTCCGCCGTATCCGCCAGACCTGCTGTTTGGTTTTGCTCTAAATATCAAACCACTTGCTAGTTTTTCTCTTGATGACTTTAAATACTTTCTCTCCATCATAAAACACATATCTAGATCAGTAGCAAACAATGTAGAAACACACATGAGTCACTGTAGTATACTCATAATCTTATAACACGTATTGGTTTCGTATAATATGGATCTAAGATGGAAGAATTAGTAGAGAGAAGTTAGAGAGAGAGAGTAGAAGGGAACCTTGAGAGAAAATAGAGAATATTATATTAAGGTTGTGAAAGGTCCAACCCTCTCCACATGTGGAGAGGGGTATTTATACTAAGCTACAAACGCCCACACCCGGGCTGTGGAGCAGGCATACAGTGGGTAAAGACCCATCCTTCTTCCACGGTGTTACTTAAACTAACTAATATATAAACTAACTACGAGCTAACTTAATGCTATTACAATAATTAGGTGACTGGGAATTTTACAGGAATATTGGTATTCCTAACAATCTCCCCCTAAGCGAGGTCACTTTGGAGATTAAGCTCTTTGATCTTTAAGCATTCTTTAGTCTTTGTAGCTCGTAGGTTCTGATTCTTCACTTTTCTGCACACTCTGTACTTCAAGCAAGCAAACTTGTGATTTGGATTCCTTTGTGATATGTGATCTTTGAGCTTCTTTGAGATCATCAGCCATAGTAAATCTCCAAGCTCATCCATAGTAGTATCGCCTTCATGTGACGTAGTGACTTTAGGACCATCATGCTCACACCCTTCTGGATCAGGAGACATTACATTAGAGTTGTGGATCAGGAGAATTTTTCATCAGAGTTGCGGAAACGTTGTTGGTAGTCTCTCAACATTTGTTGTAGCAAGTCTCTCATCGTCATTGATAGTGTGGAGGATGTGTGAGCATGAGGTATGGATTGACCCGATTCAGCTGGAAATAGGAGCCATCAACGCCATCTTTATATGTGTCCCTGAAATAAAACAGTTAACAATAAAGATAGAGAACGAATATGGCTTTGTCATTCGTTCTGCGAGGACAGACTACCCTTCGATTTTGTGAAAACCGACCTGTGATCAGGTAGAGTCTCTTTTAAAGAAGACTCTCCTTAACAGGAATTTCCAGCTTGTAGTAATGAATTTTCCAAAGAATCCACTTTGGAATCTTCATACTAAGCATGTTCTCATACCGGAACATCTCAAATCAGATAGCACGATAGAGTGAATCGGTGAATTGATATTCACGGATTGATGAGAAATAGATTTATAGAGATCACTCACGTGTCATATAATAAAAATTTTGTGACACAACGAGTGTTTTATGCTTTGAATCATATTTCCATCAAAGATACTTTTGTTTGAAAGATTGTACACAATCAATGTGCTCGAAAAATTAGTTTGTGAGCACATTGAAAGGTTTTAGCAAAAGTATTCGTCAATCCATATCCTGAAACAAGTTTGATTCAATTTTGAATCGCACCATCGTTGCTTTCCAGTTTTCACTTGATCATTGATCCAAGACGGATCTCACATGTCACCTACCAAGAGCTTGAAAGATGTTCGCTCTAGAAGGATTTCCATCGTCATTGTGAATATTTTCATATCACTCGAATGTTCTGGCAATACCACAAGGATAATGCGTAGGACTCTAAATATTTTATCTTATTTTCCACATTGTGTGAAACAATAAGCATATTTGGAATGTGTCCTATCGAGATTTATGGATGATCTCATGGCTCTAGACTCAATGGTGCATTTTGATCTGCTCCTGGAGACTGGGGAGGCGTCTCCTGTTTAGGTATCAACATAGCTCACAAGGAGCGGTCGATACGTTGCACAGGGTTCCCCGTGAGAATGAAACAAGTTCTCTTAAGAGAACATGAGTGGTTGGGAAGTTTGGTGCAGTGCGTCACTGGGTCCATGACGTCTTGTCTTCAATACCAGTATATGAAGTTGAACCTAGTTTCTGCCCTAAGGTTAAATATTTGGAGGGCTATTTCTTTTCACCCTTTCTCATTTCATTTCTTTTTCATTCTTCAACCCCTTCAGTGCTTACCGAGACTTCACCACTAGAAGCTTGTTGGGTTTGTTCCAGTCCTAGCTCTATCTCAGTCCGCACTCTTCCCTTTCTCACTTTTCTCCTTTTATCAATCATTCCTAAGGACTTCTAATCTATCTAGAGGATTGTTCCTCGGAAGATCCTTCCGGTTCTGGTGGATCATGGGAACTCATACCTAACCTTAACCATCCTTATAACTCCATGCATAAAGATAAATGGCCGGTCGTTGGTATTACTTCCACAAACGCCTTTTGCTACCCCTCAATATGTGCATCGATATTCGAAAGAGTTAACCACATATATTGGAGCCTATTTATTGAGTCCAAAAGATCACTTTGATTATCAGATTTCATATTTAAATCACATTCTCTCCCCCGATCAAAAATTTCAAATCTTTTGAGATTTTGGATCTCAATTGATTTAAATAAGTTTAGAATACGTTTGGGAGAGAAATGCGGTAAGTTTTAATATTTTCTGATTAAAAGGAACCTTTTTCATGCTCCCCCTCAACTTGTGAGGGAGGTTGTTATGTGTCAGATTTGATGAGTTTACAAACAATTTGAAGTTTTGATAATTTCTGAAAACTCTTTGAAAATTTCTCATTCTGACACATAACCATCACAAAGTGTTTTGTCGCAAGATTTTGTACAAAGGGCGGAGAGTTTTGATGATACATAAAATTTTGAGAAATCACTCTCCCCCTCAATCAATGACGGATGTTAAAGCTTAAGTAAATGATGTCATTGATTGAGTGAAAAATTTTGTCAAAATTTGGAGTGCAATTTGATTTTTTAATCAAAATCTCATGGTACCACCAAGTTTTGCTCAAGTACTTCCCGGAAAAATCATAGAAGGAAAAGTACTTGGCGATAAAAAGAATATTTTTCTTCTTTATCAAGAAATAATGCACTGAAGCGTATATTAGATCGAGGGTGCATGAATATAAAGTAATTCACGCTCGGATGAACTTCACCTGGTAAAAGGAACAACCGTCTTTTTGGCCGTTTTCCCCATTTTGAAAAAAACGGGTTGCTATCTGAAGTAATAGCAAGCCATGTTTTTGAAGTCCGGGTTGCAGCCTGAAATGACTACAAGCCATGATTTTAAGTCTGGGTTGCTATTTGAAGTAATAGCAAACCATTTTGAAAGAATATTTTTAGGAATGACATGTTTTAGAAAAAAAAATTTATTTGAAACCGAAAAAACTCTTGCTCAAGCATATGTATGATTTCGTGTCATTATTGAATGACATTTCTAGAAACGTACGTAATATTGATTACACAAGAGACATGTCATGAGAAGAATATTTTTGTATTTTTTTTTTATGATTTTTCAGATTTTTTTTTTTTTTTTTTTTTTTTTTTTTTTTTTTTTTGGCTTTATATTTTTCTATTTACATATTGGTATAAGATATGTACAAAGGATACCAAACTGTTTAAGGAGATGTTGACATGAGCATCAAAATGATATTATCGTTCAGCTCGTTGTAGAAGAATGTAGTCAACATCTCTTAAACTTTCACCACCAAAGCTTTCGAGGCTCCTGAATAATCGTCTGAAGCGGTAGATGCAATGATAAAATCTTAAACGGGATTTTGCAACTCTTGTGACTTAAACCGAGATATTGATTCTCTCCCGGGATTTTACTAAAGTCAACAAAAGAAACCGAAAGATGTAATATGCGAGTTAAACTTAGAGAGAGATCTTGGATAAGTGACAATTATCATTAAGTGTCAAATCGCGACAAGTCAAGTTACAATAGATCCGATCGTAATAAGTCAAGTCGTAAAGATTAACTCACAACGTCAATTTACAATCAGACTAATCGAAACGACTTAAGTCACAACAATTCACCAAACACAAGTAGTTAACAAATCACTAGAATCTCACAACTGAGTTAATCGCTAGACACCACTAAATCGCTGAGTTTTAGCCTCCTCAATGTGAAGCTTTGGTAGCTTCCCCTTAAACCGAAAATCACCTACATGAGACCACTTCCCCAAGACGTTGAAGTGACGCAAAAGGTCTCATTGGATGAAGCTCAGAAACCCGAAGAAAATGATAACACCAAAGTAACAGGGTGAACTACGGATCATCTCTGCGGTTATCAATCCCGGAATGTATGATGAAGCCCGATCACATGACCCTGTTGTGTGTCCCCAATGTACACATTACATTGAGGTTTGGAGCAGTTGTCTATTCGGGGGAATAAGATATCAACATCTTCATTTCACTAAGTGCTTTCCAGTTATCTTACACATACTAACTCAATCTATATTGTACGCATTTATCCAACAGAAGAAGAAACGATGACACCAAAGTAACAGGTTGAAGCACTGATCATCTTTGCGGATATCACCTCCGGAATATATGATTAAGCCAGATCACGTGAACCTGTTGCGCATCCTTAATGTACACAAATCTCACCCCTGATGGTTGCGATCTCATCGAAATCAGCATAGCAATGTGTACATGAAACATTAACCAGAAGCACTTTACCATAACTCTTATCAGCTCATATGAAGATGTCAATAAGCAATATCATCTCACGTTCCACATATCCTTCTCATATTTCATCCCACTGAAAGCAGATGTAATTCACACCACAAGTATCAAGAGACCACTTCCCCCATGTAGTTGGAATAATACGCCAAACGCTACGAGTTAATACACTGAGTTTCTCTACGGTTATGACATATGTCTTCCCGGGATAACTTCAATTAAGAAGAAGTATTATGTTCATCACGTTTACTCGTTATGCATTCAGATGTATGTCTCCTTCCCCCTTGCTGGTTTTGATACATCAGAATCAACAACAACGTATAGGCACATCTACTTGAAATCATGAGAGGAGAACAAAATTGGCACAAATAAATCTTATGAGAATCAACTGCTACAGAAACTCTCTGACTATCATTATTAACCCTTGTGTAGACTGTTTGAAGTAACCACTGATGAGGCAAATCCAATAAACCAAACTTGAAACTGAAGAAGAATTCCCCATTCTTGTTACTTAAGCTTGCACTAATGTGTGACAAAGAGCGGTGTAGAGAGTTCGTACAACATCGAATCCCTAAGTACTCTATACTCTTCAACCAACCAACCATCGAGTATAAGACGTACATCACCTCTTGACTACCGACAACTTCGTGTGATTTGTGACACTCCTTAAAGTGATAGTTATTTTATGGTAATAACATGAAGAATCACAAAATAACTAGATATCCAAGTCTTCGTCATTGTAAAGGTAAAAGCTCAAGCAAGGATCTCGAAGAGTCTTCATCCAACCAACCACGACTTCAAGATAAAATAAGATCACTCCTTTGTCACAGTCAACTTCAATCTCAAATAAGGGATACCGAACAAACTCCGTGATTACTTGACATTCCATGTCCAAATTCTTAGCCGTTTTGTCGTTATGATCGACATTTTCCATTATGTTCTTGTGGTTGATTTACTAAGTGCACATTTGGAGGAACAACAATCCATGATGAAATAGAACAAAGAAGACGGATAATTATTCATGTGTGCAACTTCACAATCATGATAGTCAACATCAACACCTTGAGGAGTAACTGGAGATTGGGTTACTAGAGTAATCTGAGTAATACTTCTAAATGGTGCATCTTGATCAATGGAAATTGAGGAAGGTAAGCCAGTTGAGTCAGCAGGAACCGGAGCAAGAGCTTCAGGAACTAGATGATCAACATTCGTTGAAGCTTGGAAGTATTCATCAAACATAAATCCCAGTCATCCTTTATGAGTAGAACATTAGGTGTTGGAGGAGTGTCGTATGACGATTCTTCAAGCATCAATCACCATGTGGTATAATCACATTTCTCCCACTCAAAAATTGCAAGCGATGTTTGACTTTTTAATTGAGCAAGTGAATAAGAATACAATCAATCATGTATTTTATTCACACTTCTCCCTTTCAAAAATTGCATACGAGGTTGCCATTTTTGATTGAGCATGTGAATAAGAATACACTCAATCATGTAGTTTATTCACTCTTCTCCCCCTCAAAAATTGCATACGAAGTTTGCCATTTTTAAATGAGAAAGTGAATGTGAATTCAAGCAAAGATGAGTAGATACTGAATGAACATGGAGGAAGCATGAACAGTAGTGTTGAGAATGGTCAAAACTAAGAAGATTTCTCTTCTTTCGAAGATAAGGCACACTGAATCGTACACCTTTCTTTTCTTTGACGAACTGGGCCTGAAGTGTTATCAGCAGACGCCATAATGATGAAATTGAGAACCGAGGCTTGAACTAATTTGTTCAAACATCATAATGATGAAGAGCGAGGCCTGAACTGATGTGAACAGACGTCATAGCCATTGAAGAACGAGGCCTGAGCTGAAGTATTCAGACGTCATAGTCATTAGCATCAAAGTTGAGCTTCAGTAACCCCTGATTGATAAGATTTCACTCTTTTCGGCAGCCAAACTCTGAATCTTTCCTTAACAGGATTGAACGATGTACCTGCACTTAAGTAAAGACTTCCTGCACTGACATTAAGAGTTTGTTTGCATTTATATGGGTTAGTGAAATCAACATCTATTCCATTTGGGGTTCCACTTTCAACCTTTGTTTTGCAATCAGTTAACATCCTTTTTATAGGTATCCATCTAAGACCTATAATCTTAAAAATTCTACCCATCTGTATCCACCTAAGGCAAGTTCTAGGAATGTTTGGTTTCTCATGTAAAATGGAATTATTGTTGAGAGAAGACCTTTGTCCTAAATTAATCTGCCTACCAGGTTTCTGATTATGACTTTTTGGTTCTACGGTCTTGTTGTAGTTTCTAGTTTTAGATGGTTGAACCTTATTACAAATATTCACTTTCTTCAGGAATTGTGTAGGACAACTAAGATGGTTTGCCTTAAGAACACAATTCAGACAAGTTGAGCAAACAAGGTGTTTGGATTCAGAACAAACTCTAGGATTCTTTGAGTGATTAGCTACAGGGATCGCTTTAATCGATGTGCAACTACTCATGGAAACTGAACACTTCCTATTTGTTTGTTGAGTGCTCACAGGTTTTGGTTTGCTGCTACTGGCCGAGTTCTGGAGTAAGCTAGAAGGCATCCTATGAGGTCGTGAACCTAAGATACCATCCTTTTGAAGTAGAGCCCTTTTCCTAGCCTTTTCAATATCATTGTTCATGTACAAGTCATTTATATCATAAGAGTTTTGAGTTTTAACGTTTGGCATTGACACTCTTTTTGAACATATCCTAGAAGAGTCAGGAGAAGGTGTAGCTGCTTGTTGAGCATGAACAAACCCAGAGGCATTTTTCTTAGGCAAATTATGTGAAGTGACTGGTTTTGACAAAACTTGTTTCGCATCAACTTAGGAGGCAAACTGAGTTTTTGAAAATTTTGGATGTTCATATCTAATCGCATTCGGTTGTCTAACAACTGAATGATTCCTACTTTATTGTAAAACGGTTTCCCCAAGATTGATGGTTTTGCAAACTTAGTGTTCACACTGTTTCTTGTTAGTTTTTCTACCTCATTTTTAAGAGCAGTTGTTGTAAAGCCCTTTTCTTGAATTTGAGACTTGAATTTATCATTTTTTACCCTCAAAGATGTTGTTTGTTCTGAAGTTTTAGTACCAGTATCTTTGATAGAGTCTCTTAGATCTATGTGATGCCTTTTTAAAGTCTCATTATCCTTAAGTAATCTAGCTACATAATGTTCCAATTTGATGTTTCTTGATTTAATAACATCGATGTCATGTTTAGCTTTGACTATATTACTTTTCTCATTCAGGATAGAAATGTGCTTTTTCAAATTGCTGATTGTCGAGTTTTTGTCTTGAAGCTGAGCTTTCAAAGTGTTAATTTCAAAAAATTCACGGAACTCAGGAAATTCCGGATTTTTACATGGTTGATTAATTTGAAAACTTTCTTCCTTTTGTTGCATTGCGATTTCAAGTGAAATATAATGTTTTTCAAGTAGTAAAAATCAGTTAGAAAGTTCATTAAAAACTTCTTTATTAACCACATCATTTGATTTAAAAGACTCAGCCATAAACAAAGGATTAACACAATGTTTTTCAATTTGTGCAAATTTGTTTGAAAATTCATTAAGAACTTCTTTATCAACCACATCATTTGATTTAAAAGACTCAGCCATAAACAAAGAACTTGACTCATCATCATGTTCAGCATCTTGATCACTTTCTCCCCCTTTATGACTCATATTTGTTGAATTGGAAATGGTATTGCTATCAGTATTTTCCAACAAATTTGTGTCATAACTGGGCTTAATATGATCAGTATGTTGCCGTTCATTAGAAAGCACATTATGTTGATCATTTAAGGGCACCTGAGCACATGACTCCTGTTCTTTTGCCGGTCCAAATCTGCATTCATATCATGTGTAACAAGAGTCACTGAACTGCTGGTAATGTCAAGCTGAGCAGTCTCTGATCCTTTGCATTTAGTGACAGCTGACCCAACATCCAATGCTTTTCCCGAATCAACAATACCATCACTTGATTGCACCTCACATGCCTTCACCTTGTCTTCATACTTAGGTTCATGCTTTGTTCTTTCCTCAATGTACTCCTTAACATTACCCATTAGTAGGAGTAGTGTATCTCTGAACACGTCAACCTCAACTCTCGTGTAATTAGAAAAATACTTATTAGTCATTTGATTCTCAGAGATTTGTGAATCAATGAACACCTGGAGTTGGTTGTTGATCACACAAAATGCAACCATGGATCATCCTTCAGAAAATTTTTCTTTGTCAAGTTGTTGTTCAAGTTGGTCTAAATATAGAATCATTTTGACTGTGAAAGTCTGAACATCTTGACCAAAGAGTGATGTGAATGAACGTTCGTAAGCGAATGCGCGTTCGTATCCTGTTAAGTATCCAGGTCGTTCAAATAGAACCTTGAGATGTGAGTGAAGAAGTCAAAAGCATTCAATGCACTTTTCCTTTGCATTATCGGGCAATTTTAGCGGCTGAAGAAGTTCTCTCTCAGAAATGACAGAGTCTGAAGTGGTAGACATGATGTAAACGTGCACGGGATTTTACAATTCTATGACTTAAACCGAGAAATAGATTCTTTCGCGGGATTTTACAAAATCAAGAAGAAACCGTGAAATGATGCAAGAGGACTTTAGTGATTGAGTGTGAGATGATAAACCTTGCAAGGTACAATTAGTTATCTAAGTCAAGTCACAACGAGTCAAATCACACCAAGTCAAATCACAATTAGTCAAATTGCAAGAATTAACTCGCAACGTCAGATTGTAATTGGACAAGTTGCAACAACTCAAATTGCAACAATTCTCAAATCACAGAACTATTCAACTCGCAGCGTATAGTCACCTCACAACAACTTGATCAACTAGCAGTGAGTTATCAATTCGCAATAAGAGTCAACTAATAGTGAGTTATCAACAAGCAATATGATTTGGTTTGGTTGATGCAAATTGTAATGTTGAAGAGTTTGGTCTAAAAACTTAAAACCTTAATAACTTCACTCCAGAGGTGATTTGGGCCTAAAATTTTTTTTTTCACAACTTCGTGGTGAACCTCACAATATTCAGCCTGTTCCGGATGTTTTGACAGCTAATTCGCTGAAAACGGAATTACGGTTCAAAAGTTATGGCCGTTTGAAGTTTTGATGTAAAAAGTCAACTTTTGTCAACTCGCTGAATGACCAACTCGCTGAATGCCAACTCGCTGAACACCAACTCGTTGAATGAGCAACTCTCTAGAATGGCAACTCGCTGAAAACCAACTCTCTAGAATAACAACTCTCTAGAATGGCAACTCTCTAGAATGGCAACTCTCTAGAATAGCAACTCTCTAGAATGACAACTCTCTAGAATGACAACTCTCTAGAATGGCAACTCGCTGAGAACCAACTCTCTAGAATGGCAACTCTCTAGAATGACAACTCTCTAGAATGGCAACTCTCTAGAATGACAACTCTCTAGAATGCCAACTCGCTAGACCAACTCGCTGAATAGGTCAACTCGCTAGATCAATTCGCTAGACCAACTCGCTGAATAGGTCAACTCGCTAGATCAACTCGCTGGAACTAACTCTCTAGAACCAACTCGCAAGAACCAACTCTCTGGAACCAACTCTCTACCAAGAACAGGACAAAACTGTCAGTTTATAGCATTTTGTCTTCTTTTCCCTTTATAGTAAACTGCCAAATCTCTACACCCAACTCTCTAGAAAAACCTGTCAACCCTCTATAATGAAATGGCAACTCTCTAGCAAGAAAAACAACACAAAAGTCCTCCAATGTCCACGAAAATGATGAAATAACTTAACCAAAAGCTACACAAGATGCCTACAACACTTCTAGATACAAAAGTACAATCAAAATGCCAAGAATAACACTAATGAGATCAAACTAATGTGAAAACCACCAAGTAAAGTCGAACCATCCTAAAACACAAAACCAAGCTATAAATTCGAGCATACCACGAATCCTAGGATATAACCATAACTCTTGATACCAATTGTAGTATACTCATTATAACACGTATTGGTTTTGTATAATATGGATCAAAGATGGAAGAATTAGTAGAGAGAAGTTAGAGAAAGAGAGTAGAAGGGAACCTTGAGAGAAAATAGAGAATATTAGATTAAGGTTGTGAAAGGTCCAACCCTCTCCACATGTGGAGAGGGGTATTTATACTAAGCTACAAACGCCCACACCCGGGCTGTGGATCAGGCATACAGTGGGTAAAGACCCGTCCTTCTTCCACGGTGTTACTTAAACTAACTAATATATAAACTAACTATGAGCTAACTTAATGCTATTACAATAATTAGGTGACCGAGACTTTTACAGGAATATTGGTATTCCTAACAGTCACCCTTCAATAATGATCATAATGCTTCTAACATTCATCTTTGTTGTAAGCACATCATACTTCATGATCCACCAAGAAGGTTACAAGATCTTGAAGTCATCATTCATTAAAGCATTCCAACATATGAAGATTCAAGGGCACTTGACATCCTCAATGATTGAAGACTTCTTATTCAAGAAGTTCATGTAGATTAGTCATTCATATCCATTAGACTTTTATGTCTTGGATTATCATTGTATCATCACAATATAGTTTAGATGGTTTATGTGTTTGTGCCATAAAACACAAGGTTTTTATGTTGGGCCACAAAACATAGCGGGAGTGGTTGTACCCTTGGTAAAGAACTCGACCTCTAGCTTAATGTCGGAAATATTGTATAAGCGACGATAGGAGTGGTTGTACCTTGTAAAAGAACTCGGTATCTAGCTTTGTACCGGATAAAGTGTAAGCGACGATTGTAAGGTTTTCTCCGCCGAGAAGGGAGGTTGTTGATCTAGTGAAGTAACTCTCGAGTTGGGTACTCGAGGAGTGGAGTAGGGCGGAGACGAGATCCGTGACCGAACCACTATAAATCCTCGTGTTCGGTTTGCACTTTCCTTTTACTTATTGCTTTACTTTAATGTTTGCATTATGTGATTGTTTGTGTTGTGACATGTTGATTATGCTTGTATGATAACATGTCTTAAGTTTATGCTAGCCATAAACTAAACTTAACATCTTTCATATTAGAACAAGCTAAGAATGGATATTTGATACAACAAGTTTAAAGTGTTTTAAACGGTAATGTATTCACCCCCTTTACGTTTTCACAAAATAATCAGATAAACCAAAAAAAAACAATTAAATAATCAGATAAACCAAATCATCTGTCAAACTTAGGGTCAATATAGAAGCCATCTAAGTATGTTACCATATGCTTCCGATCTAAGTATGTTAGGGTTTCGAGTGAGAGAGAGAAAGAAAGAACAAGGGCAGCTTTGACTGTGAGATAGAATTAAAGAGAGGATTATATATTGAAGTGTGTGAAGTGTGTTTGATAAGCTTTGTATATATTATAAGTTTAAAAATGATTAAAAGTATAAAAACTAAAATTATAAAAAGTATTAAAAGTTCAAAAACTAAAAGTATTAAAGGTACATTTATATTTTAGTGTATTTTGTATTTAAAACGTCGCCCAAAGAGTACATATGGTAAGATGCAAGGTTTTCAAGATCGGGATACTACCCAGGATCGTTTTCGTCTTTACAGGATCGTGATCGTAAGATCAGATCGGGATCTTAAAATCCTACTATAATGTCATTTTCTTAATAGTTTTTGTAATATTATACAAATTTACAAATTATTATATATCATAGACACAAAATTATATGAAAGTTTCATCGAAATGTTGTCCTAAATTATGGTTATGAAATGTTATTGTTTAGGTTGAATTTTATTTTAATTTAGGTCTACTCATTAGATTCATATCTAGTGATATTTTTTATTTTCTTTTTATAGGTTTTCTTTAGTCTATCTTTCTTCTTGTTTCTGATAGTTAGCACTCTCAATGGATAACTGTAACATTGATCGTTTGATTCCTGTTATTTATGTTTTTCGTTGTAGGAATTTCCAGTTACCTGTTCCGGCTCCCGTTGTGGAGATTGAAAACCTACCAAACCTTTCACCCGATCATCACTTTGGTAATAATTATTATGAAATAGAAGAATCTGGCCACGACAACGACCGGCCATGAGAATGGCCCTTTTTATTACTTGGATTCCGACAAGGACTTAGGTGATGGTGATGTTATTGATGAGGTTAGAAGAGAAGAGGAATTTGATCCTCTTAAGTATATTGACCCTAGGACAAGAATTGAAAGGATAGTCTCTTTAACATGCAGTTTCCTTGTAAAATCGGATACATGAACTTTCATGCCTACCTTAACTCATCCTTACCCATGAAGATAATCTCTCGTGCTAATTATAATAAAATTATGTTAGAGTATTAAGGGAATAATGTTGTTGCTAGCTAGGGTTGAGCCATTACATGTTTTTGTAGGAAGTTTTGTATATTTGTTTGATTTTATGGTAATGGAGTACTTAGCATACATATTGTACTTGTTTGAGTCAAATGCGTGTATCGAGTCACAATGAATGTTTTGCAGGATTTTCAGGAAATAAAACATATTTTATATTACTTACAAACTCGAGAACTCAATAATAACTCGAGTCCAACTTATATAAGGTTGAGCTCAACTCATTAAACATTTCGAGCTCATTTGATAGGCTTTCAATCTCCAAAATCTCTAAAATTTTAATATATCGCTCAATATCCCGCCCCTTAATTTTCCCCAAAATTTCAATCTCCCGCTCACTCCCACCCCTTTTTCACCCAAAATCAAAACACTAATTAACACTAGTCAGATATATCTTCTCTCTATTATTCATCTCTTCTCCTTCTCTCTAGAACCGACTCACACCACCGCCACACTTCACCGCCTTATCTCTCCGTCGTTCCACCAACCATCGCTCCTCCACGCCATCACCGTCATCAAGAGAAGAGAGGCAATGGGTGAGTTTGTTTGCTTCGGTTGTTTGGTTCGAGATAACCACCACATCCACCACCATCACAGTCAAGCCACCATCACCCTCATCTCACCTATCCTACTCTGTTCAAGGGGATGCTTAAACACATATTTAATTTATATTTTCTTGAATGTGTAATCGAATATAAAACGCTTTATATTGATTTTCATGGATTAAAACTAGCCTAAAACATGTTTTTGATTATAAATTCGTGTGGCGGTAATCGTTGCAGGTAGACTTATTAAGACGACTTAGTTTTCCTATTTATTGGAATGGAGACAATCGACGTGTTCTAAGAGGCCACTGTTTTGCTCGTAAAGGGAGTCTTACTTGGTTTCCACTCCGGAAGGATGTTGCTGAATAGTTGGAGTTTGCTTAACGCAGTCGCGTAAGTTATCTATCAAAAGATTAACATAACATCTATTATATAGGAAATTAACTCAAATATGGTTGCTTTTTGTGAAACTGTTTCATTTGTACCAAATGTGAGTGATTTGCTTGCTTGGTAATGTGTTTGACATTTATTCGTTCCAGGTTTGGCAATGTAGAACATTTCAACCAATTGTATATTATTTGTTGCCCGAGTTGATATGCAACCCGTATGTTTGTTTTCTATGCTAAACTTGTATTTGGGATATCTAATTTTGTCATCTTTTATGTTAGCATTAATCACGTTACTTGTTTCTTGCAGGGGCTACATGCTATTTTCACGGTTGAGGATGATACATGGGATGCCTGGCTAAAAATTCCCTCATCTGGATTTTCTGGCACAGTTCATTTTCGAGGGACTGGAATTAAATTGAGGCGTGGGTATGCTCCATCCCAGTCACCAAAGCCAACCTATGTATATTTTTACTGTTTCATGGTTGGCAGATCTTATATGATGCAGCGTTATTAGTGCCTTGGTTTCTTACAGTTCATAACATCTTTTTATAGGATGAGTTACGTCATCAGATAGAGGAAGAAATGGATGATTATTATTCACTGGTAAAACTAATTGCGTTTTTCTCAGGCTCTATGTTTATAATACTTTCAAGCTCAATTTATGGTTATAAGTCATCAACGGATTGATCCATTAGCTATAAATTGCAGTCAATAAAATTGTTTTAGTATTCAACTTTTTACAGGTCCCTGTACGGCATCTAGTATTCATGGTTCATTGTATCGGTCAAAGGATGCAAAAAGCAAACTTGGTTGATGACGTTGGCACTTTCCACCAACTTACACAAAAACTTGCTGATAAGCATCTGACGTCTTACCAACGGGAAACTCATTCTAAGTGGGAATTCTTCTAAGAAAGCCCCTTCTTCAAGTCAACATTATGGGGTTTTAACTTCCTTATTTAATGGAACAGGTGGCTAACCATCCTGCTGCCAGCTGGGATGAAGGCAATGCATTTGAATCTTCTGAAGCAGAAAAAGAATTCCAAGATAAGGTATACCAAGTTGGTTTACTAACCTTTGTACCATTGTAGGTTTTAGGTGCTATTCCGGACTGGTGCATGTTTTTTTTTTTACATTTCGTAATACTGTAACTTCTAACCATATCATTGTGACTGTTTGCAATCCCCGTTAAATTCATACATATTAATAACACTAAACTGTCTGCTCGTTTTGTTCTACAACTGCAGTAAAATTGGTATTTAAAAGCAGATGACACATCAGACCGCTTTTTCCGTCGGCTTAGTAAATTTTTTCTTATCTCTTAAATGCAAGCACATGCACGTACACATACAAATCAAGCACAGTCATCGATGGCAAGAAAGGATATTGTATGTGTTTCTAACTTTTGTCTTTTCTACTTAAAACAGAGACGGAGAATATCCAGATGATGAGATTAGTACAAAAGTTAGTGCTGCTAGTGAAAGTTAGTACTGCTAGTATAAAGTGAACACTGCTCAGAGATTAAGACTGCTAGAAGTTAATACTGCTAATGTATTAGTTACAACTGCTAGTTATAAGTTAGTTTTGTTGTTTCATATAGTTAGTATTGCTTGTATAGTATGATATGTATTAGTTGTTTATGAAAAAGATTATAGATACTTAGGAAAGTATTGTAAGCCGACTAGGACTCCTTGGTGTACAAAAGAGGTCCTAGGGTATATATAGAGTTATATATGAATTTTATATTTACAATTTTATTGTATTTGAAATATATTTGAATTTGTTTTGACATATATTGATTTCTTAAATGTGACTAAAAGATGTATATAGTTGATGCGTAGGGATTGCACAAGGCTTTACCTCTCGAGGGATCTCGAGAAGCTTACAACCCCCACCAGGCAGTGTACCTGATCGTTGTAGTATAGTATAGTGACAAGTACCGGGGGATTGATCGTTCAGCTAAGAATAGTGTCGCTAGGATTAGAAAACCTAAATACTAGTTCTAGAGATGAGGGATGATTCTTTTTGTATTTTTATATTTTTTTAGAAAGCAAGTAAAAATCTCGGGTTTGAAGGATTTGGGCGGAATTAGTTGCTAGTCAACTAACCCAATACTAACGATGCAATCAAAATAAAATACTAAAAATGAAAATAAAACTAAATTAAACTAAGGTTGTGAGCAATAAGTGGAGAAATGTGTTTACTTAGATTTCACTACTCCCTAGATATCTTTTACACGTTAATTACTTGTTATAGTTGTGTGGATGACGGATTGTATTCCTTAATACCATTCATGGGGTGGCGTACTTAACTCCCCAATCCTATGAGTGCCTACTTCACTCCTATGTCGTGCCGGCTAAGAAGCTCCTAACATGGGATCATTAGAATTTACTCATGCATTAAATACAACCAATAAAACCTAGTACCCATCGGTTCATGTTTCCTGAGACGTTCAAGCATGTTACCAATTGGATATCTGCCAGTTTTCTTAAGCCTAACATTGAAATCATTCATCTAATACAACCATAAACAAGTAATTAACACATAATCAACATCTAGGTTTCATTAGATCTAAGCAAACATAAGATAAATCTAGCCTAGTATGGTGGAATCAAGACAAGCACAAGATATAGACAACCAACACATAGACATATTGATTGAATTAGAAGAACACTTATCTCAATTACACATGTAAGGGTTCAAGGGCTGAAAACCCTTGAAAAACCTGTAAAATTCGTATGTGGTTCGGTCTTAGGGTTTCTCCAAACTTGTTCCTCTTAATGAATGAAAATTAGAAAACTATATATAGAAAATTGAGTCTGACGGCGTCAAGAACAAAGGGGTGACGCCGTCATCTCGCCGCCAAAAGAATCCTCGGACTGCCTTGATCTACATCTGACGCCGTCATGAATTAAGTTTTTCCAGGCCGTCACGTATTTAACTCTTGACGCTCTTCCTTGTGACGCCTTCATTTCTGTACTGGGCCGTCATGCAATTTTCTCTTGATGCCGTCAGGATAGTACTCTTGACGCCGTCACATACTGTTCCCAGCTTGGAAAATTAAGTCTTTGGCGTTTTCTTCACTTTTATGCTCCAAAAATGTCCGAATTGGTTCCTTTTCCAGATTTCTCTCCCAAAGTACCTAAAATCACAAAAGGAACGATTTAGGGCAATATTTGATCAAATAAATTCAATTCTGGGCTTAAATGACCCCCTAAAAGTGGTTTATTTTTCGCCTCATCATATACCCTTACACTTGAGATTTGCTTGTCCTCAAGCAAATGCGCTCTTATTCTAGTCAAAATACAAGTTAGGGGTCATTTAACACTAATATAAAAGTAATTACAACAAATAATCGTTCCACTAAAGACTAAAGACAAGCACGGAGGTCATACACTAGCACCTTACAAATAGTGTTTAGATACTCACATCTCTCGGGTATAATAAAGTATAAATTACAATATGGAAACGGAAGATATCTCTCACTACCTGTCATAGCAAAATAGATTACCATAGGCTTGGGAAAGGATCAAACCTCCACCACATGGCGTAAGCACCTAGGATAAACTATCAAAGAGGTCTTTTAAAGGGTTGTAACGTTAGGTGTAGGGATATGAAATACACGGTTTTGTTGGATATAGGCAGTTTTTACTGGTGGCGAGTTAACAATCTTGGTTAATTACATGTACAATGTGGCGTTGCTAAGCTAAGACTAGACTCGACTTAAGCTAATAAATGAAAAATAACAAAAACATAAAATGAATATAGAATGACAAGGGATGGTAGTCCGTATGTTTTTTCTCTTTTCTTTTTCTATTTTTTTTTTTTCGATTTTTTTTTTTTTTTTTTTTTTTTTTTTTTTTTTTTTTTTTTTTTTTGCATACACTCTTACCCTACCATCCAAAATAATACATCATAGGGAATAAAAATTCCTCTTACACTTGAATTTTTATATACTTTACAATAAACTAATCTAATGACTCGAATTAAGAAAATCAAAACACTTGGAGTACTTTTAAGATTAACGTACATATGGGGGTAATAATAAGATGTTCTTCCCCATTACTCCATAAAATAAGTACTTTACCCATGAGTCCCAATCGTCCCAAAACAATATGTACAAGGATATGACTAAACTTAGCAACCATGTAATCAATTAGATAGTTAACTTAGGGTTTAACAAATAACAATAATGCACTAAAAATGAGCGCATACACGGAAGGCTAAGGCGATTTGGGTGTACATTTAAGTGGGGTGTAACAAATTCTTCCTTTAAGTAAAATGCTTAAAGTTAGAAACGAAAAGATAGGCTCGGAGGGGTGTACTAGGGGTTTCGTGTACTAAAAATGAGTACAACGCTAAGGTGTGGGAAAAATTAGTTGACTTAACTAGCCAAGTAATATGACTTAAATGGTCAAGTAATTATGATACGGGTTTAACACAAGGGTGATCCTAATGCCTCTTATCATGTAGTAAATCCTACCACACGAATGTAGTCTCACTAGCGGTCTCGGGATGCATCACTAACGCAAGTTCTTGAATCTAAATGCTACCGGTACACTCATAAGCACTAATAGTAAATGCTTTTCCTATCAAATCTAAAGGTGAACCTCACATATTTGGGTGGAAATTTTTTCTGAAAGTACGGTTATGTGCTAGTCATACAATCTCCTATCAATGAGACACTTGCTATGGCTAAAGTTTCACTCCTAAATGTTGCAAAAAAATTTAAATTTGGCGCTAAAATTGCACTAACAAGTATTTCTCATAGTTTTATTACACATCTACCATCAAACAAACAAACTCAAGCGAAAGTGTATCTGTAAGGTATCATCATTTTACCCTCCCCTTACACTTTAGATGAACATTGTCCCCAATGTTCAAGTAAAGAATGTAAAAGTGAAATAAGTAAAAAGAATGAAATCAAATACTCCCCTGATTCGCTCGGTATGGATAATAAGGTGGCCAGGTTAAATCTTCCTCCAAGAAAATGAACAATCAGAGCTTCCCTTCCAGAAAAATAAATCATCTCCTTGTCATACATAACCTGTAAATCCTGAGAAAACAAACAAAGCAACCTCGCATAAAATCGGCGGTAATCTACATAAGTTACTAAATCCTAGAAAACAAGATAAGATATAATGCTTGTGGAATGAAGTTTGCAGATTTCCTGGTGATTATAAAACTTAATAATTCAACAAAAACTTTAAAACTCCGTTAGAAAAACAAAACTGGTAAAATTTCTAGATTTTTACACGTGACGCCGTCAAGAGCAAACTCGTGACGCCGTCAGAAGTGACCTGCAGAAATTCTTATGTTAAGTTTCCGGAAAATTTCTGGAAAAACTTGGTCCTACTTCCTGGAAAATCCTGCAAAACTTCATTATGACTCAATACAAGCATTTGACTCTAACAAATACGAATATATATGTTCACTTAATATTGTGGAGAATCATGATCGGTTTGTTTCTTAAAAACATATTTGGGGTTTCCCCTTACACTTATCTTTTGCAAAAATACCTTTAGGTGGAGTTAAGACTAGGCCAAAACAACAAAGTAAAGTATTTCCACTTTTTAGTTTAGAAACATGATCTACCAACAATAAAAATAAAGCATGCATACGGAAGCAAATAACAAACAAAAATAAAGTCACACCAAGCATGGGTTGCCTCCCAATAAGCGCTTTTCTTTATTTGCGAGTCTTGTAGCTAGACTCAAGGTCATGGGTTACTACGTGATACGGGTGAGTTCCTCATTGAGGACATCTTTGGGATCAAACTTAGGTTTCAACTTCCTATCGGTTTCCTTAGTATGGTATGGCCTTTCAAACTTTTCTCCATCCGGATCATACAAAGTCATCCTCATATGCCATGATCCGTCACCTTCTTTAGGTGGCTTGTCCCACCTCAATTTACACTTGTCTCCCTCTCTTTTCCACTTATTCATCTCTGTATTAATAGGCATTACGCTCAAGAACTCAATCATCTTCCTAAAGACTAAGGGTCCTCAAAGGGATCTAGCTCTTCATCTCTAGCTATGAGTTGTTCTACCGAATGTGTCTTTTCAACGAAATCTTTTTCTAGATAGAATGGGCATTGAGGTCCTATAAAGTTCCTTTCTATCCAAGGTCCATATCTAGATGGTCTCCTATTCATCTCTACCCAATGTGGTGTCGGTTCATCATCACAATCATAACTATGCTTCTTAACATCGTACACCGACCAAGTATCGCCTTCACCTACCGCTATCTTAGACTCCTTACAATCTATCATGGCGCTAGCGGTTGCTAAAAATCCTCTTCCTACTAATAATGGGCATGTAGTGTCACTAACCATGTCTAGGACGTGAAAATCCGCTAAGATAGTTAACTTTCCTACGTGAACAACTACATCCTTAATCATTCCAACCGGGTGGGCAATACTTCCATCCGCTAGACCTATCAACACCTCCGTTTCCTCTAACTTTCCTAGCTTAAGAGTGGTGAATAGGGATAAGGGAATCAAGTTGAGGCTTGACCCTAAATCGGCTAGTGTGTCGAAAGCGTCGAATCTTCCTATTTTACAAGGCAAAACAAATATACCCGGATCATCAAGCTTTTTAGGCAACTTGTTTTGAACGAAGGCGGTCCCATTTTTACCTAGTTTAAACTTCTCATATTTTTCTAGGAGGGCACTATAGTAGGGAGCACGGGCTAAGACATCAATGAAGGGGCGTTCAAGGTGAAGTTCCTTGAATTCATCGTCAAGGTCTTGCGTAGGAGGTGTTTCAACTATACTTTTGACCGGTTTTATATCGGGTGTTTTACTTGATTGGTCCTTTTGAAGAGTTTGGTTTTGTTTGAAACACGTGCTCGTTGATTTAACCTAGTATTGTGAACACGAAGTGGGTGACGAAACTGAAGATATGGAATTAACATTTAGTTTCGGATTCTTGACCGTGTCGCTTGGGAGTGCTCCCATTTCTCGGTCATTGAGAACTTTCAACAATGCGTCAATTTTGGTGGTCATCTCGCTTTGCTTTTGTTTGAAATCAGCTTCAAACTTAGATATGCGAGCTTCTTGAGATGCCATGAATTTAGACATCAACCCTTCAAGATTGTTGGTACTACCATAGTTGTTAGAAGGATTGTTGTTAAAGTACGGTTGGAGGGTGGACCGTTTGGTTGGTAACGATTAGGCGGATTGGAAGAATTGGGTTGATTTTGTTTCCACCTAAGGTTCGGGTGATTTTTCCAAGAGGGGTTGTAAGAATCACCGTAAGGGTTTGGCTCGGGCTTGAAAGTGTACCACTTATCTCCCGCTTCGTCGGTACGCGAGGATGCGTAGTCCGCGAAAGCTGTTCCGTGGAGTTCCACACAATCACGAGTGTCATGGGGACCACTACATAATTCGCATGAAGAAGTGATTTAATTCACTTGGCTTGAAGGCTTAGGAGCTTCGTAAGATTTCATGAGAAACTTGACTTGGTCCTCAAGTTCTATGATCCTACGGTCGGGAGTGCTAGAGCTATTCGAAGGCAAAGATATTGCCTTGACCGCTTTGTTCAAATCACGGGGATCATTCCAACTTTCGTTGTCATAGAGAGCAAGATCTTCTATGAGTTCCCATGATTGTTCCACACTTAGATCACGTAGCTTACCACCGGCCGATTGGCCAATGGCTCGCCTCGTGGAGAGATCGATATGGTCATAAAAGATTTGGACTTGGAGCCAAAGATCTATGCCATGATGAGGGACTTTTTGGAGTAAGTCCTTGAAACGAGTCCATGCTTCATAAAGAGATTCATTTTGACGTTGTTGGAACATCAAGATGTCATTTCTAAGCTTAGTAGTTCTCCTCGGTGGGAAAAATTGAGCAAGGAAACGAATGGTGAGATCATCCCATGTGGTGATGGATCCCGCGGGTAAACGCTCAAGCCATTGACTAGCTTGATCCCGTAGAGAGAATTGGAATAGGCGTAATCGGGTTGTCTCTCAAGTTACAACACCTAGGTCTATGGAATCTACGATTTTTAGGAAGTCCTTAAGATGTTGGTTTGGATCTTCGGAACGAAGTCCATGGAATGCACATCCGCTTTGCACCAACCGGATGGTGTCGGATCACAAGGGGGTCACATTGGCTCCGGTGAGCTCAATGGTGTTTCGGTTGCCTTGGTGACTAGGTCGGGAGTACTCTCCTAAGGTTCGAGGCCTAAGGGGTTCTAGTGGTGGGTTTTGTTGTGGTTGGATGACGGGTTCAAAGATGTTCCCATTGTCCATGATGTCGGGTGGTGAAGAGTTACGAACAAAAATACAAAGAAATAAGATAGACTAAAGAAACCTAAAAATAAAAATAAAATCTTACTAGAAAGGAATCTAGCAAGTAGACCTAATAAAAAGAAATTCTAACCTAGACAATAACTATTCCCCGGGCTGCGGCGCCAAAAACTTGATGCGTAGGGATTGCACCAGGCTATACCTCTCGAGGGATCTCGAGAAGCTTACAACCCCCACCAGGCAGTGTACCTGATCGTTGTAGTATAATATAGTGACAAGTACCGGGAGATTGATTGTTCAGCTAGGAATAGTGTCGCTAGGATTAGAAAACCTAAATACTAGTTCTAGAGATGAGGGATGATTCTTTTTGTATTTTTATATTTTTTTAGAAAGCAAGTAAAAATCTCGGGTTTGAAGGATTTGGGCGGAATTAGTTGCTAGTCAACTAACCGAATACTAAAGATGCAATCAAAATAAAATACTAAAAATGAAAATAAAACTAAATTAAACTAAGGTTGTGAGCAATAAGTGGAGAAATGTGTTTACTTAGATTTCACTACTCCCTAGATATCTTTTACACGTTAATTACTTGTTATAGTTGCGTGGATGACGGATTGTATTCCTTAATACCATTCATGGGGTGGCGTACTTAACTCCCCAATCCTATGAGTGCCTACTTCACTCCTATGTCGAGCCGGCTAAGAAGCTCCTAACATGGGATCATTAGAATTTACTCATGCATTAAATACAACCAATAAAACCTAGTACACATCGGTTCATGTTTCCTAAGACGTTCAAGCATGTTACCAATTGGAGATCTGCCAGTTTTCTTAAGCCTAACATAAAAATCATTCATCCAATACAACCATAAACAAGTAATTAACACATAATCAACATCTAGGTTTCATTAGATCTAAGCAAACACAAGATAAATCTAGCCTAGCATGGTGGAATCAAGACAAGCACAAGATATAGACAACCAACACATAGACATATTGATTGAATTAGAAGAACACTTATCTCAATTACACATGTAAGGGTTCAAGGGCTGAAAACCCTTGAAAAACCTGTAAAATTCGTATGTGGTTCGGCCTTAGGGTTTCTCCAAACTTGTTCCTCTTAATGAATGAAAATTAGAAAACTATATATAGAAAATTGAGTCTGACGGCATCAAGAACAAAGGGGTGACGCCGTCATCTCGCCGCCAAAAGAATCCTCGGACTGCCTTGATCTACATTAAGTTTTTCCAGGCCGTCACGTATTTAACTCTTGACGCTCTTCCTTGTGAAGCCTTCATTTCTGTACTGGGCCGTCATGCAATTTACTCTTGACGCCATCAGTATGGTACTCTTGACGCCGTCACATACTGTTCCCAGCTTGGAAAATTAAGTCTTTGGCGTTTTCTTCACTTTTATGCCCCAAAAACGTCCGAATTGCTTCCTTTTCCAAATTTATACCTAAAATCACAAAAGGAACGATTTAGGGCAATATTTGATCAAATAAATTCAATTCCGGGCTTAAATGACCCCCTAAAAGTGATTCATTTTTCGCCTCATCAATAGTCACACTTATTAATAGTTTTGGTCACTATTTGCTTTATTCGTTGTATGATTAAATATTACAGAAGGCCACATAAACATAAAATTCACGTGGCCATTAGATGATCTATAATCACACAAAATACACATTTCTTCATTTTAAACAGCATATTGCCACATTTATTAACACTTTTGGCCACTGTTTGCTTAATTGTATGTGACTATATACCCAAGATAAACATGCTTTGTGTGACTAAATTTTACAAAAGGCCACAAAAACATAAAATTCATGTGGCTAGTAGATGATCAATAGTCACACAAAATACACATTTCTTCACTTTAAACAGCATATGGCCACACTTATTAACACTTTTGGCCACTGTTTCCTAAATTGTATGTGACTATATACCCAAAACAAACATACTTTGTGTGACTAAATATTATAAAAGGCCACACAAACATAAAATTCACGTGGCCATTGGATGATCAATAGTCAGACAAAATACACATTTCTTCACTTTAAACAGCATATGGTCACACTTATTAACACTCTTTGCCACTGTTTACTTAATTGTATGTGACTATATACCCAAAACAAACATGCTTTGTGTGACTAAATATTACAAAAGGTCACACAAACATAAAATTCATGTGGCCATTGGATGATCAATAGTCACACAAAATACACATTTCTTCACTTTAAACAGCATATGGTCACACTTATTAACACTTTTGGCCACTGTTTACTTAATTGTATGTGACTAAATACCCAAAAAAAACATGCTTTGTGTGACTAAATATTACAAAAAGCCACACAAACATAAAATTCATGTGGCCATTGGATGATCAATAGTCAAAAAAAATACACATTTCTTCACTTTAAACAACATATGGTCACACTTATTAACACTTTTGGCCACTGTTTACTTAATTGTATGTGACTAAATACGTAAAACAAACATGCTTTGTGTGACTAAATATTACAAAAGGCCACACAAACATAAAATTCATGTGGCTATTAGATGATCAATAGTCATACAAAATACATATTTTTTCACTTTAAATGGCATATGATCACACTTATTAACACTTTTGGCTAATTTGTTTTAAATTGCATGTGACTAACTCCAAAAAAACAACACTCATTGTGTGACTAAATCATCAAAAATGTCACATTTATTATGTATTCATGTGGCCACAGGACGGGAAATAGTCACCCAAAATACACATTTACTTGAATATATCATCTCAAATGTCACATATATTATATATTTATGCGGCCAAAGGTTGAAAAATAGTTACTCTCAAAAAACATTCGTGTGACTGTAAAGTGTTTATGGCCACTGATAATGACTAATCCAACAAAACTAGTGCCTAATTTGTCACACATATTCGGGGTTTTGGTCACTCTTTTTCGATGGAAAAAGCCACGAACTCAACAATGTGACCATATGCCACCTACGGTGACGGGACCTTTGATGACACAAAACGAAAAAAACGTGTGTGACTATATGCATATTGTCACACATTAGTAATTAGTACATTATCGTTCCATTTGTAAGCTCCTATTATTATGCTATTTGTTTATTAACTTCATAACCATCGACACTTGCATTTAATACAGTAATTCTATCCACATTTGAGTAAGAAACTACATCATATTACCTAATCAAACAATCGTAACTTATATCAACGCGTCATCGGAATATATGGTTAGTCATTGATTTCTACAAAATTTAATTATTTCTCCAACTTAAGTTTAATGATATTATTCCAGGTTCTGTTACATCTTGGAGTTTCTTTGTCTTCGAACACTGTTGGTTTCCTTGATTTTGTTCTTTTTTTATGTACACATTTAATTATTTTTCAAACCTAAGTCTGTTGCATTCTTATATCATCTATCTCGCTCAATATATGCTCAATTATTCTTGCTAGGTGATACGATTTTTTTTTTGATAATTTGCATTCTATTGAGTTTTTATACTCTTTTTGGCTGCAATTTAAACATTTAAGAGATAACACATAAGCTAATTCAAGATTACATAATACCAAGTCACCCAATATTCAACTTTAAATTTAATGATGCTTATTAAATCCTTATATGCTTAATATTTTCAAATTGCAATTGACACAACTTTAATTTAACTAGACGAATACCCGTGCATAGCAACGGTTCCTAGCGGTAGATAATTAACGATTTGTGATATTGTGGTGAGTGTTTTGTGTAGCGTTCAAAATAGAACGTGAAGGGGACTCACTTTAATAGTATTATTGATCCTCATAACATGTGATTGCACTAACAAATAAAATATTTATTTAGTATCAATTTGAATTTCTAAAATAGCTAATTTATGTGACCTTATTACGACCTTCGAATCACAAAAGAAAGTAGTCTTGCACGTTTCTTGTTGTCGTTAACAAGTAGGCTAACCCGTGCGATGCTGCGGGAGCATTGCGCTAATGTTTATTTAGATGCAAATTTAGTTGATATTTACAATATAAAACTCCAGTTTAATTGTTATACACATATTGAAACTAATATGAAGTTAATTTCCCATTTGACTACATAAGTATAAAGTTAATTTGCACGATCATTGCACCTAATATTGCAACATTATAATCTGATTGTATTTTGGATCGGTATACATGTGAGTTTCAGTTCAGTTCGACTAACCCACAAAGGGTTATATTAAAAAAATTGATAGTAGATTTATATCTTAGTTATAAATAGTCTCCAATTATGCTTGTGCTACTGTTTAGAGCCTTTGACAGTCACTTATCAGCCTCAGCCTGCAAATCTACTTTTACTTTTCATTCTCGACATTGCAGAAACATGTAGCAGCAGCAACAATTAAGCAACAACCAAGCAGTATCCATTGGGCCATGAATCTGTCTATCAACGGAATTTAACTCTAATTTTGGCGATCATTTTCCTATACCAAAAGAACAACACATAATGACCTAGAACCCATATATTTCATCAAGATAACATCATCATGATCATAAAATTGCTACTGTATAAGAAAGTAGAAAGAATAGGATGCTTACTTTCTAATCCAAAAACAAAACCTTTTTTCGTTATTGGTTCCCCATTATCGAGCCAATCATTCTTCCTATAACAAAAGACATTCCTTAAAAAAAATCGCATACCAGCAAGCATAACCAAGTCTAAAACAAACACTCTCTTACACATTAAAAAATAAACATATTTAACAACAAATGACAGCCTGAAACTAACTAAAATAGAAAATCACTGAAACCTGAGTAAACTATCATGAAAATCACAAAACTCAAATTATGAGCTAACCTGTTTACTGAAATCACTAAAATTGTGTTAAGAAAATTGTTTTATCTTCAGTGACAATATTTATTAGAACATAACTATAAATTTATCGTCAAAAAGTGGGACTAAATAGTTTTCCGTTTTAACCCACTTATTTTGGTACGTCTACTTATATGAAATTTATGTACCTTACTGCTGCACTGATTATACAAAATTACATTGCTTTAATATGCATGCTAAAAAAAGAATGTCCTGAAGATAAAACAAAAAGATTAACCAATGGTTATAGATTATTAAAAATTTCAGATAATTTGTCATAAAGTTTAAAAATATTGATGTGGTGGCAATATCGAGAATATTGGTTTAAAAGTATCATGAATCAATATTGATTCTTGTTGCAAAGGGTGTTATTATTTAGAGTTACAGAGCAGATAACTATAAAAATTATTTAGATCAATAGTTTTGGTTTGTATTTCCGTCCAAACAGCCCCTAAATTAATTCTTTCCAATCAGCCCCTTATGACCAAACATCCCCTAAAAAAGGTTGTGTCCAAACAGTCCCTAAACCCTTTTTTCTGCCTAAACACATTCTGCCCAAACAGCCTTTATTCAAGTCATCATATTTGCATACTAAACCAATAGTACCCCCTAAATTATAATTCTAGAAATATGTAAATTTAATTGCATGAAAAGGAACAGAAAGAAAACTTACAGCTTAAAAAGGACTGTATCAGCTATTTTCAGGCACATTTTCAAGCTTTCACCATTAGGCGGCCGAACAACGTAACTTCTATGTCGACAGTTAACTTGGTCGTTACCAAATATTTCAACGGTTTTTTGCTTGTTTAAACCTTGAAGATCACCATACCTGAAAACAAAGGGGTGTAAATCATAAATTAAATGAAATACCAAAAATAGTACCTCAAACCCAAACCAAATTTCTGTATCATGTAACGGGTTATTAAGAAGAGGAAGAGAGAGACAGAAAGACACGGTATATTACATTATCTCGTTTAACTATCAAGCTGTAACAACCGGAAGTGACTGATTTTGCTCAATCACACGTTATACCACAGTTGTTCGAGCGTACATTCAGGTCGACAACAATATTTGTGATATGTGGTCATCAACATACTCAAACTCACCAATATAACATGCACCATTAATAGGACACCAAAGATATCGTACGACACAAAAGCGAAACACTAAAGATATCCTGGCACATAAAAGCAATTGAGACAATAGCATTCGTTAGTACCTAACATAGAGAATCGATAACTTTCATATGTGCCTATGCATCTTATGCTTCAATCCAGGTACCTAGCGACTATTTTGTCATGTCATGATGTAGCGCGGAAAATGAAATCATGCGAGATGGGTTCAAATTGGCTGCTGAAGTATGACCTGTTGACAATATTAGCATCATCAGTCCCTCGCATGACACATTTCCAATCAAAGTTGTTCCCGACTGCATATCTGAAATACCACAATAAATATCTAACTCTACTATTCATTTAACATAACATTCTAAGATATAGAGACTGATGATTACCTTTCGCGAGAGTCAAACATCAGGCACTGAGAAATCAGTGGAACAGATATGCGATGCACCAAGTGACAGTATAGCAAGCGACATACATCTGCAACCAACCATTCTGCTGAAAATTACGCCAAGGTTATATACCAATAAATCACATTTCCCGACCACACTCCTCAGTTATGTAAATTAGTATAAAACTAAAACGTTCTATAAACAGTTTGCTGCACAAATTTAAGCAACCAAAAATCATTTTAAAGCCACTTTCCTAAAGACCATACACACGGGCTGTTTTACTAAACCATTTTATACATTCAGGTATACCAGACTGTACTAACATTGACAACATACCACCTTCTTTTCAGCTGGAGGCGCGACAAAGCTGGAAGTGCCATCCTAGAATAGCTACCAAGCAACGGCAATCCATCATCTGACCTGGTTAATCCACAAAAAATATCCATAGCTACCTTCTTTATCTAAATCATTAAACACAATATACATAAGCAAATAATATTGTAGCATTCCCTTTATCAACCACAAAATTAAACGCAATTAACCGAAACCCATAAAACGGCAACTTACTTAAACCAAACCATTTTCTCGCCAACCAATCAACACCAAAGAGGTCAAATCAACAACATGAAAAAAGCCCTAATTCCATAAACCATAAAACCAAACACTATTAAATTGGTAAAGCAAAAATAAACCTTCATCAAGAAATTAACTATTTGGTGAACGAAAAGTAACACACAGCCATTGTAACTCGTCCATATCACTCTTTTCCTGTAAAAACATAAAATATACACAATTAAAACAAAAAAGATTGAATCTTTATAACACTAACAAAAGGGTAAAACCGTGAGATAAGAGAGTATAAAACAAAAGATCATATGCATACCTGTTAAAATACATAGATCCCTAAAAAAACCCTATAGATCTACAATCAAATCTATAGATCTATAAAAAAAACCTTCAAAGCTTATAGATCTATTAAAAGAACACAAAAAATACCTCAAAACGTTGGTGTTGCCGTCGGGTGGTGGTGGCGGCGTTCGGTGGTAACGTCGTGTGGTGGTCGCGGCGTCCTCGATGGGTGGTGTGAGTTGTGGTGTTGTGAGGTGAGAGGTTTTTTTTTTTTTTTTTTTTTTTTTAGTTGTGAGTTGAGAGAGTTTAGGGTGTGTGTGTGTGTTTTTTTTTAAATGAATAAAGTGGAAGTAAATTGGATGAGAATGTGGGGTGTTGGTTTATGTGATAGGCATGGATAAGGACAAGGGCAAAATTGAGATTACATTAATTTCAGTTTTTCACTTCTTGACTTGTTGACCAAATCTCCTTTATAATTTAATATAATGTCACTTAAAAATGTAAGTTTCTATATTATCCAATTGGTAATTTTGGTCCTTGCAGCCCAACCCAAACAGAAAGACATTGAAGACGTGAGAGAAACCGAAGAAGTTCGTTCACAAACTATATGACAAATGTATGTTTGTGTTGAGATTTTTGTCTTTTCATTTGAACAATGATGACATACATAAAAACGGATAGTTCTTTTGTACGGTTTAGGTCAAATATGGTTATGAAAAGCATATTTTTCTATTATAATATTGTTTTTTGAACAAATCTATCAACACTTTTTTTATTTTGGTTACTTTGAGTGGGTCAAAATTGTAATTTATGAACGTACTATTGTGTTTCTTACTAGACTCAGAGTAATATCAAAATTGAAGTTAGGTATAAATTAGTAAAATATAAGTGTTTACATGTCGGGATGCTGGCCATTTTTGGTGGGTTAGTTTTATTGTAATTACTAAGTAGTGTTCGAACTCTAAGTTATGTATCTTTTGAAGCAATTAAAATTTAGTCTTTGAGATAATGGTGTTGGCTCCTTGATAAGTTGATATCAGGTACTAGCAATGTTATAATGAAACGGGTCTTGATTGCATGTTTAATGTAGACCTTAATTATCATGGACACTTACCAAACGTATCTAAAAATAAAAAAATTGCATAAAAATGAAAATGATTTGCATGCTTAAAACTTATGCCTAAGAACAATAGTAAGACATGTGGCAATTAAAAAGGTTCAGATGAGAAAACATAATATACCCATGAAAGCTCTCATGATTTATATGTGTTTATCATTGCTCATAAATAAGAGGAACACAATATCGCATCGAAAAACTAAACCAAATAAGTAGAGCTGATAAACATGAGCACTCTAGGACTAGCTTAATTGTACTTTTAAGACCACCCTGTGTCCTGTCGTGCATCTAAGATGTCCACAAACTCCCATCCTTGGGCGATTGAACTTGATACGTATTTACTTAAACAAATTTCTAAAATTGTCACGTAACTGCATTTATTTTGAACTTGAACATAAACATGGTTTTTTTTGTTGCTATATGTTGATCTCAACTTCTCCAGTTTACTGAATAATATGTTCTTTAATGTAACAGACATTGGACCCGGATTAACATGATTTGACATCTTTTTCTCATTCCTTGCAATCATTTTCTTTTTGACAAGGGCCTACTTGCCATTGGAAAGGTTAGTATATTTCATGTTTGTTCAATGTTTATGGTATGTTTGCATGCTTCCTTATTAATGAGGTTGAGTTGGTAAGTTCTATCATAAAAGTCATTTTGTGGAGTAATGAACTAGTTCATATTCATCTTCGTGGTTGTCATTACAGTTATAGAAAGATACTCCATCTAGTTCTTAAGAAAAAGTACCAACTTAAAGGCTTTCACTCATTCCGACTTTCAATCTTACCTTTTGCTATGTTTATTAATGTGTGCATTCATCTACTAATTTCATTTCCACATCTTTAAGCTACTGCTTAAGTGCTATAACAAGGCAGAATTCCTTTTGGTGCTGGCTTCTTTATAATCATCGGTTGAACTCTAATCGGAATGGCCTTGGAAGCTTACTATTCAATTAAATTGTTCAGGTCACACAAGTGAAGACTTACTAGTGTGACGGTCATACAACATGAGTTGAATGGATATCCCCAAAGCAACCCAGTCTACTTGGTTTAAAGGTAAATTTTGAATACCGTGGACCAAATTCCTCTGTAATCTACTTGTTTTAATGGTAAATTTTGAATACTGTGAACCAAATTCCTCAGGGAATCCATTATTGAATTAAGAGCGTACATCGAATGTTCTTATTAAAGGATTAGGCCGGAGGGGATTTCATAAAAAGAACAAGATTATGTTAGAATATTGTAAACCCTGTAACATAAACCCACTGGAGTAGCAAACTAGAAAAGAAAAGAAAAACAAACATTAACGTAATAAAAACTTAACTTTAGTCGATTCGTAGCAAAACCGTACCAACGGTCGGCTAAGTCGACCGGTAACAATTCCTGTCGACTTTTGAAACTTATACCAACGATCAACTTTATTCGACTGATAACAAAGGCGTAAGAACAATCGACTAAAAAACAAACAATGAATCAACTATAACATTAAAAAGTAAAAACACCAAAGTAAACTACTACGTACCAAATATCTCAATTCAATCTTGAGGAATGACAATATCACCATGACACCATCAGTAATGGGTTTGGATACACCTACCCACTGAGTAGTTTACTCGGATGAGGTGACATTCAGTCATTGAAAGATAAAGAACAAAATATTAATTGTGTTTTTATTCCTTTCACAAATAACCTAAATCCTTAGGATCCTTGCTATCAACAATACATTCAACGCTAACACAAGTCCCCAAAATCCATTACTCCAAACCGAATAATCAAACCTTTTATTTGCACGCTCGTCGAGAACAAGAATAATTTATATTCTGAATATGGATATCCTTGTAGTCTTCGAATGAAAAAAAAAAGGTGTCGCATGGGAATTTATTTTATTTTTTGAATGATGTGGTCCACCGAAAATAATAAAGAGATAGATAGGTGGCGGTTAAGGTATGACGGGAGTGACATAGAGGCAGCAGTTTATAGCGGCTAATTAGGTCTCGGCATCAAACATGCTCATGATACCATTATTATAAACCCCGAAGGAGTAATTTTATTAATGACCATTATTTATAATGTTGAAACTCTAGATACTCTGAACACACAAACCAGACTTGGGCTTACTTATCCACTAATAGATTAATGAAAGTAAGATGATGGTGGTTCTTTGTATTTTGGTTGTTTCGATTTTCAGTTAGTGCCATTCATTGTAGTTATTCATCTTGCACAAGTGATGCTATGCAACTCAAATTTACATTTGAATGACGTATTTCAAACTTCTTTTTTTGTTATGTGTTGACAACTAACGCCACATAGGAGCACGCCCCTATAAACATCGTAATTTACATTTACCTAATGTATTTCTGTGTAACTTTTTTTTTTTGGTAAAAGGTCAAACGACCCGGTAAATATATTACTCCAAAAAGCATTTAAGTACAACGGATATGGGTGAATCCCATATCTCAGCCCGTTACATAGGCGAAAAACTTACATAACAAGATACTTCCTATTTTCTAAACAAAAAAAACAAAACCACTAACCACATGATATTAAGAGACTCTGACAAAAATATAAACTACTTCCTACGACCTTGGAGATTAAAGCCATAAATGGCATTAAGAGCATCCAAATTCCCTGGAAGATCATAAATTTGCTTCGAATAATCATCATAGTCATCAAACTCATCTTCACGCTCATGACCACCACCAAAAAGATTGGCTGATTCGTCGAACGTGTTAAGAACCTCATCATCATCACTATCAGAAACCACAACCTCACCCACTTTTGAGAATGGGTTAGCCCTCTTAGTGAAAGAGGCAGACGGAATAGGATGACCATCATCATCCACAAGAGTAGTTTTCCCATCAATAAGTAGCTTTTCAAGCTTACCGATTTTCTCAACAATAGGAGTAGAACCAACTTCCTTTGTTCTCATTGAATCACTCACAAGCGGTTCTTGTGATGTAGTACCAGTCTTAATCGACTCATCCTCATTAACTTCCATTGTACGGCCAACATCCACATCCTTGTTGGTGTCATTAGTAGGAATACCAAAACCATCCATATCATCCATATTAAGCGCATCAAACTGATTGGATGTAGTGATCTTCATTCCACTTATACTAGCCACATCAGAAGCAATCTTCTTAATGACAGCAACTTTCTTCGTACCACTTGAACTAGCCATACCAGAAACATTTTTCTTATTGCCATCCACTTTCTTAGGTTCCGTAGAGGCCTTTTTGGGTCGATACTGAAACTGCTTACCCACAACTGGTATAGTAAACCCTCCTTGACCTGGAAGTGTTTGAGCCCCTTGCTTTCCTTTCTTCTTGTTATTGACAGTCATGAAACCATCATTAACAGGCATCTAAACAGAAGGCACAACAACTTGAGGACAATCAATAAGAGTATGACCAAAAACCTTACACTTATCACACCGTGGTGGTTTCCACTCGTATTCAACCCGAATCTTCTCAATAGTCGAACCCGTCCCATCAAGTAAAGGTATCTCAACAGTGAGGCTATCCCGAAGCACCTCATCCGACTTTACTTCAATCATGCATCTAGCAAAACTACTACGGCCCCACGAATCCTTACACATTTGGCTGGTAAAAGCACCTAACCTTTTGGGTGTACCAATCAATGTAGCAAGAAGCCTAAGATCATCATCAGAAAATATAGCAAGAGGAACATCATGGAATTTAACCCACACCGGGATAATGGTCAAATCCTCTTTAAGTAAATTGGTGTTCAATGTCCATGGTTTAAGAATAATAGGAACATTTCTAATCAACCAAGGACCATTTTCAAGTAAATCATCAACACCTTTACTCGAATTGAACTTAAAGAAAAAGAACCCCTTTGCATTCATCATTACCTTTTGTATACCAAACTTAGCCCACGCATTGCGAACATAATAATCAACAACAGGAAACGCAAGGCGTTGACCAAGAAAATACCCATAAAGCGTATTCTCAAATATGATATTCACCTCTTCCACTACATTCATTGGAACAGAAAGATCAACATCAGCCTTCTTCTTGCTACATTCCAACCTACGAAAGTTAGAAACATGTTTCAAAGGTTCATTAAAAGTAGCACCCGCGTAAGAAACCGATTTCACTCCAGTACCATTAGTAGTATCAACCTTGTGAGCATTAGGACCAGAAGTTGCACTCTTATTCATATTCACATTTGTCCCAAACGAAGGAGCAGTAGTTGTAAGATTAACTTCATTAGCTCCAATCTCACTTTGAATTTTATTCATGGCATCATCATAATTCTTATGCGCATTATCAATCAATTGCTTCACATTTTCATCACTTGTAACCGGCTCCAAGTGGTCACCATGTGATGTATCTTTCGTAAGTGGAATCGGCTCAACACCCGACTCCGCTTGCTTATTCACATCATTAGAGGAACCTGTTGGATCATGTACGTTCAAAGTGATACTATTAGGGTTCATCGTTGAGGTTGAACTCAACTCACCAATGCTAATCGTTTCATTAGCATCCTTTTTCCCAACAATATCAAGAGACACCAGCGTCTCTTGATCAGATGTATTACCAATATTATAAGAGGAACCAACTTTAGTGGCTGTAGCATCCTCCTTATTCCCAGCACTATCAAGTGACACTGGCGTCTCTTGATCAATACTCACACTAGGGTTAACACGCACCGAATCACCAACACCAGCTTCAACACTAGGGGTTTTCAAAACCCTAGCAGCTTGGCGACCTTGAAACCTACCGGAAGGACCATCACAAGACTTAACTTCATCATGTTCCTTCAACCTAGCCATACGAGCAGCTAAATCATCCACATGAATGTTACCCTTCTTCACAGGTTTAGGACTCAAAAACCCCTTGTTCATCTCTCACCACCACGACACCAAAGCAAACGAATAACAACCAACAACCAGCAACATGCGATAGCAAGAAAAGAGAAGAAAACCCTAATCTTAGCGATTAGGGTTTATAGCAATACGAACCAAAATACTAGCCTCCAACCATAATAAAGTCGATCAATAAAAGTTACAATTGATTATAATATGAATAGAATAACAAAAACAAACAGTGAATATCAATCACCGACCCACGTTAATAGTAATTTATGTAGGATAGTGGAAACAGTTATGGAATCACTTCTTGCCCCAAAGCGAATATAATAATAATAATGATCACAAACCTTTTAATAATCAACCAATCCACGAATGAGAAAGATTAAAAATTATAAGGATTATGATCGATCGTGAAAGGGAATAGTATTCACTAATCGCTTTTCGCCAGAGAGAAAACTTAGGGTTTTTTTACGAGCTGTTTCTGTGTAACTTATAACACACACAACTATATTATATGTTTGCTAAATTTATAAGTATTAATACTAATTAAAGAAAATACGTTGTTCCTTAAACAATTATTTATACCATGAATCTGCGCTCTCATGTAGGGATTATTTGAACACTACACTATAGCTTGAAATGCACAACCAAACGTCCGAACACACTCTCAATTTTCTTATGATTGTTGATTTATTCACCCTCTAACTGGATTGTTCTGTTTTTTTCAGGTTGATTACTTCCTTTCGAACATGCTCAACATTACCTTATTAATCCTGCAAGGTGACTGAAACGTCACATGGTTAGTTTTTCGATGTTCTCTTTGTAATATCTGATGGTTAAATGGAGTAATAATATTTTGGATAAATTATGGGAATGTATATGCTATATATTCGTGCAACATGCATATTGTGCTATTTTAATATGTTTGAAAGAACTATTGTTTGTTTCTCACGAAGATGAAATATAAAATGTTTATGAGTAAGAAACTTTCTTTGAATCACTGTGTAGAAAGATATACGATATGTGGTTCTTTTTTGCATGAAAATCATGAGATCCTTAGGTGAGACCATGATTAAATTAAGTGTTAAACAGTCTCTAATGCATTAATATTACTTAAGGATCTTGACATTAATATATTTGTTTTTGTCTTTGTCTTTTGTCTTTGCAGGCTGTTATTTCGAAATACAACGATTTTAAGCAACCTGGAGAGAGGTATCGGTCACGGGCAAACTATCTTATAATACATTAGGTATAGTCAACATTGCCGTTTAGCACTAATCTTTTATATATCATATTATGTCTTTTAAATGATACAACATTTGATTATATTATATACATGAGACATATTATGTATTTACATTATGTTAAATTGTTAATCGATCTTGAACTTATTTTGATGATCGACCAGAATATGTAATCAGGATCAATGGTGGTGCTGTCTTTATTTCCATGTTTCTTACTTCTTGTTTTGATTAAAAAGAAGTTTTTTTTTTTTTTTTTTTTTTTTTTTTTTTTTTTTTTTTCTTCTTTTAAATCTAATTGTGTTTTTCTCTTATTAGTCTTACACATGTGATTTTATGTCAAAAACAAATTTATTGAGTTAGCCCGTCTATCGTGCTTGAACTTCAACTGGCTATTCTAAAATTGGGCAAATTATTAAAAAAAAAAAAAAAGTATTATACTTGCCACCGTTTCATCTTCTGGGTAGCGAACAATTTTTTTTTTTTTTATTTTGATGGTAATTTTTTTTTCAAATTCATTATCTTTAGGGTAATATGTGACATTTTTGCCCTTCGGGAAAAAAATTGTATTAGCTAAGAGGGGCAAAAATGTCCAAAAGTTTCGCAAAATTCCCTAAAGATGATGAATTTAAAAGAAAAATACCCTCAAAATGAAAAAAAAATTGTTCGCTACCCAAAAGATGAAACAGTGGCAAGTATAATATATATATATATATATATATATATATATATATATATATATATATATATATATATATATATATATATATAATTTGCCCTTCTAAAATTGGATTGAATGAATGAAATAAAAAGGTAAAATTGAGCTGGGCTGGGCTGAGCATGATGGTTTAGGCCCTGAACGTGTTTCGTATCATCGATAATAATTTGTTATGTCTTGCATGGGATAGAACACTTCCCAATGCAAAACCAGTAGATACAAACAAAAGATGATATAACAATTGTTGTGTTTATTATAATATTATTAAATCACTCTAAATTTGCATTCAATCATATATATGCCAGAAACCCATACATCAAAGTTTTCTTTACATTCACTCAACGTTTACTAGTCTTTAATTTCCATCGAGCTTATTACCACCAAAGTCAACGGCATCTTCTGATCTGAAATCTGCTGCCTTAATGGATCAAATGAAGACCCATTTCTCTACCGATGCAGGCAAAGCTCTCACTGAAAAGATTGGGCTTGTTTATCAAATCAGTATTGCTCCTAAGGTATATATTTAGTTACTGCATTTTATTGAATAAAATACATGTTTTGCGGAATTAACATATGTGACTATTTTGTGTCGACAGAAAATGGGATTCAATGAGGAGATTTTTGTTGTTGATTTGAAGAAAGGAGAGGTTTCGAAAGGTATGCATTAGTTCTCATTACTTGTTTGTTTAGTATTTGCGAAGTATGTTGAATTAGAGCCACTAGCTATTATATATCTTTGATCGTACTTGAGCTGATAAGGCGACAACATATTCGTTTTTGGTCCATTTGATACGACGTGGCCTAGTCTTGGTACTTATTAACCAAATTTTTATCAATCCCATATTTTATTAATTTGAGGACACTCAAGCTCCTGATTGAATTATCTTTCATATAAATGGATGCAATTTGTTAATATAAGTGTACTTCATGGGAGATTCTTGCATTTCTAGATGGTGAATATACTTTGGGGTCTATATATGATTTTTGTTTTGGAGTCTGTTTTGAAATGTTATTTGATTTTTACGGAGTATGTTTTTAACTCCACATGCCCATTTTTGAGTGTTTAGATGGAGCATATGTTTTCCGAACTATCGGACATCTATAGATCACTCATGCCAACAAAGGCTGAAAAGTTCGTTCAAAACACATGAAATTCCACACTTTTAGACATCAAATCGAGTTTGTATTTGCCCAACAGAAAGCTATATCTTTCCGTCCCACATTAAGGAAAAGTTCACATTAGAGTTCATACATGAGTCAGTTTAAATGTTTTTGCACCAGAATATCTTTAGCTAAATCATGTTTTCATACAGGCAAATATAAAGGAGGAAAACCCGACGCCACTTTTTCTTTCACGGATGAAGATTTCTTTAAGATTGCAACCGGGAAAATGAATCCTCAAATTGCTTTCATGAGGTATAAATATCCGGACACTCTTAGTTATCGTCTGATGTGAATAATTATATTCTCAAATCTCGGTTATCTGTCAACAGGGGTAAAATGAAGGTGAAGGGCAGTTTGAGTGCCGCCCAAAAGTTCACACCTGACATATTTCCTAAACCCTCAAACATGTAAGCAGTCTACATGTGATCCTTTTGCAGTGATAGGATAAAGGGTGATTTACCAATGCTATATGCTTAAAAACTTGGTTGTCCCATCTTGTTCAGAAACCAAATAAATTCTCAAACGCTATCTTCTTAATTTGGTGCCATTGGTTTTGTTTTATATGGTTGATTAATACTTGTTTCAGTTGAACTGGGTGCTTATTTCAACTTGCAAGGGTTACATGGGTATAACAATATAGCCTAAGCGTTTGGTGATCACGTATATAGTCGATACTTGTAAAGGAACATGTTAGTTAAATAAATAAAACTACACTTACCACGATAGTTAGAGATCAAACTTATTTTATAAATAAAACTTATATATAATTAGCCTAGGGTTTTGGCCAGGATGTGAGAAAAAGAAAATTCTTATGAGAGTCTCCCTCCATTCCGTTCCATTCCGTGTGGTGGTCTTTGTGATTTAATAAAGAAGGAGGCGGATTCAATTACGGTAATCAACCGTTGAGAGTGGTGTGAGGATATTAAAGAGTGTCGAGAGTTGAGCGTCTCCAATTTTATAATATGTTTCATATAGTAGATGTTAAGTAGCCTGTTTTATAATATGTTTCATATAGTAGAAGTTAAGTAGCCTATGGGTCCAGTGGTTTTTATTCTCCTTTGAGAGGTTTTCCACGTAAAAGTGCGTGTATTGTTTTTCGTTATTGTTTGAGTGTCGTTATATGTTTTATTGTCGTGGGCGTAAGGTGTCAACGGTTACCAATTAAGTTATCTCAACAGAAACAATATACATTTGATATGGCAACGGGGCTGGGCTTGAACTTTTAAAATAATCTACCATACAAAATAAGTTTTATTTGTCAAACGGGTTTATGGAAGATTTTATAAGCGATAAGCCTTCATAATCCCAAGCCTATAGAAAAAGGGCTTGTAGGGGCTTATAGCTAGTCACATTACTTGAATACCCTTTAAAATATAATGGATTATCACCTAAAAGCTGAAAATATATGTGGATTTAATTTGATGTATTTTTATGTGATTTATATTAATAAGCTTTAGCTCTAACAAATTCGCCAAATAACTTTCTAAAATATATAAATTTCAGCTTTCGGCTTATAATATAAGCTCCAGCCCTAACTCATATGGCCAAACATACCCATTATACTATCACCAGAGCATGCCGTACTAATAATCAACAGTTCACCATCGTATTCATCATCATGATCTTCCATGAAGGCTACGTTGGCATTCCTCTTTCCTTTAGTTTTCATATTCTCAGTTCTGAAGTGACACATTGTTACACAGAGGTAGCATACTAGTTTCGGAGCCTCTGTTGTTGAAGTGATATTCCCTTGTTTGTTCCACCCTTTTATACCAATTTATCCCTCTACCCTTGCCAATAAACATAACCCCACCCACACTTCCTTCAGTTACGGACAACTTCCGTTTAAGTCCTTTAGAAAGCTGAGCATCCTTCACATCATTAACAGTAATCGTTTCCTCTCTTTCAACGCCGCAACATACCGCACCCTTGTTGAACCAATAATATCTTCATATTTACCTTCCATAAAGTGAATTCATTTGAACCATTGGATTTCTCCATCTCGATCTTAAGATTTGACATTAGATCAAGAACACTGAAACGCCTTGACTAATCTAAGATACACTTCGACAAAAAAAGTTATCCTCCGTAAATAGATAACACTCAGTCAACAAGAAAACCTCCATATAGATAACGCTCCATCACATATGCAACACGTAAACAGATGTAATTCCGTCACACAAGTAACCTTCATAAACGGATAACGCTCTGTCACTCAACCTTACCTTCCGCAAACGAAGTAATGCTCCGACAAACAAAGCTACTCTCCATAAACAAAGTAGCGCTCTGATAGACAAAGCAACCCTCCATAAGCGGTAAAGCTCCAAAAGACTAAGCTACCCTCCGTTAACAATAATGCTTCGATAAACTAGGTTACCCTCCATAAACAGTAATGCTCCGACCAAGCTACCCTCCGTAAACGAACTGGATATCTTTCGTTACACAAAGCCTCCCTCTTACAATGCTCTAATACTAGCTGTCAGGGAATTTGATCCCTTTAGGCAACCTTTGAGTTTCCTACGGAAACGTACATGCAACCTATGAGGCTACATAAGCGCTAATTGAAGCAGATGGAGCCAAACAAACTCATAATTACTAGTAAGGATAAACTATACTAACGCGTAACCGATTCCTTTTAACCCTACGAAGCAAGTTGTTGAACCCTAACCCTCTGTATCCAACCGCGGGAGCCTCGAGTGGGAGCCTACTCAGGGAACGTCTTGCACACGTGACAAGTGAAAACACCTAGGGTGTGTTTGGTGCACAGCTTTTAGGAGCATTTAGGAGCGGTGAGCAGTAAGTGTTAGACAATACCTCAACAACAAACCCGAAGTTTGATTACGGATCGCTAGATCACGAGTTATATCGAGCACAAGTAACAAACACGAGAGACACGGTAGACTACAAAGAACCGACAAGAATATACGCACGATATACCCTCGTACCAAACCTTTATTAAAAACCTAATAAAGCTATTACAACAAGGAAGAAGATTGTTGAGAACTAGCATCCCCCCTCATCTCTGCTTATAGACATGAGAGGGTAGAAAGCCATGTAAGAGTCGGTTTAGGAAACACCCTAACCGACCTCCTCAAGAGACTTAGCTTGCCATGTACTCCAAGCTAACTAATCCTAGTTCTAGTCTACTCCTAATCAATATTACAAAGTACACTTAAGTCCCTAATCTATATTTAAGTTTACTACTAATTTTCAACAATTTTCACCTTAGAAGTGTTTACTTAAACATAACCGAAACTCAGCATCTTTTCATCATGCTGGAACTTTGGACTGGGGACCAACTTGTCGACCAGGCATTGTACTTCAGTAGTTTTCCAAGATTATCTTCCGTAGACTCCTTCACTTTTTTTCCAGCAACATTACCCTCTGCACCCTCTTGACCACGTACTCCGGTTACCATAATGTTTACCCCCAGGCCACCTTTATACCAAAGTACACCTTTTCCTGCTCCTTTACCATGCAGTCCGTGTTTATCTTTTTTTCAAGTTGCTTGTCCTCCAACTTTCTTTGAGCCATTGCAGCATCATTGTTACTATCCTGAACAACCTCAGCTTCACGATTTTCTTGAGCTCCTTGTAGTTCCACCTCAAACCAAACACATTTAGCAACCTGTACTCCGTGGACTCTTGTTTTAACACCATGACCAAGTTGTTTGAACCCAACTTATTTATGACCAAGTTGCTTGAACCCAACTTATTTATGACCAAGTTGCTTAAATACAACTTGTTTTGAACCTCCATACTTTTGTACACCAAAGTCATCACTTTTTCTTTAAGAGCATACACACAGTTCTTTCCCTTGATCCATCATAACTCGACAACCTATGATCACCTTGATTCTACCCATCTGCATATTCATAGTATAACCCTCTTTTTCAAGAGTACCCAATGAAATCAAGCTTTTTCTTAACCCTGGAACATACCTGACATCTTCCAGTATAAAGCTTGAACCATCATTCAAATGTATCTTCACTTTTCCTGTCTCTCTGATAGTGCATGTCTTGTTATCACCTAACTGAACCGAACCTATTTTACCAGGGTGTGTTATCCCTTTTACCCAAAAAAACTGAACCGAACCACCATCAACATCCTTGAAGTCATACAAGAAATCCCTCCTAGGTGTCATATGATAAGACCCACCTAAATCGAATTACCAATTCAGTCATCTCATCATTCCGGACTACCACCAAGGCTTCACCAAAGTAGGCACTACCGTCGTCATCAAAAGAATCAGAATCCTGATCATTCTTACCCTTCCTAATGAACCTACTTGACTTCTTCATTGGAAAGTCTCTCTTCAGATGACCTTCTGAATGACATATGAAGCACTTGAATTTACCAGTTCCACCCCTTGACTTAAACCGCGAACTTCCACCAGAATGATCTTTCCTTTAATGATCTGACCCCCTTATGTATAACCCGTCACAAGTTTCTTCCTTTGTGGCTTCAGTTCTTTTCATCAACTCTTTTGAATTCAGAGTCGCCAGAACATCCTCCATTGTCAAGGATCCCTCCCATACAACAATGTTTCCACAAAGTTTTCATAAGACGATGACAACGACGTAAGTAACATAAGTGCCTAATCCTTATCCTAAATCTGGATATTAATATTTGCCAAATCAAGTATCAAATTTTTAACTCATCTATATGATCAGCCAATTTTGTACCTGGGCTCATATAGTACGTGTACAACTTCTTCTTGAGATATAGTCTGTTTGCTAAGGACTTAGTCATATACAAACTAGTCAACTTCGTCTAAATTCTTGCAACAGTTGTTTCCTTGGTAACTTCCCATAAAACCTTGTCTCCCAAGCAAAAATCAAGGTATTGTATGCCTTCTTCATTAAAACTGCATTTTCTCCTACTTCCATGTCCGCGGGTAATATCTCTAATGCAACATCACAACCTTGTTGTACCATCAAAGCACGCATTTTTATTTTTCATAACCCTAAGTCATTCTTCTCATCGAATTTCTCGATGTCAAACCTAGTTATTTAAGTAGTCATTCTTCTTATACCTTGCTAAAAACCTTGTCAAGTTGTTTCTTAACCAACTTTACCAACAAACCTCACAAGTCGTGTGCAATATTCCCCTTGTTGCTAAAAACCCTTCTTGAAAATCGAATTAATTAGAATAACCCTAAACCCTCGATTTCGAACAAGCAAACCCGACCGTGAACTTAAACTCCAAGTGAACCACGATCGAAACTTAAACCACAAGAAAAGCCGCAACAAGAACTTTCAAATAATTCGACTATAAAAATCCTTACAGTCAAACCTTTTCGTTGATTTCTAAACCAAAAGCCAAACACAAATCATATAGAAAATATAAACGATAATAATAACCTGAAGTAAGATTTTAGAAAACTAAAACCAACAACTTTGACTTTTTAGAAACACCTTAAAAAGACCAAAGTGCCTCCAAGAACTTGTCACCTAATTTGTAGTATTCTTTCACATGTGATTAATAGAATTAAATAACTTAATATTCTTGGTTTTTGAATAACCAACAATCACGTCCACTTCATCTTCTCCGATTGGAAAACCTGCTACTTCTCATGAACCCGAACCTCGAACAAGCTCGGCACCTCGAATTAACTCGAAACCTCGACCTAGCACTCGAACTTCGATGACCACAGTAACTACAGCTCTGATACCACTTGTTGGACAATACCCCAACAACAAACCTGAAGTTCGATCGCGGATCGCTAGATCGCGAGTTTTATCGAGCACAAGTAGCAAACATGATAGACACGGTAGACTACAAAGAACCGACAAGAATATGCACATGATATACTCTCGTATCAAACCTTTATTAAAAACCTAATAAAGCTATTACAACGAGGAAGAAGAATGTTGAGAACTAGCATCCCCCATCTCTATTTATAGAGATGAGGGAGTAGAAAGCAATGTAAGAGTCAGTTTAGGAAACACCCTAACCGACCTCCTCATGAGACTTAGCTTGCCTTGCACTCCAAGCTAACTAATCCTAGTTCTAGTCTACTCCTAATCAATATTACAAAGTACACTTAAGTTCCTATATGTATTTAAGTTTACTACTAATTTTCAACAGTAAGCGTTAAGCGTTGTGATTTTTAATGCTCGGTTGACAAGCAGCATGTAAAAATCACAACGCTACATGAAGTAACATTTAGTAGTGTTGAGCATTTAGGAGCTGCTTTACACATTATAATTATAATTATAACTACCTTGCCAAACATTGTTATAAAAAAATATAGCTAATGCTATTTTTGCGAAACACACCCCTAGTTTCTCAAGTACCTATATAACATCCACGCCCTTTGCATAAAAATTTATTCTACCTATGGGATTCAACCTAAGTTTGCTATACCTATAAATACAAGGGAAAGCCATGATTCTAACAAAAATGAATTGAAGACTTTAATCACATCTTTGCACGACAAGGGAATCAAAGCGGTTTTTGCGTATATTGTAATAAACCATAGAACAACTGAGAAGCAAGATGAAAGAGGCATTTGGTCAATCTTTATGGGTGGAACTCCAGACGACCGCCTTGATTGGGGACCGTCTTTCACTTGTAAAAACGAATTCAGTATTCTGATGGTAAGGGAATCCCGACACTGGAGAAGACTTTGCAGCTGCCCCAGATATCGATCACCTTAACCTAAGAGTACAAACGGAGTTATCAGATCGGATGAATTGGCTAAAGACTGAAATAGGCTTTGATGGGTGGCGGTTTGATTTTTTAAAGGGGCATTCTCCAAATATCACGAAAGTCTATATGGCGAATACGTTCCCTGATTTGCGGTTGGAGTATATTAGTATTCATTGGCTTATGACCAAGACGAAAGTCAGAATACAACCATGATCATCATAGAAATGTGCTTGCGAGCCAGGTGCAAGTAGGTGGTGGAGGTGCTTTAACAGCTTTTGATTTTACTACAATGGGTATCCTACAAGCTGCTGTCAAGGGTGAGTTGTGGTCTTGTGGAGATTGATGACGGAACGGTAAACCTCCCGGGCTGTTTGGTGCTGTACCAGAAAATTTTGTGACATTTATTGATTACACGACACTGGATTGATACAAAATCTTTGGCCATTCCCATCTGATAAAGTTATGCGAGGATATGCTTACATTCTTACACATTCAGGCATCCCGACATTGCTAAAATTTTGTGGTCTTTTGTGCAAGTTGCAGGTAACAACACAATGATATACTGACTTTTGTGTTTCTTGTCTTTGATAGTTCTATGACCACTTCTTTGATTGGGGCCTGAAGTATTAAATGTCCAACTTATCAGCAGTCAGGGAAAGCCAAGACAATATAAGTTCAAGGAGCCAAGTGACCATAATGGCTCATGAGACTGATTTATATGTTGCAATGATCGGTAGTATCATTGTTAAAGTCGGGTCAAAGAATGATCTTTGGGATCTTATTACAGGAAATTTTGAGGTTGCTACTTCAGGGGAAAACTATGCTGTTTGGGAGGAAATACCTTAAAGTTTGAACCAAAGTGTTTATTTGGACATTGTGGAATGACTGATAACTGATTCGATGTTCATTGGTTTTGAACAATCGTCTATCTTGTGAAAATAAAGAAATCATATCAAAACAATAAAAACATGCCAAAATTTTGATCATAAATTGTTCAATTGACTATTATAGAACGAGTGACTATATGCTTTGTGGTTTACTTTTATACGTTTTGCATCACCTCAAAAGGCCTATATATTGTATTTAGATCAACTCGTTACAAAAACAAAAGTGAACGAAAAACCTTGTAATCCAAACTTCTAAAAAATTAATGTTAAGGGTGTAAATTCAAGGATCACGTGTTACCTAAGCATGAAGAAATTCAATCATACATTTGTAGCTGTATTTGTATTCTTGTTTGAATGTTTCTTCCTGCTGAAAAACATGAAAAATCGTGGGAAGAATGATCGTCTCTTTTTCTTCCGAGGCTTTCCTTCAGCGGATGATCCAATCCCATTGTTACTTTCAACCTTTACAATATCTGTACATGTAACTTCTTTACTTCCTTCAGAGCCCCCTTTTGCACTCTTACCACTTCTATGACCACTGCTATCTTTTGTTTTTCGCCTTTGCTCGTTTTCAGATCTCCATGTTCTAAGCTCTTGCTCGACTGCCAGTTTTGCTTCCTTGGCTCTCTCGGCATCTTGCATTGCAGTTGAGAGTTGTTCTTTTTTTGAAGCTAAATCAGAATTCATTTCTTCAAGCTTGTTTAATGCTTTTAATTCAGAGTCATTTGCTAAATCTATTTGTGACATGGCTTCAGACACCCGGCTATTAGCTTGGTCTTCAGCTTCCTTAGCTTTTCGGCTTAATTCATAATACTCCTCTACAGAAAGTGTAACTCCTGACTCAGATTTTTTTGCAGACTCACTCTCATGAAGTGCACTCATTGCTCCCAAAGCTAACCTCTCTGACGCTCGTGTTGCCTCAATATCTTTCAAAGCAGCTTTTAGTTTACTCAACATTTTATTTTCTCCATCTTTGGCTAGTTCTGCTGCCTCTTTTGCTTTTTGTAGCTCTTCGTGAGCCTTTTGAGCACGTAATTTAGCCTGATCTGCCTCTTCGGCTGCCTTTTCAAGTTGTTTTGGGAGTTCAATAGTTTTTTCTCGTGCTTCCTTCTCTTTTGTTTGGATACTTTCAACTTCTGAAATTGCTTTCTTTAAATCCGCTTCAAGAGCCGCGACTGCCACTGCTGCCATCCCTTCTTTTTGTTTAATAGTCAGAAGTGTTTCCTTTTCTTGTTCTAGTTCTGAGTTTAACGAATTTGCAATGAGTCTCATATTATTAACTTCATGTGTTGCAGTTTCTATATTTTTCTTAACTTCTTCAAGGTTTGTCTTTGCTAAATCAACTTCTGCTTGTATGTCTTTATGATTTTCTTCCATGTAGACTCCTAAATCGGTTTTCATATTTTGAAGCAAAACCGAAGCAGTGTCAACTTTTGACTTGAAGTTTTCTGCTTCAGCGATTTGTTGGTTTATCTTTTCTAATTCCTCTTCCGATTGTTTTAACTCTTCCTCCCAATATAATGCATCTTCTTCTCTTGCCATAGCTACTCCAATTCTATGTTCTTCAGCCTCCATATGAGCGGCATGGGCTGATTCTAATGCGTCTTTGGTTGTTATTAATTGAATAGTCAAGCCTTCAACATTTTTCTCAATTTCTTTTGAATTCGACACAGCTTCCTTTGCGTTCTTTATAGCTAAATCTCGCTCAGATATCAATAAATCATATTCTTTTTGGAGATCTTCGAGCTCTAATTTGACAGTTTTGAGCTCGGAAACTGCAGCTTGATGTCTTGCTTGTGCAACCTCTAATTGTGCTTTGGCAGCAACACTTGAATCATTTGCGATTCCTTGTTCCATTTCTTCGATTCTTAGTGTTGCAAGTTCAGCATCTTGTTTTGCTTGACGTTCTTCTGTTTGTGCTCTCTCAAGATTCAATTTCAATTCTTCTAAGAGCCTTTTTGTGTTGTCTAACTCCTTTAACGCTTGTTCTTTCGCTTCTTCTGCTGCCTCGGATTTTTTCTTGAATAATGGAATCTCTATATTTGCCTTTCTAAGTTCTTGTGCTATGTATTTGCGCCTCTGCATCACCCATATACATAGTTTAGAGATAATTCAAGATCAAAGGGACATAAGTACAATCAATATATAAACTCTTGTAGCGTAGTTTTTTGTTCAGAAGATAACCACCGCCAAATGACCTAGCGGTAAGGCACTTAAACTTCTCACAAGAGGTTTAGGGTTCAAACCTTACTAGGTACACATTTGGGGGTGGACAGGGAAAGGGAGGGTATCAATCTCGAGGAAACCTTGGTTAGGCCGGGTGTATCTTAGTCGAAGACTCGCCCTTCCTGAAGAGGAAAACCTTACTCGTTAACCCGTTTACACTTTTAGTTCACAAGATCCTTTTATTTATCTCGTTTTAGTTTTTGTATTTATAACTTGAGTCTTTAGAAGATCGATTTGAATTACGAAACTTTTATGTGCATTTTGCCCAATTTTCAGTAAATAGTTTAGAAGGATAAGATGAAAACTATACCTCTGCCACCTGAATTTTATGGGCTTTCCAATCAACAATTCCGCCAAACATGGAAACAGCTGCTTTAACAGATTCAAATGGTGCAGTTGTATCGATATCTCCTCTTCTATACTTAGATTTCTCAGGCTGTTGTTCAGAACCAACTTTCTCCAGCTTCTGATTAACATCAAGCGATCTTTCTTCATAATTGTATACTTCACAGTTTGCAAGTCTAGAAGATGGTGCTTGACTTGTACGACCATCTTCATGAACATAATCTTGACCTATAGGACCATCATTTTGAACATGGTCTTGACTCGTAGGACCATCTTCTTGAGCATCATTATGACTTGTAGGATGATCTTCTTGAACATGAACTTTGCCCGAAGTACCAAATACTTGAATTAAGTCTTGACTAATAGGATCATTTATCTGAGCATGATTTTGACCCGGACCATTTTCTTGAAAATGATCTAGCGCCTCGCGACCTTCCTGAACATGACCTTCACCCGTATGACCATGATTTTGAGAATAATCTTGATTAGTAGGACAATCTTCTGAAACATGAGTTTGACCCTTCTGACCATCTTCTTGAGCATGGTCTTCACGCATAGGACCATCTTTCTTAATATGATCTTGACTCGCATGACCATCTTCTTGAACATTATTTTGACCCGTATGACCATCTTCTTGAACATGATCCTGAGGCATAGGACCATCTTTTTGAACTTGATCATGACCCTTATGACCATCCTTTTGATTAAGGTCCTGCGACGCAGGATCATCTTCTTGAAGATGACCTTGACCAGTAGTAGCATTTTTGTGACCAAGATCTAAACCTGTAGCACCAATTTCTAAAACGGAATGGTGCCTAGTAAGACCATCTTCTCGTGCTTCTGACAATTGATCATTCGTTTGTGTTTCTTCTGAATGGTGGATTGCAGATTCTGGCGAAACTTTTAACCGATCACCTACAGAATCCAATAGTTTTGGATCCTTAGAGGATTCTTGTTTTATTTTAGGCCCCTCTGATGTATTTAGTCGTATTGTACCACCACTATCTTGACCATTATCAGTGTTCATTCCCATGACCCTATTTTGAGGTTCTACTTCACCATCCGAAACCAGATTAGCTGATCCTTCTCCATTTGCCGTTAAATTTTCTTTCCGGGTTTCGACTTCATCCATACCAGAATGGTTCTAGATAAGGACCTTTAACTGGATAGCTGAAATTCGAATGATCATAAATATATATGTAACCTTCAAGCACATAAATTTTCAAGAAAATATATTCTATTTAAATGAATCAGTCGTAAGTCGAGTGCAAATTAGTGCATATAACGTTGCAACGTGTCGGATTCAGAAAGGGGTTAACAGGTGCATTCATCCCCTCCAAAAGTTTTGATTAATTCTAAAAGTTTAATATAAAATTTCATATTAAAAGTGCTATGTTCAATAAAAGAACAATAATCATCTACATGTAAAGTTGATCATGTTTTAGAGTTTTCTGACTCCGCTGTTGACATACATGAATTCCAATCAAGCATCTTTAGGTTATTGTACTCAGAAAATTAAAAAACACGTAAATAGGATTTTTCGATGACTCTAAACGTGTTATTACTGTTTTCACAACCTAAACCGACCCCTTCAGGTTTCTACATCCTTAAACATCAAAATCTTTTCATTCATCAAGAAAACCAAATCAATTGCTGAATTTCATTGAAGTTAAATAATTATTTACCCTCTATCGGCTCTTCCTTCATTTTATGAAGGATCATATGAAATTATCAAACAATATAAAGCCCGCAAATAAAACATTAAAACATGTAACCATCAACTTAAACAATGGGGTACCAACGGCGTACCAGAATTTTCCTGAATTATATCCAGAGGCTTATTTACAATCTTAATAAATATTTCCCACAAGAACTTGATAAGCTCCTATATATCAACAATTACAAAGTCGAAAACCGCAATTAAAAAGGATGATCGAGGATAGAAACCAAAGAAATCGAAATGCTAAAATTGAAAGAAATAATGATTGTAACAGAAAGAATAGCGCGCAGTTTTTTGAATTTTGTTTCAGGTTGGCGTCTATTTTTAGATTATGATTTTTGATATTGATTCTAAATTTAGTAAATCTGTATCATATGTTTCTGTTTCTTATTATGGACGGCTCTAAGCAGCTTTGTCTATCCCTCAAATTTGGATGCAATTTGGATGCAATGCTTGCATGGTTGTGAAAAAAAGGAAAAATAAAAAAAGTAACTAATTTTACAACCATATTGCACCATTGGGGCATATATATCTGCTTCAAAGATGCAAAATTGTATATATATACGAACCATGCATAAAAACCATTATATCATGTGTAAAAAAAACTTGTACAAAAGATATATATGCAATTCTCATTCACGGAAATACCTAAATTGTAGCAAAAAGCCAAAATACTCATTATATCCGCCAGAGTTGCGGATAATTCGCGAAATTTCAAAAACCTTCAAGGCTTTTTTTTTTTACAAAAATAGTCCCTTGTGAAAATTTTCTTTTGTAAAAATGGTCCCTTGTGATTTTCTTTGCGCAAAATAGGTCACCGGCAAAACTTTTCTTATGCAAAATAGGTCCTTGAGATTTTTTACAAAATAGATCCTTGTGAGATTTTAGTCCATGCTTTATAACGCTTTTCAACATTGGTCTTTGTGCTAAATTTGCAAAATTGGTCCTGCCTTAATTATTTTTACAAATTTGGTCTTTGTACGATTTTTTACGCTTTCTATGATGAAATAGGTCCTTGTGAGATTCTAGTTTAATGTCATAGTGGCTTTGTACACTTATTGTGAAACCTAAACTTAATAATTTATGGTTTATGTATATTTCCTTACATAACCTTGGCTCAATTTTAAGCCACTTGGCTTGCAAACACATCGGTGACCCACACTTCAAAGTGAAAGAAATTTCTTCTCTGCAATCAAGTTTAATAATTTTCAATAGAATGTTAGAAACATATTGTGACACATAGGGGTGATCAACGGTTCAAAACCGGACCGAGACCGAACTAGCCCAAATCCTTAGACTGAGGATCGGACCAAATGTGTTCGGTCCGCTCCGATCCTTCGGTCGGTCCGGTCCAAGAAGGCATAATAGTCGGGTTTTACGTAAGACCGGTCCGGACTGGATTGGACCGAACCGGACCAAAACCGAAATAAGAAAAAAATTTGTACCTAGACCGGACCGCTGGTCCTTCAGTTCGGTCGGACATATTGGTCCTCTTGGTCTCGGTTGGTTTTGAGTCTGCGATGCTCAGCCATAATGACACATGACGAAAATGCAAAGTGTTTTTACTATCATCATTTCGTATAAATTAATGATTTCAAAAGCAACTAGACAATGATATTGCGTGTGTAAACATTGTGTTTTACTTGTTGAGAATGCTTCTTAGAATCATGACTAATGTTTAGAATTGCATTAGATTTATTTTAAACAAACAAGTTTGAGAATTATTGGATGATTATAAATAATATTAAAGTACAAGCATGGTTTATGTTCAAAGTGATTGAAAGGGAGTATCTAAATACACCAAAATGATTACACAATCATTAATGGATAAATTAGTTAATAATTAATATGGTTTGTAAAAGCTTAAGAGCCATTTAATGGGTTGATTGGTGTAATGGGTTGCATGATCCAATGATTTGGTTTACTACATTGTTGAGAGTTATACATGACATCTCAGCAACAAATTTCAGCAGAACATGTGTAGCATTTTATTTTATTTTATTTTATATTTTTTACATTAAGTAAAATGTGGTTAGCATAAAAACTTGACAGGATTCAACAACGATAAAGAAATGTATCAATAAAGTGTAGGTGAGGTTTGGAATTCATTAAATCGTATGTTTGCATTCTAACTATCATGAGGTGAACATGTGGTTATAATAAGAGGCATGTTTTGTGGGTGTAATTGTAAAATCTTATGAGCCATGTAATAGGTTGATTGGTGCAATGGGCTGCATGATCCAATGATTTGGTTTAATACATTGTTGAGAGTTATACATGACATATCAGAAACATATTTCAGCAAAACATGTGTAGCAATCTTTTTTTTTTTTTGTTTTTTGTTTTTTTTTTTTTTTGACAGAAAGTAAAATGTGATTAGCATAAAAACATGACAAGATTCAACAACGATAAAAAAATGTATCTAGGCTTGGTTGGTGTTTTAAGCTAATACAGTATGATGTTTTGTTGAGTTGCTATTGTTTTTTTTTTTTTTTTTTTTTTTTTTTTTTTTTTTTTTTTTCCTTCTGCTGCTGCTGCTTAATCTAGCTTTGTTTTGTGGCTAATTGATTGTTTGCATTAAAAGTATCATGAGGTGGATATGTGGTTTTGTTAAGAGGCATCTTTGGTGGATGTACAAAAGCTTAGGAACTGTGTAATGGTTTGATTGGTGCATTGGGCTACATGATCCTTATTTGGTTTAATACATTGCTAAGAGTTATACATGACATCTCAGAAACATGATTCAGCAAATCATGTGTGGCATAAAAAAATTGACAGAAAGTAAAATTTAGGTAGCATAAAAAACTTGGCATGATTCAACACTGATAAAAAAATTATGTGGATAAAGTATAGGCGAGGTTTGGAATTTAAAGTATCGGTTATTGGCTTTTTATCGGTACATGTATAATTTTTTGAATATTTCTACACTTTCTTCCTGTTATTGGACATCTACTTATTATTTATCATATAATTGATGCCAATTTTACTATAGCGTTTGAGTGATTAAGATATATGTATACTGGGTTACGCCCTCTGATTTCGTATCTGCTATTAATTGAAAGAAGAAACCCCATTTTTTTAGAATCTCATGTGTCTAGAATGTCTTTTTTCTCGATATGGGGACAACGTGTTATTGTATAAATTGGGTTTGAATGGTCGTACGTTTTAATGTTATTTGATGCACTTTTTGGTTCATGGATTGTTCTTATGTATGAATTTTATTTTCAGTGTCCATTGATGTTGTCATTATGGGAATTGTGTTTACGGTGCAACAAAAACCTTTCGCTGGATAGGTGGCTTGCAGCACGGGTGCAGATTTTATTTATATTATTAATTCTTAATATTATCGAACATTAGTGATGAGGCGAAAAATGAACCACTTTTAGGGGGTCATTTAAGCCCGGAATTGAATTTATTTGATCAAATATTACCCTAAATCGTTCCTTTTGTGATTTTAGGTACTTTGGGAGTGAAATTTGGAAAAGGAAGCAATTCGGACGCTTTTTGAGCATAAAAGTGAGGAAAACGCCAAAGACTTAATTTTCCATGCTGAGAACAGTGTATGACGGCGTCAAGAGGACATTCCTGACGGCGTCAAGAGTAAAAACCATGACGACCCAGAAGAAACCTGAAGGCGTCACAAGTAGAGCGTCAAGAGTTAATTGTGTGACGGCCTGCAAAAGGGGACTACATGACGGCGTCAGATCCAGATCTAGGCAGTCCGAGGAATTATTGGGCGGCGAGATGACGGCGTCAGACATTTGTTCTTGACGCCGTCACCCTCTAAAATCTATATATAGTTTTCTAATTTTCATTCATTAAGAGGAACTTGTGTGGAGAAACCCTAGGGCCGAACCTTGTACATATTTTACAGCTTTTTCAAGGGTTTTCAGCCCTTGAATCCTTACATGTGCTATTGAGATAAGTCTTCTCTTAATTGAATCAATATGTCTATGTGTTGGTTGTCTATATCTTGTGCTTGTCTTGATTTCAACATGCTAGGCTAGATTTATCTTGTGTTTGCTTAGATTTAATGAAACCTAGATGTTAATTATGTGTTGATTACTTGTTTATGGTTGTATTGGATGAATGATTTCAATGTTAGGCTTAAGAAAACTGGCAGATCTCCATTGTGTAACATGCTTGAACGTCTTAGGAAACATGAACCGATGTGTACTAGGTTTTATTGGTTGTATTTAATGCATGAGTAAATTCTAATGATCCCATGTTAGGAGCTTCTTAGCCGGCTCGACATAGGAGTGAAGTAGGCACTCATAGGATTGGGGAAGTAAGTACGCCACCCCATGAATGGTATTAAGGAATACAATCCGTCATCCACGCAACTATAACAAGTAATTAACGTGTAAAAGATATCTAGGGAGTAGTGAAATCTAAGTAAACACATTTCTCCCATATATTGCTCACAACTTTAGTTTAATATAGTTTATTTTCATTTCTAGTATTTTAATTTGATTGCATCTTTAGTATTGGGTTAGTTGACTAGCAACTAATTCCGCCCAAATCATTCAAACCCGAGATTTTAATTTGCTTTCTAAAAAATATAAAAATACAAAAAGAATCATCCCTCACCTCTAGATCTAATATTTAGGTTTTCTAATCCTAGCGACACTATTCCTAGCTGAACGATCAATCCCCCGGTACTTGTCATTATACTATACTACATCGATCAGGTACACTGCCTGGTGGGGGTTGTAAGCTTCTCGAGATCCCTTGAGAGGTAAAGCCTAGTGCGATTCCCACGTATCAATTAGCATAGGGTAGTTATGTTTTTGTAAATCTAATCTAGACGGTAGTTGATTTGGTCTTCCATTGAGTCTTAATTTTAGTATGATAAAATTGTCTAATAAATATTGTTACTTAAGTTATTAATAGATGGTCCTTTTTTGCATTTAGGTGGCAGGTGGACATAATGATGTAGGTGAGAAGGACGGAAGAAATCAATATACAGGTTTTGTTTGACAATTGATGGCGGTTTTTTGTTGCGATGCAAGAATGATTTATTAGGTTTTTTGATATTCTACGAAAGGAATATAATGTTTCGGCCAAAATATGAGTTTACAAGGTCAAATAACATACTGTAAGTCTTTGTCAGCCGATAATCAGAGTGCCACCTCGGCTAACTGTGTCTTCACCTGTGGTATCTACTGACATCGAATGGTAACTTTATGCGACCAGGGAGATAAGTATGATAGACATGTGGAGCAAGGAATGTTAGAAAGGTGTACGACTCTTCTGCTCCAAAAGATTAATTAAAGGATGTTGATGGTGATGACGGGATAAATCTCATCTCTTTAGCAGTCGTTTCCCCTTCCCGGTGCTTTGGGTTAGAATAAATGAAGCTATGGTCACATTAATTGCGTTCTCTAGGTAAATTTTTTTATTGGTCTAAATTTTTGTGAGATTTGTTGAATCGATGAGTCTGTTTTTATATATTAAGCTGGCGATGCATTTTATTGATAAAACTTTATTTGCCTTCGATGTTTGTGTATCAAGGCATTTGATAAATGGCCCTAGTTCCCCACTCGACTTTGGTTTGCTCCATTTGATGTTGCGCTACTTGAGCATTTGTTAGAGAAATTTGAAATGGGGAATGAAAAGCTACATTTATATATCAACGTGTTCATTCTTAGGGTGTCACTTAAGCGGTCATTTTGCTCTTCCTTCCTCTCTGAGTAAGAGGAAATGGAAATTTGGCAAAGGATATTCAGACATCACATTGGGGGAATTGAAATGTATTTGAATATTTAGCAATTATTCCGGATTTGCTAGATATAGAAGGTAAAAAATGATTGTTGTAATCAAAATTTTGAGTTCAGTTTACATTCCTTGTGTTTATAGTTTGTTTTCGGTTTTATATCATTATTGTTTTACTTTTGCATGGTTTAAGTTTTAGTTACTTGACACACTCTAAGTTAACGTGTTGCTAGATAGTATTAATTAAGGAGTTACTTGGATTAGTATAATTTGTTTTTTGAGAGAGAAATACATAAAAGTCACGTTGATAAGTTTGGAGAGGTTTTTAAAATTCTATTGGACGTTTAGGTTTGCAATATAAGTTAATTAAGACGTCTCAGCGCCTGAGATCTATTATTGAGATAGTTAAACCTGCTTAAAATTTATGTGTTTTTTTAGCAATTGTGTGATAACGTGGCATGTATAAAAAGTTGTGATATTGAGTATGCAGTGTTAAGTAGCTAAATCTTTGTTTTTTATGCAATTGGGGTTTCAAAAATCATCAGTGGATGGGGAGAGTAACTATTCATCTTTGTGAACTTGATCCATGTGCCAATGCTATTGTCTCTGGTGTTGTTATTCTACACGTTATTTTTGCGCTAGCTAATTGTTACAGAGATGGTCCCAGGAATAGTTTCAGGTTAAGGTTTGTCTTTACATTAGATCTATTTTTGTTGTATCTAATGATGTGTGGCGATTGGCGAATGCACATGATAAATATATCATAGTTGCAATAACTATAGTCCATTACTTTAGAGCATCTGATCAATGTGATTTTGTGACCAGGTACAGAGCGTGTAGAAGTTAAGGGAGATGGCTATGTAAAACTACCTTTATGCCCATCTAATGAGTTGTGGTATTACAAATGGGAAACTTTGGACAAAAAAATATGCAAAAAAGGAAGAAGAAAGAAATGCCAAAGGAAAGGAGCATGCGGAGGCTATTAGAGGCATTGAAAGAAGTTTAGTGAATCGGAGCATGAAAGTAAAGGTGACGATATTGAAACATTCTCATATGCCAGTTTGCACGTAGCATATTCTCGCGAGTCTTCACCGAAATTACCTTTTTTGAGTATTTATTTCTTTTGTAATTAACATGCTTATAAAGCAACAATGCAAATACGAATTTTCATGCAACATATATTTAATCAAATGCCACCTTTGTTTTCTACCTATAAAAAATGATGTATTCATTGTTTGTAGTAACGACGTTATTAGAAAACCGAAAAAACTACCATTTCCAAGTGCATGCAACAAAATCATGTATAGACACTCAGTGGCAACGCGCGGGTTGAAATTCTTGTTATATCTATTCATATAAACATATCAATACTTTTATATGATAAAATCTCGTGAGTAAAAAGATATGTAAGAATATTAAGTAGGACCGATATCATTTCTCTTTCAATAATGACCCTACATTCCTGACCCTATCCTTCTTTCACACTCACAGCGAGTCCTGTATGCTTACGAACAAGTACTACTAAAAGATCACCTCAACGTTTTCACGTTTATCTCAGGCATGTCTTTTATCTCATACCCATAATTTGTGTTGATGCAAATAATGTCTAAAAACGTTATTTCTATCTTTCGATATCTCTATGTTTTGATGATAAGAAAATGTGAAAACACTTTATGTAAAAATTAACATAAACAAGTTTTTAGTCAAAATATCCCGTTTCTACATAAATCATTCTAGGTGAGAACAAACAAATTTACAACTTGACAAATGATCAAAGAAGTGATTTTATGTTTTAAACCTCACATTTTTAATGTGACAAAACTTTCTTTTCAAAAATATACCTTACAAATTATTTTTGAATTATAAAGAAATATTTTAATAGGAAAATAAGTTTAAAATTTATAAAAACTAATTCCCCCCCCCCCCCCCCCCCCCAAATTAGCTCTAAACTCCCCAAAATAAACCTTCACCACTAAAAAAAAATTTGGAGCGTCCTTGTATGGAGTGGTACCACAGTACCACTAAATCTAGTGGTACCGTGTGCCTCAAACGATCTAATTTTCCTTTGCCTATAAATACCTGTCCATTCCACAGATTTTACGCATCCTTTACATACACAACTGTTGGGATCATAGTTTTCACTATTTTATGAAGTCTCGGTCATTTGTAAATTATAGGTTGCTTAAGTTATTATTTACTTACAATATTGTTTAAGTTACAAGTTTACTAGGCTTTAGACAAAAGGTCCATGGGCTTTAAAGCCCACACGATTTGGATAGTGGAAGGAGAGGGAGTGTTGCCCTAGCTCCTTCCCTATAAATAGAAGCCTTAGTATCATGTAATAGTTGGTTGGTTATTTGATTTCTTAAGGAAACTATTGCACTTATATTTCTCTTTATCATATAATCACCCAATCTCTTCTCTTATCTCATTTCTATCATTATTATGCTTGTGTTTACAAAATGGTGACCTAACAAGTGGTATCATTCGCCATATGAAGGTGTAGCTTTTGTTTTTCATTGATTTTGTTCTTAAACTTGTTCTTTAATTCGAATTTTTGTGAAATTTTAGTACTTTCTTGCTTGTTTCTTGGTTTTTATCACATATTTGCTTACAAACTTGTGCTACAAATCAAAACAAACAAAAAAGTTCCAATTTTTTCTTAAAAATTCGATTAGGAATTTTTGTACTATTTTTCGCAATTTTTAGAAATTTTGAAAAAGTTCTTAAAGTTTTTAACTTTCTTAAAGATCTCATCATTTTATACCTAAAAGTACAAGAATCTTGAAATAAAAACGAGTTTTTGGATAGCTTTCATTGAAAACAAATTCTGCCAAAGTTTCGAAATCTACCACTAGACCCAGTTTCGCAATCTTGTCTCTTCGCTTCTTTTGGACTTACGGATCGGGTACTCAGTCTTTTCTATTTTGTATAAGATAGAAAAGTACTTCGACTTTTGGTTTATTCTCGAAATTGTATAATTTCGAAAATTGTGCTCGCAACTTTGTGTTTTTTCGAAAACATTCATTTTTTCGAAAACACATACTTTTTCGCAAAACTTGTATAAAGTTTCGAAAACTTACAGTTTCGCGATAACTTAAGTTTCGAAAACCTAAAGTTTCGCAAACCTTAGTTTCGAAATTTACAAAAGTTTCGAAATCTTAGTTGTAGCACACTTTCGCAATCAAAGCTGAGAAAAGTTTCGCAATCCCAGGAAGAGCAAAGTTTCGAAATTGTGCTAAGTTGTTCTCGAAATTTGGCTAATTCTATACCTTCTACAAGATCCATTATTACACAAGTGTTCTAAGATGTCTCAACCACCTAATCACTACTTCCCTCATACTCAGCAACATCAACATCAGCAGTATCAGCAACAACAATACCATCAGCAACCACTGTATCTACAACTTTCTCAAAAACAAACGTATAATCCACTACATCATTACCTAATGATGCAACAACATCAGATCATTCCTCAACAACAACCATATCAAGTGCCACAACAAAACACTCAGTTTTCCTCCAAACAACCTCACTGGTTTGACAGAATGTGTGAAGTTATTACAACTCAACAATCCCGACATGAGGCAGGATCACTTGGGACACCTCCAATGCTAACACCTGGGAACTATGTTCAATGGTCAAGTCGATTCTTACGATTTCTTGAATTAAAGAAACCTCATGGGAAATTCTTGAAGCAAGTGATACTTGAAGGACCATTTGAGTGGCCAACAAGATTTGAAGCTAGTGATCCACATGCTGATCCCCCATGTCCTCCTGGTGATAGACCTCTTCCAGAATCTGCACTCACTGAAGAACAGAAACTACATCGTGAAGTTGATGAGTATGCAATGGCTTACATACTTCAAGGTATACCTAATCCTATCTATCGAAGTGTCGATGCTCAGAAAACGGCTAAAGCTATGTGGGAACACGTTCATCTCCTTATGGAAGGCACTCAATTGAACAAAGATGACATGGAATCCAAACTATACATGGAATACACTGACATCACAATTGAACCTGGAGAGTCACTTGAATCCTACTATCATCGTTTCACAAATGTGGTTAATGATCTGGAACGTCACAAAATCACAGTACCAAGGATCGCTGTGAACTCCAAATTTGTTGGTAGTCTTGGCCCTGATTGGCATAAATATGTGACATTTGTCCGTCAAACAAAGAATCTTCATGATGCCCCATATGGTTTGTTGTATGATTTTCTGAAACACCATGAACCTAAAGTGGAAAAAGATCGAGCTCTACGAGGAGGATACACACCAACTTCTACACCAAATTCTTTGGCTCTCGTAGCTCAGTCTTCCTATGCTCCACCACCAATGTCAAATCATGCATATGTTCAAGAGCAGAACTACTTCAGTTATCCACAATCTTCTACCTCGAACCAAATGGTCCCTTATGATTCATCTCCACAGAATGCCTTTACTCAACTGGTTCCATTAAACAACAATGATGCTGTGTACTACTCAAACTCCAATGACGATGACGATGATGACTTTAACAGGTTGAATCAGGGACTTGCTCTTATTGCTCGTGCTTTTAGCAAATTCTCCAACAAGACAAACAACCGTCAACGCTCATCTTCTAACACAAGGAATCAAGCTATTGTCAATGATGGAAGAGTGGAAATTCAGAATCGTAACTATGGACGATCTGGTTCAGGAAGCTCTTCAGGAAATTATGGGAATGATCAGAGGTTTAGTAACAATACGGGGTTCAGGAACAACTCAGGATCTTCTCAACAAAGGTCTGACTCAGTTGCAACAAGGAACTCCAACTCAGGGAATGCAATTTGGTGCTACAATTGTAATGAACAAGGTCATATAGCTACAGCATGTCCCAAACCGAGAACTCGGGGTAGTAAGTTTCACAAGCAGGCATTACTCATGGCTCTTCAAGATGAAAAAGACGGACATTTCCCTGAACAAGATAACAACTTCATGGCAAATGTGAACAATGATGATGACATGGAAGATCTGGAAGCCAATGCAGCTGTGATGCTTATGGCCAACATGCAGGAACTTAAGCTCAATGATTCAGGCCCAGTGTATGACACTGACGGCTTGTCTCAGGTACATGACCTCAATACATGCTTTATTAATGAAATAGTCTCACCTTCTGCTTATGAATCAGATATGGCGCAAGTTGTTCCATCTAAATCATCTTCATCGTCTCAAACAGATGAACAAATAAGCACAGTTGTCATATTTGATAATGACACAGTTGTTTCATTTGATGATCCTATTGAGAATGATAAACATGATCATTTAGAACAACATGAACCATCATTTGATCCAGACCCTGACCTAATATTGTTATCTAAACAACTGGATGCTCAACAATTGCAAATCATAAAATGCAACGAGAAAAACAAAGTTTTGAAAGAACAAAATGCGTCACATGCAAGAGATATTGAGTGTTATAAAATTCAGCTTTCAAATCAGGAAGACAAGATTAAAAATGCAAAAAGTTTTGAAAAAGCTTTTCAAGATTCTTATAACAAAGAATAAGATCTTCAACGCAAAATGCAAGATTTAATTAAGTCAAACGGAAAGTTGATTTCAAAACTTGAAAGTGAAAAATGTGAATTGAAAATGCAAGTTGAACGTCTTCAAACAGTACTTTCAAAAACAGAAACTGAATTGTCAATTTGTAAAAAGGATTTTTGTGAACATAAAATACGCAAAAGGAAGTATATAGATGACTTACTCGGTGATATTGTTGATCTTGAAAAACAACTCAAAGAATTTCGTCACATTGTTTACAAACACGGGAACTCTGTCACAACAATTCAGAAATTTGCTTTAAAACCGAGACCCGATAAAGGATTTGCACTTTGCGATTTCAAATCAATGTTTCTTCACACAGCATTTAAAGAAAATCCTAAGATTTACAGTATTGATCACATGTTTGATAATACAATTGTGCGTGCTGTTGTTTTTGATACTGAGGAAGAAGAAGAACTTGAAGACGAGAGTCGATCAAAAATGAGTTATGTTCAATATTGGACACCATATGACTATTCAAAAGCTCCACCTCTTTCTAAATCTTTTGTTACTCAAAAGGACTTACCTGAGAAATCATGGTTTGTCGAAGAGTCATATGTTTCATCTTCTAATGCAGCTCCTGTCCAAACTGTAGCACAAATAAATGGTCCTTTACCATCATCCGGTGAACTTACACCTTTACCAAAAACTTGTCGTGTCTTAAACTATTTCAAAACCTTTATGGAAGACATCGAAATTTTGGAGGAAACAATTGAACGCAATTCTGAAATAAAAATTGAAACTTTTCAATCCGCTTACGAGCGAGAAAAGAGAGATATTTTTCAAAAACAAATGAAGCCAATTGTTCAACACCTCCGTCTATGTGCTACACGTTGGGATCAGGAACTTCAAAAGGAGGTAAAAAATATGATAAACGTTTTCAATGCAACTGAAAATGACATTTTGGTTCAAAAGCAAAGAAATAGAGTTTTAAAAAATGATGCTGATCGACTCTTGGAACAAGTTCTCAATGCTGATATTTTGTCTGTTATCATGAATGATCTCTATAAATCTGGTACTTCTATGCTTATGAATGATCTTTGTGTTGATAATAACTTGTTGAATGAGGAAATTGAGACACTTAAACAGGAAAATGATAAGTTAAGAATTAAAAATGATGATGTGACAAAACAATTTTCAAAAGAAATTTGTCAACTCAATCAAAGGCTTGAATGGTGTCAAGCTAAAAGTCTTGAAAGGGAATTGAAGTTTCAAAGTCAAAATGTTTCAAACTCTTGTCAGATTTGCAAAAACAACGAGTCTTTAAAAGGTCTGTGTCTCCGATACGAGAAAGAAATTGCGGATTTAAAAATTGAAAACGCCGAATGGCAACAAAACCGCGATGACATCAAATATTGCAATGGTTTACTTGAGTCTGAAATTCAGGACAAAAATCACATCATCATTGATTTGAAAGAGAAAATCAAGCTAATTCAAAAAGGAAAGTTTGTTGACACCACGATAATAGCACCAGGAATGTATCATGTAGACAAAACTGATAAAGGAAAGGTTGTTCAAAACACTAATGTTGATAACTCCACTTCTACAGGACTAGTCTCCACTTCTAGCGTTAGCAGACCCAAGTGAAAAAGTAAAAAGAAGAATAGGATCTTGCAACGTAAGAGAGGACACCTAGAAGCTCAAGAAGTAGAAGACCAACTTAGGAATTCGAATAAAACTCATGTTGCATCAGATTTAGATTATAATCTGGCAAATTGTAATCAAAATCTAAATGTAACGAATGATGAACCTTTGAATGTTTTGAATATTAATGCATCTTGTGTGTTTTGTCGTAAAAGCGTATCATCTGGTGATCATACAAAATGTTTAGCTAATTCTCTTCTCAATCGTCATAAGAAACGTAGGACACGCACTCCTTCTAGGCCCATTCTTGCCTCTAAGTCTAACTTAGGAAAGCCGTCTACTACGGTTTCTAGTGAAGTAGAAGTTACCCCCATAGGTGCCGAGAACAAATCTAGGAATGAGCCAACCACTAGTGCATTTAACATTAAGAAAGCAAAAAGTAGTTGGAACTGGCAACGTTGGTTACAATACAAACCAGACTTTAAATGGATTCCTAAATTATTGAATACCTGTGTTTCTAACCAACAGGAACCCGCACTATCTTTGGGTTCCACCCTTACTTCTGTTCCATCCGTGTCTTCTTCTGGTGATGCAGGTGGTACAGATTGTTCTCTGGATTGTTGACAGCGGATGCACCCGACATATGATAGGCAATCTCAAACTGTTACAAAACTTTGTCTCAAAGTTTATTGGTACTGTCAGATTCGGGAATGATCATTACGCTCTAATCATGGGATATGGTGACTATATCAGCAGGAACATTGAAATCAGTCGTGTTTACTATGTGGAAGGCCTTGGACACAACCTTTTCTCTGTTGGTCAATTCTGTGATGGGGATCTAGAAGTGGCATTTCGTGAGAAAACCTGCTTTGTTCGTGACTTACAAGGAAACGATCTAATGTCTGGCTCACGTGGCTCTAACCTTTATACTATATCAATGTCAGATATGATTGCAACTTCTCCGATATGTATTCTCTCCAAAGCAGAATCGACTAAATCTTGGTTATGGCACAAACGTCTTTCGCACTTGAATTTCAAAACCATGACTGACCTTGCTCGTTATAAACTTGTTGCCGGATTTCCAAGATTCCGCTTTACCAAAGATCACTTATGTCCAGCCTGTGAACAAGGAAAAAGTACTCGTGCTCATTTTCCTAATAAACCTGAGCATAGTACGAATCATGTTCTGCAACTGCTTCACATGGATTTGTGTGGACCGATGCGTGTTCAAAGTATCAACGGTAAACGCTACATACTAGTAATTGTAGATGACTTCTCCAGATGGACTTGGGTTTATTTCTTACGAAGTAAAGATCAGGCTCCTTCAATGATTATCACCTTTCTCACTAAAATTCAAGTTCAGTTACGCAACACGGTACGAATAGTCAGAACTGACAATGGAACTGAATTTAAGAATCAGACACTTCGGTCTTATTATGAGAAAGTGGGAATTGAACATCAAACATCTATTCCTAGAAGCCCAGAACAGAATGGAGTTGTTGAAAGACGCAATAGGACGTTAGTGGAAGCTGCTAGAACTATGTTGATTAATGCTCAATTACCAGATTACTTGTGGGCAGAAGCTGTTTCAACCGCATGTTATACTCAAAACCGTTGCATGATCACAAAATGCCATCGCAAAACACCATATCAAATTGTTCACAAAAGGAAACCGAACATCGATTACTTTCATGTATTTGGAGCACTTTGTTATCCGAAAAATGATCGTGATGATTTAGGTAAACTTAAAGCAAAGGCTGACATTGGAGTGTTCGTTGGATACTGTGAAAATTCCAAAGGTTTTCGGATATGGAATCGTCGTACAAGAGAAATTCAAGAAACCATTCACGCTAATTTTGATGAACTCACACAAATGGCTTCTGAGCAACACAGCTTAGGACCCGAATTCAACCGTCTTAACTCTCCGGCATCTTCGGCTGAATCCTTGCCACTCAACCGCAAAGAATTAGAAACCTTGTTTGCTCCACTATTTGATGACACAATTGAATACCGTCCCATTGAGGTCTCACCTAATTCCGCTGCTCAACCTGATAACATTGCAGTACTAGACTCACCTCAACAAACTACTACAAGTGTTGAGAGAGACGGTCCTCCAATTGTATCACCATCTACAGCCGAACAAACTGGTTCTAACTCCCGCCATCCAGCTGAAGATCCAACACCACAATCAGTTCCCCTTCCACACACAAATAGACTCGAGACCATCCACTAGTTCATATTATTGGCCATCCAGATGCACCTGTTATGACAAGACAACGACTTCACACGGATGGAGAAACTTGTATCTATGCACTCACAGTTTGTCACGAAGAACCTAAGAACATTAAAGATGCAATGACTTATGACAACTGGATTGAATCTATGCAAGAGGAATTTCAGCAATTCATAAGATTAGAAGTCTGGGAATTAGTTGAAAGACTTGACGGAGTCTTTGTCATCCGGTTAAAATGGATTTGGAAGAATAAGCTTGATGCTGAAGGAACTGTCATACGTAACAAATCACGCCTGGTAGCGAAAGGATACTCTCAACTAGAAGGACTTGATTTTGCTGAATCCTTTGCTCCAGTGGCTAGACATGAAGCTGTTCGGATCTTTTTGGCCTATGCTGCACACAGGAATATGGTGGTTTACCAAATGGATGTGAAAACAGCATTTCTTAATGGAGAACTCCGTGAAGAAGTTTATGTTAGTCAACCTGAAGGCTTCGTTGATCCTGAGCGTCCTAATCACGTTTACCGACTCAAAAAGGCACTCTACGGACTTAAGCAAGCCCCACAGGCGTGGTATGACAAACTGTCCACTTTCTTGCTGGCCAATAAATTTTCTAAAGGATCGGTGGATCCAACACTATTTACAAAAACCTACGGGGAGGACTTACTTGTTGTTCAAATATATGTCGATGACATCATTTTTGCCTCAACAAAAAGAAGTTACTCTAATGATTTTGCAAAATTAATGAAAGATAATTTTGAAATGTCCATGATGGGTGAACTTTCGTTCTTTCTAGGACTACAAGTTCATCAATCACCCCGTGGAATTTTTATAAATCAGTCCAAATATGCTCTTGAAATTTTAAAGAAACATGGAATGATGACCAGTGATACTTACAATACACCAATGGGCTATACCACAAAACTAGATGCTGACTTACATGGGACTCCAGTTGACCCTACCAAATACCGAAGTATGATTGGGTCCCTCATGTATCTCACAGCTAGTAGACCTGATATAGTATTTGCTGTCTACATGTGCTCTCGTTATCAGTCTAAACCAACTGAAAAACACCTCAGCGAGGTCAAAAGAATCCTTCGATACATAAAGGGAACCATTAACTTGGGAATCTGGTATCCGAAGGATTCTGGTTTTGAACTAATTGCTTTTTCAGATGCTGACCATGCAGGATGTTTAGACACACGCAAAAGTACATCTGGTGGATTACAATTTCTCGGAGACAAACTTGTGTCATGGCAATCAAAGAAGCAGGACTGCACATCACTGTCGTCAACAGAATCTGAATATGTAGCCATGTCCGCTTGTTGTGCTCAAGTCATCTGGATGAGATCACAACTTAAGGATTATGGCTACCTATTCAACAAGATTCCTATCTACTGTGATTCTAAGAGTGCAATTCCTATCTCCTGCAACACAGTACATCATTGCAAATCCAAACACATCGATCTCCGATATCACTTCATCAAAGAGCATGTGGAAAAGGGTACCATTGAACTTTATTTTGTTGGAACTGAATACCAATTGGCGGACTTACTTACCAAATCTTTAGCACCATCAAGGTTTGCTAGTCTAGTTCACCAAATTGGTATGCGATGTTTGACTCCAGAGGAACTGGAAAAGTTTTTAAAACACAACTGATCGTCAAACATCAAAACTATCTTTGTAAAAATATTTTCTTTACTATAAACCAATCAAAACACAAAAAGATTTTTAATTTTTTTTCTCACTTAAAAAAAAAAAAAAAAAAATGCAAGTATGTCGCTTCACTTCAACACTTTGTTAAAATTTTACAAGTGTTGAGGGGGAGTCACGCTTAAATTTTTACCAATTTTAATTGGTATACTTGCATGTTTTCTTTTTGTATTTTACGGTACTTCGGAGTGTGTGGACGTTCTTTAAACATCCCTTTGTCTCATCCCGTAGTAAGGACTTCATAAGTTAGGTTAACGGAAGTATATCTTGATGTTACACATGTTTGCCATTTAACTTTAGGACTCAAGTAAGTATGTCTAAAAGTTAAGGGACCAAAAGTGACTAAACTCAAAGTTTCAAAAATAACAAAACAAACAAACCGTTTTTCACAAACCTCACATAACTCAAAACCCCTAAAACCCTTTTCTAAACCTACGGTTCAAATTCAATCAAGAAATCCACGCTTGTGATCATCAATCTGTAAGTTCCTAAGTAATCTCTAGGGTATTACAAACATAGGATCTTGTTTAATTGTAAATCCAACGGCTCGATCTCATGATTTATTGATTTCGAGAACTAGGGTTTGAGATTTCGAAAACTGCTATAATCATGTTTGGGTGTGTGATTCTTGATAGGGTTTTGTTATAAAGCTTGTTTCTAACATATCCTCATCATTTTTCCACGCATTCCTTCATGATTACTTCGATTTAGAAATCTAGGTTTTGGGTCGATTTGAGATTGCTTGGTACTGTGTTTGTTTGTTGTGTTTCATTGGTGGGATATGCTTCTATGGTAACTTGTATACATGTTATATATATTTTGTTGATCTACACCATTGATTCTTGACTCTCGTTATACTTGTACGCCTCGGTCTAAGTTGCTCTCTATCTATCTGAGTCCTAATGTGTTGATTACAGTCATATTGTGCTTGCTTCATGTACTTGCGACATGCTAAAACCATAGATACTCATTAGACTCAAAAGTGATATACTTTTCGAGAAATTGATCTTGACATTTATCGAGATCTTAGTTTAACATGAACATGATTGTATCTAATTGGTGTTTATCAAATCTTTGTGACAGGCCTGAATCATTGGAATAAGTAATTCGCAAAACAAATGTACGTTTGACGTCAAATTCGAATGATTCTTGTATAAGAATTTTTTCGAGAAACTCAAGTTTTTCATTTTTTTCGCAATCTATGAAAAACTTATCGAGAAACTCATGATTTCGATAATTTTGTTCTACCTCAGTTTTTCGAAATTATTATTTTTTCGAAATTACTCTTTGAACAATACATTTCGAAATCACTAGGTTCGTGAAAAGATTTATCGTAAATTGATGTTTTCGAAAACTTGAAAACTTTCGCAATTCTTGGATAAAGGAAAGATCTTGATAAATTTACAGATAAGGATTTTCTCGATAATTAACTTTCTCGATAAAATTCTCTGTAACATTGTTTTCGAAATCTTTTCTCAACACAAGTTTGCGATAAAAAGCATTTTATATTTTTTCGAAATCTCATTTAGGCCTTGTCATTTTGTATACATGTTACTTTGTTGTGACTCATTGTTGTTGTGTAATGTGATGTAACAATGAATTGTGTATATCAATTGTGCTTATTTGTGAGACATTGCATTGTATAATTGATTTCATGATTCTAAATGATCTATGATTCTTCAAGTATGCATTATATGACACTTCACACATAACATTATGAAACATTCGTGCTTAATTGTCTTAAGTAGATATCAATAACCAAACTCAAAACTGTGCTAACACGTAACGAATTTGGATGTTTGGTTTATGGTGATGCTTTTCAGATTAACATGGCTGAACACAATGAGAACGTCACTGAACAAAGTCTTCCACTACTCACCATGGAGGACATCACTCCCGAAAACTATGATGTCACGATTGGCAATAACAATCCCCGAGTTGATTTCGACAAATTGAATATTAAAGAGAATTCGTGCATGATTGTGAAAGATATTCTACTTGCACATCCTTGCAAACATCTGCTCATCTGTTCTACTTCAGTTCCTCTGTTCTACCTTCATCAGTTCTGGCTTACTGCTAAGGCTAACTTGGATGATGAGTCTTTCACTGTTACATTGGATCGCCAAGACTACACTGTAGATCATGACGTTCTTCGTACAGCCCTTCTCCTGCCTCAAACTGACAACGAATTTGCTCCTATACTACCTGAACTGGATCTTCTTGACTTCTTCATTGAATTAGGATATGAGGTTGATGATGACGTACCACTAGTCAAGCTCTCCCGATTTAATGCCAAGAATATCCCTCAGCCTTGGAGAACATTCTGTCTGTTGGTTGTAAGATCAATATCAGGAAGAAAAAGTGGTCATGAACATCCTAGGCTCGAACATTTGCAAACGTTCTAGGGAATGGTGACTCTGACACCTATTGACTTCGCAGTTCCTATCATGAGTGATATCGTTCACAGCATTCAAACCGAACGTGTGAAGACTATGATACCATTCACAAGATTCACCAAGATTCTCATAGAACATCTCTGCAAAGATTCTCCAGAATTCATCAAGAGGATGGCTGATCCTAATGAGCCTAAGCACCTCTTCGAGGACGACTTCACCACCTCATTCATCAAGACGACCACTTCCTCAACCAAGATCAAAGGAATGAGGCTTCCCGAATACCTTCTTGATGACAAAATCAAGAAAAGTCTGAACTACAAGCTGTATGATAATGCTTACAAAGGGGTACAGGAAGAAACCACAATACAGACTCGAAGCAAAGGTGGTGTGAAGTCTGGGAGCACTACAAGCACCACTGGCTCACTTCAGACTAAGTCTAAGGCTGCTCCCAAGACTAAACCAAAGACTTCCACCAAACCTATACCTACATCCAAACCCAAACCTGCTACCAAGCCAAAGAAGAAGGTAACTCCTGAATACATTCTTCATGATGAACCAACACCTCCACCTATTCCTGATTCTCATGCTGGACCATCGTCACCATCCAAGGCTAAAGACAAAGATGCTACATCTAAGTCCAAGAAATCAAAGAAGAAACGACGTCATTCATGGCTCGACAATGATGACACTCCTCAGAATGATTGGCTGACAGAAATGGTCCAAGCTCAACCTCCTCTCGAAGAAGAAGAACCCCTTCCTGGTAACACTCTACAGTTTACCCAAGTCATTATGAAGGATCTTCAGATCAACAAACTCACAAAGACGGAGCTCAGAAGAATCAATAGGGATGCACAAGAATTCCTCAAGAAAAGATCTGGAAACAAAGTCGAATACGAGTATCATATACAGAATATAGCTAGTGCAATGTCTGCCGACTTTGACTGGCTAAATCCAGAAGTGAATATCGATCTCAGTTCCAAGAATCATGAAAAACCTTACTTCACTGACTGGACCAAACCATTACCTTTGAAAGGATTTCCAGACAAACCCAAGATACCTTACAGCTTCTTCTTCAACAAAGATCTTCGTAACATCCAGCTCACCCAGGAGACATCCAAGAAGAAATATGCTTCCTCACTCACAATCTCAGTACCTGCCGCAAGATACGAAATTCCTGCCATTGAAGAAACCACTCGTATTTTCAGCAACTCCATCGTAGCCTACGACAGAGATGCCCTACATGGAATTCAACACTGGCCAGAACGTCGTCGTCTCGGTTATACCAGCAGATTAGGAGAGACATCATTGGAAAATGTGAAGCAGAAATCTAAGATCATCGCTATCTTGGAGATTCAACAGTCAAAACGGTTTAACTACATATTCATGCGTGAAATTGTTGTTAAACGACAAGATGAAAAGAGGTACAAGTTCTCCGAAGCAGACTTTCCCGACCTTAATCTCAATGACATCGAAGACATGTATCTCGAAAAGGTTCAAAGCAGAATGCGTGGATTCGATAGAGATGTACAGTACAACTTCATGGCATCACTACTTCTTTACATCCGACGTTTGATTGTTCAAGAAAGAGTGGAAGATCTTCAGCTTGGAGTGGAAAGTTACCAACAGAATATCAATTTGACAAAGCCACAATTCTACTTTGATGGTATCTATCAAACACCACAGTTTACTCTCAACCAAGAACCTTTTGGCTTCACCTACATCAACAGCAAAAAGCTACAAAGTTTCATGAGGTTCGATGAGGTACACAAATTCTGTGATGTTACACTCAAATCTGTTCGTGATGGGCTTGTCAAACGGTTGAATGATGATCGCCGAAAGATAGCTAAGGGGGAACAACCTAGATGGAAATCCAGCATAAGAAGACAAGTTCGTAACTTTGTCTTAAAGATTCAAGAAAGGTTATTTCGACGGGAACAGATCAGACGACTGGAAAGCTATATCGGTGCCAGACCATCATTTCCTGTCAGAAACTTCGAAAGACCAGAACCCAAGTTCACTGACTTTGATGCTCCACTTCCTGACGAAGATTAACTTGGTACATTTGGTTATTCTTGTTAATATCATATGTTTCATTTGATTGAATTTCACAATGGCTTGTGCACGCATTACAGTGCACAACCCGAACTTGTAAAGAAAGGACCCTGAGGTACGCTTCAGTGCCTCAATCCTAATTTAAGGAGCGAAGGCTTCTTACTTTTGAGTAGAATTAATCAAACATTTATGATTTTTCATAATTCTGCTCAAAAGGACAAGTATTTCACCTCAATAAGACCTAATCACTTGTTGAGGGGGAGCACTTGTCAAAAACAAAATACTTTGCTCTAAATCAAAAGTTCTTGGTGAATCTCCCCGTAAGACTCAAAAGGCATATTTTAATCTAAAAGTTTGTCAAAAACATCATTTTATATGCTATTTTTGAGGGGGAGAAAATGAAAAAGTGATTAAAATATACGAAGTAAAAGCTCAAAAGGTGTATCATGTGCGAGCTAGACTCAGTATTAACCCAGGAATTGACGAGACAACAAAAGTCAGTAATATCGAAAGGACTTATCCTCGACGGGTAATAACATCAAGTTAGTTATTAGAGCTAGTTGTCACCTAAAAGCTGACAATGTATCTCTTTAACTAGCCACGTAAGCGTGTCTCGAAAAGGATATGTCCTAGTAGAAATGTACCGTCTCGAGAAACTTTCTGTGAACTTGATCAGGCCGGGTAATAACTTCAAGCTAGTTTAACTAGTGATGTAAGCGTGTCTCGAATCGGTCTTGTTCACGGAAAGTGGATCAATTCAAAAGTGCTTGCTCTTCCCACATGTGCAAATTTATTAAATACTTATGAGCACATGTGCAGGGGGAGCCCTTCAAAAGTGTACACAAAACTCTCAAAGTGTTAAACAAAATATTTGATTAACACAAACACTTCGAGAGATTTTTAATCAAAGGTTTCTTGGCTACTGTTGGAGTTATAAGGTGATTAAGATAGGAATATCCGTCCTATGATCCGCCAGAGCCAGAGGGATCTACCCAAGGACATCTCCCATAGTTAGAATTAGAAGTCCTTAGGTATGATACGAAAAAAGGAGAAAAGAATGAAAGGGAAAGAAGGAGTTGAAGAATTAAAAAGAAAAGTAAAGAAAAGGGTGAAAATAAATAGCCCTCCATATGTTCAACCTTAGGGCAGACACCGGGTTCAATACGTATGCTACTGGTTGTTGCTAAAGTCAACACCGGTATTGAAGACAAAGTCGTCATGGACCCAGTGACGCAATGCACTAAACCTTCTTAACCACTCAAGTTCTCTTAAAAGGACTTGTTTCATTCTCACGGGGAACCCGCGTAACCTATCGACCTATCTCTTAGAGACGGTTGATATTGAAGCAGGAGACTCCTCCCCAGTCTCCGCATAAGAAACCTAGGTGTGCACTTATAGAGTCTAGAGCCTTGAGATACATCAAAGATCTCTTAGGAACACTTAGTATTTCTACAACTGGTGTCCTACATCAATGGGCATCATTTGTAAATTATCGAGTCCTTCGCAGATCTTAGCAATCTGCCGAGAACGTTTATGAGAGGATTACGTAAGTATTTCTCAATGATTGAACGGAAATCCTGCCAGGGTCAACATCAAACAGCCCTGACAGCAGGTCACTTCGGTAACCTCACAAGGGTTACGCTTAGTGTTTGCGGTGGTTCCATTACGGTCTACAGTCCTGGAGTGATCCCCAGCGACTCACCCAGTCATTGAGCTACTCAGTAGGTCTCGTAAGCTCCTTCGGGAGTATCTGATATGGGAACGGCCTGGATAAGGATTAGAGAGAGTCTTCACAATATGCTGTTGATGAACTCTAATTCCTTATCTGTAAGTACCGGGTGTTTTATTGCTAACTATTTACTCGCAGGTACCTCACTTCCATGATGGTAGATTCCACATGCTCATACATGCATCTTGAAGTCATCAAAAGCTCCCTCAAAGATCAAAGCAACACAAAGTTCAAAGAAAGATTCTACGCCAAAAAGAAGAATCTACAAAGTTTAAAGACTAAAGATCTTAATTGAAAGAAAGGGACAACGTGCATGTATAAGTCAGAATTCAAAGATGTATGAGCATGTTGGAATGGCGGACAACCACCACAGACGCAGGAGTGACGAACAGCAGATTACTTCATAACACAATCACTACATCATCACCAAAGAACAAAGACAAAGAGCAAAGTACATTCATTATCATTCAAATCATTTTTGAAGACGTCTAGAGATTTACATGTCACAAGTCAAACGACAAAGATGAAGACGTCAAGCAACCATGATGACCGACCCTTAGGGGGAGATTGTTGGGATCATAGTTTTCACTATTTTATGAAGTCTCGGTCATTTGTAAATTATAGGTTGCTTAAGTTATTATTTACTTACAATATTGTTTAAGTTACAAGTTTACTAGGCTTTAGACAAAAGGTCCATGGGCTTTAAAGCCCACATGATTTGGATAGTGGAAGGAGAGGGAGTGTTGCCCTAGCTCCTTCCCTATAAATAGAAGCTTTAGTATCATGTAATAGTTGGTTGGTTATTTGATTTCTAAAGGAAACTATTGCACTTATATTTCTCTTTATCATATAATCACCCAATCTCTTCTCTCATCTCATTTCTATCATTATTATGCTTGTGTTTACAAAATGGTGACCGAACAACAAATTTCTGTGATAAAATCCCTTATCACCTAAACTCTTCTTTGATTATTTAGTTAGGTTATTTTTGTTTTAAAGAGTGATATTTTCTTCCAACCAAGTGATCACCATCATTCCTCTGTTTGTCAAGAGAAGAACACAAAGTATCAAGAAGATACAAAGTGTTAAGAGTCTTTGTGTAGTGCACTTGCATTACTTGTTAGTCAACTTGATTGTATCTTGATATACAACAAGTGTCATAGTCTTGTCTAAGTCTTGATATACAACAAGTGTGATCTTGTTGAGATCTCTTGTAGTTTGTGTGACAGAGTGTTGATCAAGTGGATCAAGGGTAGATTGTGTGGATCGTGTAGATTGTGTAAGGATCGGGTAGATCGTGTTGATCATGTGAGAATTAGGATCATGTGGATCGTCTGATATTGGTACTAGCTAGATTAGTACTCGACATTTAGCTTAGTGTCGAAAATCGTGATAAGTGATTGGCTCTGAACTAGTCAACTTTTATTAGTCAACCACTTGTGAATGGTCAACCGTAAAAGTCAAACTAATCAAGCCAATTCTCCGTGGATAGTGTAGTGTTTCCCCGGGTCGTTAAAGTCCCAGCGAGATTGAAATGGTGCTTTGAAAATCGTTTATGAGTGAGTGGGACTGAGGACAGTAGCCCAGATGATATGGAATTGATTTTGCTACTGTTATTTTGGTGTTGGTATACAGATATAATATTCACAAAAATCAGATAACAGATATATGCACGTATTCACAATTCAGATCACGTAACAGACAGAGAAAGTGGGATTTTGGTATTTATCAAACTACAGGGGGTGCTTTTGACACTTTTTAAAACTTAAAATTAAAAATGAAAATGAAATTATAAAAATGATTAAAATACTATTTAATTAATTAAACTATTTAAAATCTAAATTAAAACCTAATTTAAATTAACTAAAAATGACAAATGATTTAAATTAAACTAAAAATTAGCAAAAATATTTTCTAAACCTAAATTTGAACTTGAAGAAAGTATAAAAAATAACAATAAATATTTTTGTCTTTTTTTGGTTTTGTTATTAATTAAAAACTATTTAACTTAATTTAACTAATTAAACTACTTTTAATTAGTATTAATACTAAATTAACTTAGAAAATTAAGAGAAAATTTATAAAATTACTTAACCATCACTGGAATCCTACAAAATTACAAAAACTCTAAAAATTATGTTTTAAGATTAATCCACTAATTATTTACCTTTTAATTAACGTAAGTCTAATTTAAACAATTAAAATAAGAAAAATCGAAAATGAACAGTAGAATTTAAAAATATATTTTCTAAAAACCTATTATACTATATTAGAGCTAGAAAAAAATATAAAAACTAAGTTTTACTTGATAAAAACTAAATAGGTGATTTAATACTTAATATTAATTAATAATTAAGAAAACTAAAATTAAATCTAATAAATACTAAATGACAAAATAAAAATCTGAAAAAATTACTAAAATTACTTTACTATATAAGGTAATTAATAAAAATATAAAATTGACAAATACTTAATAAAAATTTAAAAATGAAAATTAAAATTAAATTGGATTAAATAGAAACTATCACTTATTTTAAACTTGACTTTTTTGGATTTTTCTTTTACAAACTTATTTTATACCTAAAACCAAAGACTTTTTGTAAAAACAACTTATTTGTAGCTAAAAATTAAGCACTTTGCACCCCCTTATCTTAAACAGTTGACTTCTGTTGACTGTTTGGGCAAATGAGCTCAAATGAGCTTGTGTGGGTCCCACTTTGAATAAATCAGGTACAAATAAGTTTAACACACTCAAATAAGCCAGAAACAACAAGGGATGATCACAATTAAGCTATATCAAACCAAATAAGCACTTAAGGAAAATGAAATGAACACAGATCTGGGGACAAACTTGGTAAGCAATTGCAGGTGGGGTCCACTAGTTCTGAGGTCAACCAAATGGTCAAATGGGAAGGCCTGGTAGGAGGGGGTTGGGAGAGCCAAATTATATGGTGTGGGGTCCAATGGGGTGGCCACAAAACCACCACCAAGTGGTGGTGGTGGACTGATGTGCAGCTGCACAGAGCAACCACTCAGCCCTGCAGCCCTCTTTGGAGGGTTGTGGGGCCCACTAGTAAAATCCTAAAAATATGCAAAAGATGGGAACATGGAGATGAGGTGGGGGGCTGCAATACCTCAAAAGCTCAAAGCCTAAAACCTAATCCTAAATTATAAACAAATCCCCCAAGTTTGGTAAAAATCTGAGACAAGTAACTTTGACTTTTATAAAAAAACTTGATATTTTGACTTTTGTGAACTTTAATCCTACTTTACCTACTGAATATGTAATTATAAGCTAAAAATAAACTAGATTATGTAAAAATAACAACTAAGGAACTTTGGTGATGGCTTTTTGCAACTGTTACACCTAACAGTGACAGAAATCAAAGAGTTTCAAAATGATTTTGACTATAGCTTATGGAAACTTGGATTTTGGGCTTTAACTGACCTACTTAGGACTGTGGTAACTTGTTCACATCAAATCAACAATCAAGTAACAACAAGATCTCAGCATACTATGCTAATCCAAACATCATCTTAACAACACTAATTTGAGATTTTCAAACAATAAGACTAATTCAGGCCATGTTTTGCTTACACAAGGTCATATCATGATGAAGTGGACTCATAAGAGCACAATTACACAGACATTAACACCTTATGCTTACAAATAAAAAATTGAGCATTATGACAGGCTATGCTCCTTTAAAAGTGACTAATTATTTATTTCAATGCAAATAAATAATACAGGCTATGCTACTTATACTAAGTTATCTAATAAGTTATACTAACTATATTTAAGCTGAAATTAAGCACAAACAACCACATATGCTATAGTATGCTAGATATGGCATAATGGCAGTTAAAATGTCAATGTGAGCACACAGTTATTCACTGAATAGCAAAGATCATACTAGCATCAAATCACTTCACAAACATTGAATAAGCCTTAAGTATCAAAGACTAAGTATGTCTACAGTAAATAGCTAAAATGGAAAAAACTTACAAATTGTATTCAAGCTGAGATCAAGTAACCAGAGATCACACACCTATCCTAACACCTCCCTTGAGGTACTACAACCCAGAAATTCCAACATCACCAATGCTCCTTTGCTTCTTTTGTCATCAACACTGATTTTTTATTTTTATTTTTATTTTTATGTTATTTTTTTTATTTTCTTAGTAAACAGAACTTAAACTAACAAAAGCTTGAATTTATGAAACTAAACTTATATTAATAATAGAAAGGTAACATTACAACTGAGACTTGATTTAAATAAAAATTACAATGCTTGAAAAGGTAAATTAATACTAAAAATTCTAACTCTTTCTTCACTGCTTCTCAGCTTCATTATATAGCTCCAATTAGGTTTCTAGGCTTCCTTTGTCTCTTTCCCAGCTCTCATGTGCACCCTTGGATTAGATACAGCAATCCCATCTGTTCAAATAGTTTTGGCGCCCAATTGCTTTTGGCATTTTCTTGAATGATTGAAGCCAGGGAGGTGGGTTTGGATGTTTGTGTTTGTTTGGTGTGCAAGGGGGAGGGAAGAGTGTTGCAGAGGGTGAGAGTGGGTTTGTGATGATTATGTTGCAGGGTAGTAGTAGGGGTAGGGAGGTAGGGGGTGATGTGGAGTTGGGTTTGACCGGGTCAAACGCTGGGGGAGTAGTATTAATACGGGGGTGGGCTTGTGAAGCTTATGGGCTGAGGGTGTTGGTGTTTGGGCTTGGAGGTATAAGGATGGACTGGTTTTGGTGGATTAGGATAGGGTGGGTTGTTTAGGTAATAATATGAATAGGTCCGTTTGGTTTGTAGTTTGAAATTCACAAGGACCAAAAATGTAATAAACCAAAAGTTGTGGGCTGTAATTGTGATTTTCACAAAGTGTTCACAAGGAATTATTTTGACAACATTGGAATATTACAAGGATGAAAATTAATATTTTCCAAAATAAAATACCCGGGGACTAATTTTGCAAATTTCCAAACTCCGGGGACTAAACTTGTAATTTTCTCAAAATTTTCATCCAGGGATTAAAAGTGATTTTTGTGAATTCCCAAGGACAAAAAATGATTTTCCTTTCAAAAATATCTCACCAGGGACCAAATCTGTCATTTTCTGAAACTCCAGGGACCTTTTATGCCAATTTTGGATTTTGAGGGACCAAATGTGTAATTTTCTCAAACTTTTTACCCAAGGATCATTTTTTCATAACTTTTGACTTTTCCATGCCTTGGGTTGACTTTTCTTTCGTTTTAAACTTCCAGGGACTAGTTTTGTCAATTTTTTTGAAACTTGAGGGACTGAAACTGCCAATTGTGCAAACTTTGTTCGTTTTTCATTTGTTTTTAAACATTTTGCATCTAAAACATATAAAACACACTTTTGTGATAATTTGTGCATTTTGATGCGTATTTGGGTGTTTTCGGATGTTTTGGCAGTTCAGATACGATAAAAATGATGAGTATTTACACACTCATCAATCCCCCACACTAAACTATTGCTAGTCCCTAGCAATCTTTTGAGAAAAACTTGATGGATTTGAAACTCTTTACCAAAAGCCATCTCTTCTGGAGTAGCCAGGTGTAAGAACTGTGGCACACCTGATAACCGTGTGATTTTGAGCAAACCACCAGCTGTCAACGGATTTGATTAGTCTTTACCAAAAGCCGTTTGCTTCTGGACTAGCCAACTCTTGATGGAATAGTCAACATCTTGGTGAGCTGATTACCAATTATGGTCTTTCCACGGCCTTTACCACAAGCCATAATCTTGCGGGCTAGCCAACTCATTTGTTTTCGGGGAGTTGAGGAACCATACAATTTTGGGCAAATTGCAAGCCGTAAACGGATTTGAGATATCTTTACCAAGAGCCGTTTGCTCCTGGATTAGCCAATCCCTTTTGTCGTTTAGACACGGCGGATTAATTACCACAAAAATTTTGAAATAAAGTGAAAAATTTTTGAAAATTTTGGGCCAAAATGGGGGTACTTTGAAAGTATTTTGCGATAAAATTCGCTAGAATTTTCCCCCCACACTTAGAAATGAATATTGTCCTCAATATTCAAAGTCCCGGCTATTAGGCCGAATCTATGAACGTAAAAAGATAATATTCGAAGCTAACTGTGGAAATATTGTTTTGTATTTTTCACTTTATTTAACTGTATATACAATCACTTTTTTTTTTTTTTTTTTTTTTTTTTTTTTTTTTTTAAATATATACATTTCAAATAGCGGGGGTTGAACATTCCCCCACACTAGGGTGGTAGAAAGTAGAAAGAAATCAGAGATACGGGTGAAAACCCATATATGTTGCTAATTTTTGTTCACCGAGTCGCTAGCTTGACTCGATCCCCGAATTTAATTGTCCTTGGGGAAAGTTTGGAGATCCGGGACAACCATGGATGGTATGTCCTCTCCAAAGTAGTGCTTTAAACGATGTCCATTCACTTTGAAATTAGGGCCGTCATTTTGAGATAACTCGACGGTGCCATAAGGATAAACCTTAACGATAGTGAATGGACCAGTCCATCGGGTTTTGAGCTTTCCCGAGAAGATTTTGAGTCTAGAGTTGAAAAGAAGGACTCGATCACCAACGTTGAAAACGCGGTTTTTGATTTTGGAGTCATGTATCTTCTTTGTCTTTTCCTTGTAGATCAAAGAGTTCTCGTAAGCTTGATCACGGAGTTCATTTAATTCATTGAGTTGAACTTTCCGATGATCACCCGCAGTTTTGAGGTCAAAATTTGCATGCTTGAGAGCCCAATAGGCTTTATGCTCAAGCTCGATCGGTAGATGGCACGCTTTCCCGTACACAAGTTTGTAAGGCATACACCCAATGGGTGTTTTGTAAGCCGTACGAAAAGCCCAAAGTGCATCATCTAATTTATCCGACCAAGATGCACGATTTTCACCAACGGTTCTTTCCAATATTCTCTTTATGCCTCGATTGGAAACTTCTACTTGTCCACTTGTTTGAGGGTGGTACGCAGTAGAAAGACGGTGAGTTACACCATACTTTTGCATGACTTTATCAAATTTGTCATTGCAAAAATGCGTACCACGATCACTAATTATAGCACGTGGAGTTCCAAACCGAGCAAAAAGAGCTTTCAAAAACTTCACAACAACTCGGGCATCATTAGTGGGTAAAGCTTTTGCTTCAACCCATTTTGACAAATAGTCAACAGCCACGAGTATGTACTTATTTCCATGAGATGACGGAAATGGCCCCATAAAGTCAATGCCCCATACGTCAAATATTTCACAAACTTGTATTGCATTTTGTGGCATTTCATTCTTTTGTGAAATATTCCCGTGATGTTGACACGCGTCACAGGATTTGACTAATTCTTGGGCATCCTTATAAATCGAGGGCCAAAAGAAACCGGAATCAAACACCTTTTTGGCGGTGTACTTTGGATTGTGGTGGCCCCCCGTGGGACCAGCATGGCAAGCCTTAAGAATTTTAGTGGCTTCTTGACCATATACACACCGCCGGATGACTTGATCCGCACAGATTTTAAAGAGGTAGGGGTCGTCCCAGAAATAATGTTTGACATCCTTAAAGAACTTGTTCTTTTGTTGGGACGACATCCCTTTCACAATGAAGTTACCCGCAAGGTAGTTTGCAAAATTGGCAAACCATGGGGTAACAGAGTCTCCACGAAAGGCAACCGCATTGAGTGTCTCAAGAGGGAAGGTTTCATTAATTTCCCTTTTTTCGGAGACATCTTGATGGGGGTTTTCCAAACGGGAGAGATGATCAGCAGCTAGGTTCTCAGCTCCTTTTTTATCACGAATAATGATATCAAATTCTTGCAGGAGGAGAACCCAACGAAGTAGTCTCGGCTTTGCATCTTGTTTTGCAAAAAGGTACTTCAAAGCCGAGTGATCCGTATACACTATGCTTTTGGTCAAGATCAAATATGACCGGAATTTCTCAAAGGCATACACCACAGCTAATAATTCTTTTTCAGTGGTGGTGTAATGACTTTGAGCCTCAGTCATCGTTTTGCTTGCATAGTGTATAGGCTGAAAGTGTTTAGACCTGCGTTGCCCCAAGACTGCCCCTATAGCATAATCACTAGCATCACACATAAGTTCAAAGGGCAAGTCCCAATCGGGGGCAACAAGAATAGGTGCCTCAGTAAGCTTTTTCTTTAAAGTTTCAAAAGCTTCTACGCACTCAGGTGAGAAGATAAAAGGAGCATCCTTTTCGAGGAGATGGGTCATAGGCCGGGCGATTTTAGAAAAATCTTGAATAAACCTACGGTAAAAAACGGCATGACCCAAAAAGCTCCTAATACCTTTGAAGGTAGTGGGATGAGGTAATTTTGCAATGACATCAATTTTGGCTTTGTCAACCTCAATCCCATTCTTTGAAATCTTATGGCCGAGGACAATGCCCTCTTTGACCATAAAGTGACTCTTCTCCCAATTTAGACATAACTTTGTGTCTTCACAACGTTTGAGCATGTTGTCTAAATGGGAGAGACATGATTGAAACGAATCCCCAATGACCGAAAAATCGTCCATGAAGACCTCTATAGTTTTCCCGATCATGTCGGAAAATATGGACATCATACATCGTTGAAACATGCCCGGAGCATTACATAAACCAAATGGCATACGTTTATAAGCAAAAGTTCCATAGGGGCACGTGAAAGTGGTCTTTTCCTGATCTTGCGAATCAATGGGAATCTGAAAGTAACCGGAGAAACCATCGAAGAAGCAATAGTACTCATTCCCCGCTAATCTCTCGAGCATCTGATCCATAAAGGGCAGAGGAAAATGATCTTTGCGGGTGGCGTCATTTAACTTGCGATAGTCAATACAGACACGTCAACCCGTAACCAAACGAGTGAGAATCAACTCATTTTCCTCGTTTGTGACAACAGTAATGCCACCCTTCTTTGGAACACAATGTATTGGGCTAACCCAAGGACTGTCCGAGATAGGGTAAATCAATCCGGCATCAAGAAGTTTTAAAACCTCTTGTTTAATGACCTCATGAATTTTTGGATTCACCCTTCGTTGGTGTTGGACTGCTGGTTTGAAATCATCCTCCATCAAAATCTTGTGGGTACAAAATTCAGGGTCAATGCCCTTGATGTCGGAGAGTCTCCAAGCAATTGCTTGTTTATGTGTCACAACCCACAATTTCAGGTCATTTTTCCAAACTTCGACATTCTACTATTCACAAATTACTATTCATCGATCACTATTCATCGTTTTACTATTCATCGTTTTTTAGGTCAATTTGACATTTCGAGACACATTCAGAAATTTTACTATTCACTTGACACTATTCATTTCCGAGAGAAAACTACTATTCACGTGCATTACTCATGTCGTCGTAAATTTAGTTTACGAGTGTTCAAATTCGCGTAACCGTATTGGTTCAGGAGCGAATTCATGCATTATTATCAGGGACATTTCATACAGACTAGAAATAGTCTGCATATCATCATTAGGGCACTTGCATACTATTCCACTCGTAGGATAACTAAATTAATACTTTTGGTACAATTAACGATTTACGTATGTTTATTTTAAATAAACACTAATACGCGAACTATAAATGTGACTAACACGTCCGACACTCCCAACTATGATCCCAATATATTTTTATACTCATTTGTATAATATAAAAATTATAATATTAATTTACCCGGTATTTTGGAAATTTATTTATTACGTATCGTATGTCTAACTTAATAACGACGGTTTTCACAAAAATTAAACAATAATCACCCGGACTCTCCGTACTTGTACCCGACATATTTTTACAATTTTTACGACTTTATTATGTCCCAAATAACTTCAATAAAATTTATTTCTAACAAACCCGGTACCCGATAAAACCTAAACCTAACACAACAACACATTACCACTAACTTTTTAAAATAAACCCAAGACAACCCCCCCCCCCCTTTCCCTCCTTTTTGAGCCGGCCAACCCCCCCCCCCCCCCCCCTTGGTCCTAATGAGCTAATCTCACCAACCAAATTTATTACAAACCTAACTTTTGTCTCCTAAGTATAAATTACACATTTTCATCCCATTTTATCACAAATCATTTTTACAAGTGCAAGTAAACTATTTTTCTCTCATTTTCTCTTATGGTAGAATCGATCTAGGGTGATCAAGAAGCAAGAACAACAAATTTTCCAAGATCTAGGTGTAAACTTGTTCACTTAGTCATCCTTGTTGGAGTTTTGAAATAGAAACTCAAGGATTAGTAGGTTTTTCATCATCCAAACTCCCTAAACCTTCAAGTAAGTTAACAAACTCATTTTTATGATTTTTACAAGTTATTACTATGGTTATATATTTTTCTTACAAGAACTCATGCATATAATGATTTATACCACTCTATTTTGTACATATTTAACTTTGAGCCCTAGAAATGAAAACATGAGAAACCCTTGTTAGACCTAGTGGATTGATGATGTTTAAGGACCCATGACACCCTAAGAAGGTGTATGGTAGGATTAGACTAGCTTTGTGGTGATTGAAAGTGGTTTGATTGAAGATGGAACTAGATTAGAACCCTAGAAATGATTTTTGAAACAATAAGAATACCTACTGTCCCTATTTTTGATTCGTGGGAAAATCAGTAAATGGTGGTTAAGTTTTGACCAAAGATTTAGAAAATACTTTCAAAAACGAAACTTTAGGCGAAAGAATGGATTAAAACGAGCTTTTAACGAAGGAGTTATGATTTTTGCAAATTTAACGACGAAAACTATTTTTATAAAAACTGCATGCTGTTTGGCAGATTTCGATGTACAAAAAGAGGTGTTAAACGTAACCTAGAAGAGCCGAGTTATCAAAAATATACTAGTATATACAAAAACGAATCCGTGGACATAAAGAACGAGGAAAATGAGCTTAAAACGACCAAGTTATACCCGTTTTAACATCGTCAAACTATATATATATATATTTGGTCACAAATAAAAATAATAACTTACGCACTAAATGGTATATTTTCTAGAAATATTACCAAGGACTATATTCTTAACAAATGAATACGTATGACCCAAGAGAATATTTATACGACTTAACGACGTTATTTTAAGGTTTTCGATACAAGGAATTTAACCCTAACATTTTCATACAAGATAGTACGACAAGTTATATAATCCTATATTTGGATTTATTTTTCCTAAGTATGGAAACTATTTTACTATGACGATAGCTAGTATTTCTAAATTACGAGTGGTATAGGTATCATGTGCATGTGCATTCATTACATTACGGCTTGATCTTAATTAGATCACGATTATTCATTTAGGTTGCGGCTAGTGTTCGCGCCTCATTGTCCCGACTACTTTTACATCATTGTACCATCTTTGTACCATCACTTCGAGATGAGTCTTCATAGCCCCGTTTTTAGTACTTATTTGATTTTAAATCCCACGGGGGAGAATACATTGCACAATTATTTTTGTACATGCCCAAGTATTAAATTCCGTACATTGCTTAAGTTGCTAGTACTACCACTTCAAGTCCCCTTTATTATCATGGACCGTTAATTATATTGCCAAGCGAGAGTGAGTGGATAGATCTATCGAGGGTGACGCCTCCATTCGTGTTTGGGTTGCTTCATAAGGAAAACGAATGCATTTCATGTCTAAATTATTGAGTGACTGGTAACCACTCCTTTGGGGCATATTTTAGTACGTCTAGCTTCGGGGTCATGAGCTTAAGAGACAATGTAGCTTTTTGACATTTTGTCGCTTTACTTTATACTTGTGGTCTTTGTACTTACGAATTACTTATAAACCTATGATTATTCACCAACTTTATGTTGACCATTTTCGCAATGTATTTCTCAGGTAACTAAGGCATATTCTCATGGCATGCATGGAGTCACTTTGTGTATCAAGGATGACGCGTCTCTTTTTGGATTTCATGCACTTATGAACTATCGTTTGATTGTACTAAATTATTTCCTTAAACCTTTTTCAACTTTTGGGACCTATGTTTTATAACTCTGAATATTTTGAATGAATCAAACGATGTATTTTCTAAACGACACTTTAGGTCGTTCAATATATCCTGGTTTGAGTGCTATGATCCGTTACACCCTTAGGTATTCCATTCCGCTGCCATTCAGGTATTTTGGGGGTGTGACAGATTGGTACCAGAGCCGAGGTTATAGCGAACTAGGATGCATCATGGACCCTAGACTATAACCGCACCATCATAGCATATCATCATCTCATCATAAGTGCATATTTACTTATTTTCTTAAGCGATTCCATTTTACGAGTTATTTATTTTATTTCACCTTGATTATCACAGAGACATGTCTTCGAATCCAAACACTGTCATACTTTACACCATATCAGACTCCGATGATGAGGACTCTGTGTCCTCCACTACTGTTTCACCACTTGTTTCTCCTACACCTGAGTTGCCACTTTTGGCATCAGATGATGACACCGAGCCTTTCGAGGAGGAGGAGACGGCTCCTACTCCTCATGTCCATCCTACTGTACCACTTGATGTCACCCGTGTACCCACAGACATACCATCTCCTACTACTATTCATTCAGAACCGAGACTTATGTTTCCTAGGAGTAAGACCATTCAGGTTGCTAGGAAGAGTGTCCGCCCAGCTACATCTACTTATAGGACCCTCCCTAGTCCTACTGTGCCTATACCACCACCACCAGCCATACCCACTACTACTACTATATCTACCTCACTCTTGCCGCTCAGGAAGCGTGCAAGGCTTACCACCCCAGATTCACCTACTACCGAGACTACTGACCTTTCACCACCACCAGTATACCACATTGGTGAGAGTTCGAGAGCGGCTGCAGCTAGGGATCCTACAGCCGCTACATTAGATGATCAGATAGGGGCTCAGCAGGAGCAAGTTGATAGGTTGGGGTATAGAGTTGATGAGATTATCACTACTCGACTTGAGGTTGTCGAGGAGCAGGTTGAGGATTTGATTCAGGGCAGAGTTGGTATTGATGTGTCTTACCATGGACTCGAGGCACGACAGTTGAGTCACCAGGAGCAGATTGATCTACTTAGAGATGAGTTACCTGAGATTCGAGATAGAGCTCAGGCGACACAAGAGACTCAGTGGGAGCAGGTAGACCAGTTGGCATTGATTCGAGAGAGGTTAGTCGTATTGGAGCGCAGAGATGCTTCTTTTCAGTTACGAGTTCAGCATCTTGAGGAGATCGTGGTTGCGATGGATCGTGAGATTCGCCGCTTGAGGGGAGAGCCTGGACCATCTAGAGCACCGAGAGGAGCTTAGACATAGACTGGTATTATATTAGCTTTTATTATTTTCCTAGTCCCGAGGTGTGGGACATAGTTCAAGAACTTGTAGTCTTTTGGTTGTTGTACAAACAAATATATCAAGTGCGACTCTACTATGTTGGAAATGTTGTGCTATATATTATATCGGTCCATGTAGGCCAAAATTTTCATGTATTATATTCATGTGTTGTGATTATATTTATGATGTTTCGTGGTTGCTCTTTATTGTTGTCATATTTATACAGGTTGTGGTTGTATCTATACATGTCGTGGTTGTATTGATACAGGTTGTGGTTGTATATATATACTTGTTGTGGAGGTATCTAGACAGATTGTGGTTGTATTCGTACCTGTCGTGGTTGTATTTATATAGATTGTGGTTGTACCCATACATGTCTTGGTTGTGTTATTACTCGTTGTGGTTGTATATATATACATGTTGTGGGTGTATACCTTTGGTACTATGACTATTTCTATTATGATTCTTCTCATGGTTATTTCCATTGTGATTTATCAGAAGTATGGCACCAAGGAAAAGTAAGACTGCACCAGAAACACCCGCTATGACTCAAGCTGCTATCCGCAGGTTGGTCAGGGATAGTATTGCAGAAGCTCTAGAGATTGAGAGAGTTGAGGTTGCTGCTAGGGCTGCTGAGACTGCTTCTAATACAGGGGCAGTTGAACCAACCGCTATTAGGCGTGAATGTACATGGAAAGATTTCAAGATTAGTGATCCTATCAAGTTTAAGGGCACTGAAGGAGCGGTTGCTTTGATCCGCTGGTTTGAAAAGACTGAGAATGTATTCCTCATGTGCAGATGCCTGGACGTCAGCAAGGTAAAATTTGCTACAGGTATGCTTCTTGATGAAGCTATGTCTTGGTGGAATTCGTATGCTCAGCCGATTGGTATGGAGAATGCTTACAAGCTCACTTGGGAGGAATTCAAGAAACTGATGTCTAAGAAGTTTTGCCCTCGTACTGAGATACAGAAATTGGAAGCAGAATTCTATGGGCTTGTAACTAAAGGTGATGACATCGAGACCTACTTCAGAAGGTTTCAGGAGTTGGCTGCACTATGTCCAACTATGGTTCCTGACGATGAGAAAAAGATGGAAAACTTTGTTGGTGGATTACCTGAAAGTGTTCGAGGGGATGTGATTTCTTTTGATCCTCAATCAATGGAAGAGGCTATTCGTATAACTCAGAAACTCATGGTCCATGTGGTAAAAGGAAAAGCTGCTGTCAACAATAATAACCGTTCAAACAACACCAACTACACCAACACTCGAAACAACAACAACTATAACAACAATCGGAACCGCAACTATCCCAATAACCAAAACAACAATCCAAACAACAATAACAACAACAACAAGAGAAGGTTTGATTTCAACCAAGGTGGAAACGCTGTTCAACCGCCACCTAAGAGGCAAGAAGTGGCAAGGGCTTATGCTGCAGGACCGACTGAAAGGAAAGGATATGAGGGTAATTTACCCAAGTGTGAAAGATGTCAGAAACATCATAACCCAGGACGTTGCCCAAATCCATGTGGTAACTGCAAGAAGATTGGTCACCACATCAAAGATTGCAAATTTCCAATCTTGGGTGACAATCAGAGGCCACCAGTAACATGTTTTGGCTGTGGAGAAATTGGACACTTTAGGGGTGAGTGCCCACAGAAGAAGAATCAAGGAACTGGAAATCAAGATGGAAGGGCTCGAGGAAGAGCTTATGTTATGGGAGGAGAAGATGTCAAAGAAGACCCGAATGTTGTTGCGGGTACGTTCCTCGTTAATAATCGTTATGCATCCATTTTATTTGATTCAGGAGCGGATAGAAGTTTTTTTTCTATTGCATTTGCACCTTTACTTAACATAGAACCAACCCCATTAGACACTTCCTATATCGTTGAATTAGCCGATGGGTCTTTAGTTAACACCAACACCATTGTTCGTGGTTGCACTATAAATTTCCTAAACCATCCATTCAATATAGACCTTATGCCAGTAGAACTTGGAAGTTTCGACGTTGTTATCGGTATGGATTGGTTATCTCGGCATCGAGCGAGGATTATTTGTGATGAGAAAGTTGTTCACCTTCCTTATAACGGTGAAACTTTGGTTGTTCGTGGAGAGCGAAGTGGAACTAGACTCAGTATTATATCGTGCATTAAAACCAAGAAGTACATAAAGAAGGGTTGTTATGCATTCTTGGCTCACATCACGGAGAAGAAGTCGGATGAGAAACGACTTGAAGATGTGCCAATTGTTAAGGAATTTCCAGAAGTTTTTCCGGAAGAATTGCCAGGACTTCCGCCTACACGCCAAGTTGAGTTTCAAATCGAATTAGTGCCAGGAGCTGCACCAATTGCACGAGCACCGTATAGACTTGCACCTTCGTAGATGCAAGAATTGTCGAATCAACTACAAGAAATTTTGGACAAAGGATTCATTAGACCGAGTTCCTCGCCTTGGGGAGCACCGGTTTTGTTTGTGAAGAAGAAGGACGGAACTTTCAGAATGTGCATCGACTATCGTGAGCTGAACAAGTTAACGGTTAAGAACCGTTATCCACTCCCCAGAATTGACGACTTGTTCAACCAGTTACAAGGTTCTAGTTTTTATTCCAAGATTGATTTAAGATCCGGTTATCATCAACTTAGAGTTCGGGAAGAGGATATCCCGAAGACGGCATTTAGAACATGCTATGGTCATTATGAGTTTCAAGTAATGCCTTTCGGATTAACCAACACACCTGCGGTATTTATGGATCTCATGAATAGGGAAACCGTATGTTGATAAGTTTGTGATTGTATTCATTGACGACATCTTGATTTATTCCAAGAGTAAGGAAGATCACGAAGAACACCTCAGAACAATCCTAGAACTACTCAAGAAGGAGCAATTGTATGCCAAATTTTCTAAGTGTGATTTTTGGATACGAAGAGTTCAATTTCACAAACTTGTATTGCATTTTTTGGCATTTCATTCTTTTGTGAAATATTCCCGTGACATTGACACGCGTCACAGGATTTGACTAATTCTTGGGCATCCTAATAAATCGAGGGCCAAAAGAAACCGGAATCAAACACCTTTTTGGCGGTGTACTTTGGATTGTGGTGGCCCCCCGTGGGACCAGCATGGCAAGCCTTAAGAATTTTAGTGGCTTCTTGACCATATACACACCGCCGGATGACTTGATCCGCACAGATTTTAAAGAGGTAGGGGTCGTCCCAGAAATAATGTTTGACATCCTTAAAGAACTTGTTCTTTTGTTGGGATGACATCCCTTTCACAATGAAGTTACCCGCAAGGTAGTTTGCAAAATCGGCAAACCATGGGGTAACAGAGTCTCCACGAAAGGCAACCGCATTGAGTGTCTCAAGAGGGAAGGTTTCATTAATTTCCCTTTTTTCGGAGACATCTTGATGGGGGTTTTCCAAACGGGAGAGATGATCAGCAGCTAGGTTCTCAGCTCCTTTTTTATCACGAATAATGATATCAAATTCTTGCAGGAGGAGAACCCAACGAAGTAGTCTCGGCTTTGCATCTTGTTTTGCAAAAAGGTACTTCAAAGCCGAGTGATCCGTATACACTATGCTTTTGGTCAAGATCAAATATGACCGGAATTTCTCAAAGGCATACACCACAGCTAATAATTCTTTTTCAGTGGTGGTGTAATGACTTTGAGCCTCAGTCATCGTTTTGCTTGCATAGTGTATAGGCTGAAAGTGTTTAGACCTGCGTTGCCCCAAGACTGCCCCTATAGCATAATCACTAGCATCACACATAAGTTCAAAGGGCAAGTCCCAATCGGGGGCAACAAGAATAGGTGCCTCAGTAAGCTTTTTCTTTAAAGTTTCAAAAGCTTCTACGCACTCAGGTGAGAAGATAAAAGGAGCATCCTTTTCGAGGAGATGGGTCATAGGCCGGGCGATTTTAGAAAAATCTTGAATAAACCTACGGTAAAAAACGGCATGACCCAAAAAGCTCCTAATACCTTTGAAGGTAGTGGGATGGGGTAATTTTGCAATGACATCAATTTTGGCTTTGTCAACCTCAATCCCATTCTTTGAAATCTTATGGCCGAGGACAATGCCCTCTTTGACCATAAAGTGACTCTTCTCCCAATTTAGACATAACTTTGTGTCTTCACAACGTTTGAGCATGTTGTCTAAATGGGAGAGACATGATTGAAACGAATCCCCAATGACCGAAAAATCGTCCATGAAGACCTCTATAGTTTTCCCGATCATGTCGGAAAATATGGACATCATACATCGTTGAAACGTGCCCGGAGCATTACATAAACCAAATGGCATACGTTTATAAGCAAAAGTTCCATAGGGGTACGTGAAAGTGGTCTTTTCCTGATCTTGCGGATCAATGGGAATCTGAAAGTAACCCGAGAAACCATCGAGGAAGCAATAGTACTCATTCCCCGCTAATCTCTCGAGCATCTGATCCATAAAGGGCAGAGGAAAATGATCTTTGCGGGTGGCGTCATTTAACTTGCGATAGTCAATACAGACACGTCAACCCGTAACCAAACGAGTGAGAATCAACTCATTTTCCTCGTTTGTGACAACAGTAATGCCACCCTTCTTCTGAACACAATGTATTGGGCTAACCCAAGGACTGTCCGAGATAGGGTAAATCAATCCGGCATCAAGAAGTTTTAAAACCTCTTGTTTAATGACCTCATGAATTTTTGGATTCACCCTTCGTTGGTGTTGGACTGCTGGTTTGAAATCATCCTCCATCAAAATCTTGTGGGTACAAAATTCAGGGTCAATGCCCTTGATGTCGGAGAGTCTCCAAGCAATTACTTGTTTATGTGTCACAACCCACAATTTCAGGTCATTTTTCCAAACTTCGACATTCTACTATTCACAAATTACTATTCATCGATCACTATTCATCGTTTTACTATTCATCGTTTTTTAGGTCAATTTGACATTTCGAGACACATTCAGAAATTTTACTATTCACTTGACACTATTCATTTCCGAGAGAAAACTACTATTCACGTGCATTACTCATGTCGTCGTAAATTTAGTTTACGAGTGTTCAAATTCGCGTAACCGTATTGGTTCAGGAGCGAATTCATGCATTATTATCAGGGACATTTCATACAGACTAGAAATAGTCTGCATATCATCATTAGGGCACTTGCATACTATTCCACTCGTAGGATAACTAAATTAATACTTTTGGTACAATTAACGATTTACGTATGTTTATTTTAAATAAACACTAATACGCGAACTATAAATGTGACTAACACGTCCGACACTCCCAACTATGATCCCAATATATTTTTATACTCATTTGTATAATATAAAAATTATAATATTAATTTACCCGGTATTTTGGAAATTTATTTATTACGTATCGTACGTCTAACTTAATAACGACGGTTTTCACAAAAATTAAACAATAATCACCCGGACTCTCCGTACTTGTACCCGACATATTTTTACAATTTTTACGACTTTATTATGTCCCGAATAACTTCAATAAAATTTATTTCTAACAAACCCGGTACCCGATAAAACCTAAACCTAACACAACAACACATTACCACTAACTTTTTAAAATAAACCCAAGACAACCTCCCCCCCCCCTTTCCCTCCTTTTTGCGCCGGCCAACCCCCCCCCCCCCCCCCTTGGTCCTAATGAGCTAATCTCACCAACCAAATTTATTACAAACCTAACTTTTGTCTCCTAAGTATAAATTACACATTTTCATCCCATTTTATCACAAATCATTTTTACAAGTGCAAGTAAACTATTTTTCTCTCATTTTCTCTTTTGGTAGAATCGATCTAGGGTGATCAAGAAGCAAGAACAACAAATTTTCCAAGATCTAGGTGTAAACTTGTTCACTTAGTCATCCTTGTTGGAGTTTTGAAATAGAAACTCAAGGATTAGTAGGTTTTTCATCATCCAAACTCCCTAAACCTTCAAGTAAGTTAACAAACTCATTTTTATGATTTTTACAAGTTATTACTATGGTTATATATTTTTCTTACAAGAACTCATGCATATAATGATTTATACCACTCTATTTTGTACATATTTAACTTTGAGCCCTAGAAATGAAAACATGAGAAACCCTTGTTAGACCTAGTGGATTGATGATGTTTAAGGACCCATGACACCCTAAGAAGGTGTATGGTAGGATTAGACTAGCTTTGTGGTGATTGAAAGTGGTTTGATTGAAGATGGAACTAGATTAGAACCCTAGAAATGATTTTTGAAACAATAAGAATACCTACTGTCCCTATTTTTGATTCGTGGGAAAATCAGTAAATGGTGGTTAAGTTTTGACTAAAGATTTAGAAAATACTTTCAAAAACGAAACTTTAGGCGAAAGAATGGATTAAAACGAGCTTTTAACGAAGGAGTTATGATTTTTGCAAATTTAACGACGAAAACTATTTTTATAAAAACTGCATGCTGTTTGGCAGATTTCGACGTACAAAAAGAGGTGTTAAACGTAACCTAGAAGAGCCGAGTTATCAAAAATATACTAGTATATACAAAAACGAATCCGTGGACATAAAGAACGAGGAAAATGAGCTTAAAACGACCAAGTTATACCCGTTTTAACATCGTCAAACTATATATATATATATTTGGTCACAAATAAAAATAATAACTTACGCACTAAATGGTATATTTTCTAGAAATATTACTAAGGACTATATTCTTAACAAATGAATACGTATGACCCAAGAGAATATTTATACGACTTAACGACGTTATTTTAAGGTTTTCGATACAAGGAATTTAACCCTAACATTTTCATACAAGATAGTACGACAAGTTATATAATCCTATATTTGGATTTATTTTTCCTAAGTATGGAAACTATTTTACTATGACGATAGCTAGTTTTTCTAAATTACGAGTGGTATAGGTATCATGTGCATGTGCATTCATTACATTACGGCTTGATCTTAATTAGATCACGATTATTCATTTAGGTTGCGGCTAGTGTTCGCGCCTCATTGTCCCGACTACTTTTACATCATTGTACCATCTTTGTACCATCACTTCGAGGTGAGTCTTCATAGCCCCGTTTTTAGTACTTATTTGATTTTAAATCCCACGGGGGAGAATACATTGCACAATTATTTTTGTACATGCCCAAGTATTAAATTCCGTACATTGCTTAAGTTGCTAGTACTACCACTTCAAGTCCCCTTTATTATCATGGACCGTTAATTATATTGCCAAGCGAGAGTGAGTGGATAGATCTATCGAGGGTGACGCCTCCATTCGTGTTTGGGTTGCTCCATAAGGAAAACGAATGCATTTCATGTCTAAATTATTGAGTGACTGGTAACCACTCCTTTGGGGCATATTTTAGTACGTCTAGCTTCGGGGTCATGAGCTTAAGAGACAATGTAGCTTTTTGACATTTTGTCGCTTTACTTTATACTTGTGGTCTTTGTACTTACGAATTACTTATAAACCTATGATTATTCACCAACTTTATGTTGACCGTTTTCGCAATGTATTTCTCAGGTAACTAAGGCATATTCTCATGGCATGCATGGAGTCACTTTGTGTATCAAGGATGACGCGTCTCTTTTTGGATTTCATGCACTTATGAACTATCGTTTGATTGTACTAAATTATTTCCTTAAACCTTTTTCAACTTTTGGGACCTATGTTTTATAACTCTGAATATTTTGAATGAATCAAACGATGTATTTTCTAAACGACACTTTAGGTCGTTCAATATATCCTGGTTTGTGTGCTATGATCCGTTACACCCTCAGGTATTCCATTCCGCTGCCATTCAGGTATTTTGGGGGTGTGACAGATTGGTACCAGAGCCGATGTTATAGCGAACTAGGATGCATCATGGACCCTAGACTATAACCGCACCATCATAGCATATCATCATCTCATCATAAGTGCATATTTACTTATTTTCTTAAGCGATTCCATTTTACGAGTTATTTATTTTATTTCACCTTGATTATCACAGAGACATGTCTTCGAATCCAAACACTGTCATACTTTACACCATATCAGACTCCGATGATGAGGACTCTGTGTCCTCCACTGCTGTTTCCCCACTTGTTTCTCCTACACCTGAGTTGCCACTTTTGGCATCAGATGATGACACCGAGCCTTTCGAGGAGGAGGAGACGGCTCCTACTCCTCATGTCCATCCTACTGTACCACTTGATGTCACCCGTGTACCCACAGACATACCATCTCCTACTACTATTCATTCAGAACCGAGACTTATGTTTCCTAGGAGTAAGACCATTCAGGTTGCTAGGAAGAGTGTCCGCCCAGCTACATCTACTTATAGGACCCTCCCTAGTCCTACTGTGCCTACACCACCACCACCAGCCATACCCACTACTACTACTATATCTACCTCACTCTTGCCGCTCAGGAAGCGTGCAAGGCTTACCACCCCAGATTCACCTACTACCGAGACTACTGACCTTTCACCACCACCAGTATACCACATTGGTGAGAGTTCGAGAGCGGCTGCAGCTAGGGATCCTACAGCCGCTACATTAGATGATCAGATAGGGGCTCAGCAGGAGCAAGTTGATAGGTTGGGGTATAGAGTTGATGAGATTATCACTACTCGACTTGAGGTTGTCGAGGAGCAGGTTGAGGATTTGATTCAGGGCAGAGTTGGTATTGATGTGTCTTACCATGGACTCGAGGCACGACAGTTGAGTCACCAGGAGCAGATTGATCTACTTAGAGATGAGTTACCTGAGATTCGAGATAGAGCTCAGGCGACACAAGAGACTCAGTGGGAGCAGGTAGACCAGTTGGCATTGATTCGAGAGAGGTTAGTCGTATTGGAGCGCAGAGATGCTTCTTTTCAGTTACGAGTTCAGCATCTTGAGGAGATCGTGGTTGCGATGGATCGTGAGATTCGCCGCTTGAGGGGAGAGCCTGGACCATCTAGAGCACCGAGAGGAGCTTAGACATAGACTGGTATTATATTAGCTTTTATTATTTTCCTAGTCCCGAGGTGTGGGACATAGTTCAAGAACTTGTAGACTTTTGGTTGTTGTACAACCAAATATATCAAGTGCGACTCTACTATGTTGGAAATGTTGTGCTATATATTATATCGGTCCATGTAGGCCAAAATTTTCATGTATTATATTCATGTGTTGTGATTATATTTATGATGTTTCGTGGTTGCTCTTTATTGTTGTCATATTTATACAGGTTGTGGTGGTATCTATACATGTCGTGGTTGTATTGATACAGGTTGTGGTTGTATATATATACTTGTTGTGGAGGTATCTAGACAGATTGTGGTTGTATTCGTACCTGTCGTGGTTGTATTTATATAGATTGTGGTTGTACCCATACATGTCTTGGTTGTGTTATTACTCGTTGTGGTTGTATATATATACATGTTGTGGGTGTATACCTTTGGTACTATGACTATTTCTATTATGATTCTTCTCATGGTTATTTCCATTGTGATTTATCAGAAGTATGGCACCAAGGAAAAGTAAGACTGCACCAGAAACACCCGCTATGACTCAAGCTGCTATCCGCAGGTTGGTCAGGGATAGTATTGCAGAAGCTCTAGAGATTGAGAGAGCTGAGGTTGCTGCTAGGGCTGCTGAGACTGCTTCTAATACAGGGGCAGTTGAACCAACCGCTATTAGGCGTGAATGTACATGGAAAGATTTCAAGATTAGTGATCCTATCAAGTTTAAGGGCACTGAAGGAGCGGTTGCTTTGATCCGCTGGTTTGAAAAGACTGAGAATGTATTCCTCATGTGCGGATGCCTGGACGTCAGCAAGGTAAAATTTGCTACAGGTATGCTTCTTGATGAAGCTACGTCTTGGTGGAATTCGTATGCTCAGCCGATTGGTATGGAGAATGCTTACAAGCTCACTTGGGAGGAATTCAAGAAACTGATGTCTAAGAAGTTTTGCCCTCGTACTGAGATACAGAAATTGGAAGCAGAATTCTATGGGCTTGTAACTAAAGGTGATGACATCGAGACCTACTTCAGAAGGTTTCAGGAGTTGGCTGCACTATGTCCAACTATGGTTCCTGACGATGAGAAAAAGATGGAAAACTTTGTTGGTGGATTACCTGAAAGTGTTCGAGGGGATGTGATTTCTTTTGATCCTCAATCAATGGAAGAGGCTATTCGTATAACTCAGAAACTCATGGTCCAAGTGGTAAAAGGAAAAGCTGCTGTCAACAATAATAACCGTTCAAACAACACCAACTACACCAACACTCGAAACAACAACAACTATAACAACAATCGGAACCGCAACTATCCCAATAACCGAAACAACAATCCAAACAACAATAACAACAACAACAAGAGAAGGTTTGATTTCAACCAAGGTGGAAACGCTGTTCAACCGCCACCTAAGAGGCAAGAAGTGGCAAGGGCTTATGCTGCAGGACCGACTGAAAGGAAAGGATATGAGGGTAATTTACCCAAGTGTGAAAGATGTCAGAAACATCATAACCCAGGACGTTGCCCAAATCCATGTGGTAACTGCAAGAAGATTGGTCACCACATCAAAGATTGCAAATTTCCAATCTTGGGTGACAATCAGAGGCCACCAGTAACATGTTTTGGCTGTGGAGAAATTGGACACTTTAGGGGTGAGTGCCCACAGAAGAAGAATCAAGGAACTGGAAATCAAGATGGAAGGGCTCGAGGAAGAGCTTATGTTATGGGAGGAGAAGATGTCAAAGAAGACCCGAATGTTGTTGCGGGTACGTTCCTCGTTAATAATCGTTATGCATCCATTTTATTTGATTCAGGAGCGGATAGAAGTTTTTTTTCTATTGCATTTGCACCTTTACTTAACATAGAACCAACCCCATTAGACACTTCCTATATCGTTGAATTAGCCGATGGGTCTTTAGTTAACACCAACACCATTGTTCGTGGTTGCACTATAAATTTCCTAAACCATCCATTCAATATAGACCTTATGCCAGTAGAACTTGGAAGTTTCGACGTTGTTATCGGTATGGATTGGTTATCTCGGCATCGAGCGAGGATTATTTGTGATGAGAAAGTTGTTCACCTTCCTTATAACGGTGAAACTTTGGTTGTTCGTGGAGAGCGAAGTGGAACTAGACTCAGTATTATATCGTGCATTAAAACCAAGAAGTACATAAAGAAGGGTTGTTATGCATTCTTGGCTCACATCACGGAGAAGAAGTCGGATGAGAAACGACTTGAAGATGTGCCAATTGTTAAGGAATTTCCAGAAGTTTTTCCGGAAGAATTGCCAGGACTTCCGCCTACACGCCAAGTTGAGTTTCAAATCGAATTAGTGCCAGGAGCTGCACCAATTGCACGAGCACCGTATAGACTTGCACCTTCGGAGATGCAAGAATTGTCGAATCAACTACAAGAAATTTTGGACAAAGGATTCATTAGACCGAGTTCCTCGCCTTGGGGAGCACCGGTTTTATTTGTGAAGAAGAAGGACGGAACTTTCAGAATGTGCATCGACTATCGTGAGCTGAACAAGTTAACGGTTAAGAACCGTTATCCACTCCCCAGAATTGACGACTTGTTCGACCAGTTACAAGGTTCTAGTTTTTATTCCAAGATTGATTTAAGATCCGGTTATCATCAACTTAGAGTTCGGGAAGAGGATATCCCGAAGACGGCATTTAGAACACGCTATGGTCATTATGAGTTTCAAGTAATGCCTTTCGGATTAACCAACACACCTGCGGTATTTATGGATCTCATGAATAGGGTGTGCAAACCGTATCTTGATAAGTTTGTGATTGTATTCATTGACGACATCTTGATTTATTCCAAGAGTAAGGAAGATCACGAAGAACACCTCAGAACAATCCTAGAACTACTCAAGAAGGAGCAATTGTATGCCAAATTTTCGAAGTGTGATTTTTGGATACGAAGAGTTCAATTTCTGGGCCATGTTATTGATAGCCTAGGTTTACAAGTTGACCCAGCAAAGATCGAGGCAGTTAAGGATTGGGCTACGCCCAAGTCTCCTACGGAAATTCGTCAATTCCTAGGACTTGCTGGATATTACAGAAGGTTTATTGAAGGGTTTTCTAAGATAGCGAAGTCGTTGACAAAGCTGACACAAAAGAATGAAAAGTACGAGTGGGGAGAGAAACAAGAGTCCGCATTTCAGTTATTGAAACAGAAGCTTTGTAGCGCACCGATTTTGTCACTACCTGAAGGTATTGAGAACTTTGTGGTATATTGCGATGCTTCGCATCAAGGACTTGGAGCTGTGCTAATGCAAAACGAGAAGGTGATAGCGTATGCATCTAGACAGCTTAAGATACACGAGAAGAATTACACTACGCACGACTTGGAGTTGGGTGCGGTAGTTTTTGCACTCAAGATTTGGAGACACTACCTTTATGGTACCAAGTGTGTAATTTTTACCGACCACAAGAGCTTACAGCATATACTCGATCAGAAGGAACTTAATATGAGACAACGTCGTTGGCTAGAATTGTTGAGTGATTACGATTGTGAAATCCGATATCACCCAGGAAAAGCAAATGTTGTAGCAGATGCACTTAGCCGAAAAGAACGACTCAAACCTTTGAGAGTTAGGTCATTGGGAATGACTATCATTTCGCCATTACCATCAAAAATTCTGGAAGCTCAGATTGAGGCTCTCAAAGAAGAAAACCGACCACATGAGAAACTTTATGGTATGCCAGAAAGCGAAAATGGCTTTGTAAAGAGATCAGATGGAGTGTTATGCTTCAAGGACCGAAGTTGGATACCACTCTATGGTGGAGTGCGAGAATTGATTATGCATGAATCACACAAGTCGAAGTACTCTATTCATCCAGGTTATGATAAGATGTATCAGGATCTCAAAAAGCTTTATTGGTGGCCGACATGAAAGCGGAAATTGCTACTTACGTCAGCAAATGTCTTACTTGTGCTAAAGTGAAAGCCGAGTACCAGAAACCATCAGGACTACTTCAACAACCAGAGATTCCACAATGGAAGTGGGAACGTATTACAATGGACTTTGTCACTAAACTTCCTAAGACGTCAGGAGGTTACGATGCTATTTGGGTAATTGTTGATCGTCTTACCAAATCAGCTCATTTCATACCCATTAGAGAAACTTATTCTATGGAACAACTTGCTAGACTTTATGTCAAGGAAATAGTCTCAAGACACGGTGCACCAGTTTCCATCATTTCCGACAGAGATAGTCGTTTTACTTCAAACTTTTGGCGGTCATTACAAGATTCTTTTGGATCCAAGTTAGACATGAGCACTGCTTACCATCCTCAGACTGATGGTCAGAGCGAGAGAACGATTCAGACACTTGAAGACATGCTTAGAGCATGTGTGATTGACTTTGGAAATGGTTGGGCTAACCATTTGCCGTTGATCAAGTTTTCCTATAACAACAGTTACCATTCGAGCATTAAAGCAGCACCATTCGAGGCACTTTATGGTCGTAAGTGTCGATCTCCAGTTTGTTGGGCCGAAGTCGGTGAAGTACAATGTACTGGCCCAGAAATGGTACAAGAAACAACAGAAAAGATAATTCAGATTCGAGAGAGACTCGAAACTGCTAGAAGCCGACAGAAAAGTTACGCAGATGTTCGACGCAAACCATTGGAATTTCAGGTCGGAGACAAGGTCATGTTGAAAGTCTCTCCTTGGAAGGGCGTGATACGATTTGGAAAACGCGGGAAATTGAACCCGAGATACATTGGTCCATTTAAGATACTGGAAAGGATTGGTCCAGTAGCTTACAAACTTGAACTTCCGTCAGAACTTAGCAACGTACACAACACGTTTCATGTTTCGAACCTCAAGAAATGTCTTTCGGACGAGTCTGCCATTATACCATTAGAAGAAATACAACTCGATGACAAGCTTAACTTTGTGGAAGAACCAGTTGAAATAATGGACCGCGAAATCAAACAGTTGAAACAAAGTCGAATTCCGATCGTGAAGGTTCGCTGGAATTCTCGAAGAGGACCCGAGTTTACTTGGGAACGAGAAGACCAAATGCGACGCAAGTATCCACAACTTTTCACCGAGCCTATTACCGAGACCAACACTAACTGAATTCAGGGACTGAATTCCTTTTTGGATGGGCGACTGTCACAACCCATAATTTCAGGTCATTTTTCCAAACTTCGACATTCTACTATTCACAAATTACTATTCATCGATCACTATTTATCGTTTTACTATTCATCGTTTTTGAGGTCAATTTGACATTTCGAGACACATTCAGAAATTTTACTATTCACTTGACACTATTCATTTCCGAGAGAAAACTACTATTCACGTGCATTACTCATGTCGTCGTAAATTTAGTTTACGAGTGTTCAAATTCGCGTAACCGTATTGGTTCAGGAGCGAATTCATGCATTATTATCAGGGACATTTCATACAGACTAAAAATAGTCTGCATATCATCATTAGGGCACTTGCATACTATTCCACTCGTAGGATAACTAAATTAATACTTTTGGTACAATTAACGATTTACGTATGTTTATTTTAAATAAACACTAATACGCGAACTATAAATGTGACTAACACGTCCGACACTCCCAACTATGATCCCAATATATTTTTATACTCATTTGTATAATATAAAAATTATAATATTAATTTACCCGGTATTTTGGAAATTTATTTATTACGTATCGTACGTCTAACTTAATAACGACGGTTTTCACAAAAATTAAACAATAATCACCCGGACTCTCCGTACTTGTACCCGACATATTTTTACAATTTTTACGACTTTATTATGTCCCGAATAACTTCAATAAAATTTATTTCTAACAAACCCGGTACCCGATAAAACCTAAAACTAACACAACAACACATTACCACTAACTTTTTAAAATAAACCCAAGACAACCCCCCCCCCCTTTCCCTCCTTTTTGCGCCGGCCAACCCCCCCCCCCCCCCCCCCTTGGTCCTAATGAGCTAATCTCACCAACCAAATTTATTACAAACCTAACTTTTGTCTCCTAAGTATAAATTACACATTTTCATCCCATTTTATCGCAAATCATTTTTACAAGTGCAAGTAAACTATTTTTCTCTCATTTTCTCTTATGGTAGAATCGATCTAGGGTGATCAAGAAGCAAGAACAACAAATTTTCCAAGATCTAGGTGTAAACTTGTTCACTTAGTCATCCTTGTTGGAGTTTTGAAATAGAAACTCAAGGATTAGTAGGTTTTTCATCATCCAAACTCCCTAAACCTTCAAGTAAGTTAACAAACTCATTTTTATGATTTTTACAAGTTATTACTATGGTTATATATTTTTCTTACAAGAACTCATGCATATAATGATTTATACCACTCTATTTTGTACATATTTAACTTTGAGCCATAGAAATGAAAACATGAGAAACCCTTGTTAGACCTAGTGGATTGATGATGTTTAAGGACCCATGACACCCTAAGAAGGTGTATGGTAGGATTAGACTAGCTTTGTGGTGATTGAAAGTGGTTTGATTGAAGATGGAACTAGATTAGAACCCTAGAAATGATTTTTGAAACAATAAGAATACCTACTGTCCCTATTTTTGATTCGTGGGAAAATCAGTAAATAGTGGTTAAGTTTTGACCAAAGATTTAGAAAATACTTTCAAAAACGAAACTTTAGGCGAAAGAATGGATTAAAACGAGCTTTTAACGAAGGAGTTATGATTTTTGCAAATTTAACGACGAAAACTATTTTTATAAAAACTGCATGCTGTTTGGCAGATTTCGACGTACAAAAAGAGGTGTTAAAAGTAACCTAGAAGAGCCGAGTTATCAAAAATATACTAGTATATACAAAAACGAATCCGTGGACATAAAGAACGAGGAAAATGAGCTTAAAACGACCAAGTTATACCCGTTTTAACATCGTCAAACTATATATATATATATATATATATATATATATATATATATATATATATATATATATATATATATATATATATATATATATATATATATATATATATATATTTGGTCACAAATAAAAATAATAACTTACGCACTAAATGGTATATTTTCTAGAAATATTACTAAGGACTATATTCTTAACAAATGAATACGTATGACCCAAGAGAATATTTATACGACTTAACGACGTTATTTTAAGGTTTTCGATACAAGGAATTTAACCCTAACATTTTCATACAAGATAGTACGACAAGTTATATAATCCTATATTTGGATTTATTTTTCCTAAGTATGAAAACTATTTTACTATGACGATAGCTAGTATTTCTAAATTACGAGTGGTATAGGTATCATGTGCATGTGCATTCATTACATTACGGCTTGATCTTAATTAGATCACGATTATTCATTTAGGTTGCGGCTAGTGTTCGCGCCTCATTGTCCCGACTACTTTTACATCATTGTACCATCTTTGTACCATCACTTCGAGGTGAGTCTTCATAGCCCCGTTTTTAGTACTTATTTGATTTTAAATCCCACGGGGGAGAATACATTGCACAATTATTTTTGTACATGCCCAAGTATTAAATTCCGTACATTGCTTAAGTTGCTAGTACTACCACTTCAAGTCCCCTTTATTATCATGGACCGTTAATTATATTGCCAAGCGAGAGTGAGTGGATAGATCTATCGAGGGTGACGCCTCCATTCGTGTTTGGGTTGCTCCATAAGGAAAACGAATGCATTTCATGTCTAAATTATTGAGTGACTGGTAACCACTCCTTTGGGGCATATTTTAGTACGTCTAGCTTCGGGGTCATGAGCTTAAGAGACAATGTAGCTTTTTGACATTTTGTCGCTTTACTTTATACTTGTGGTCTTTGTACTTACGAATTACTTATAAACCTATGATTATTCACCAACTTTATGTTGACCGTTTTCGCAATGTATTTCTCAGGTAACTAAGGCATATTCTCATGGCATGCATGGAGTCACTTTGTGTATCAAGGATGACGCGTCTCTTTTTGGATTTCATGCACTTATGAACTATCGTTTGATTGTACTAAATTATTTCCTTAAACCTTTTCCAACTTTTGGGACCTATGTTTTATAACTCTGAATATTTTGAATGAATCAAACGATGTATTTTCTAAACGACACTTTAGGTCGTTCAATATATCCTGGTTTGTGTGTTATGATCCGTTACACCCTCAGGTATTCCATTCCGCTGCCATTCAGGTATTTTGGGGGTGTGACATTATGCGACTTCAAAACCTTTATGAGAGCAGCCTTTTCCTCAACACTTAAGTTTTTAGCAATTATGACGGGTAATTTATCATCACCCTCCAGAAATGCATACTCAAGGTGAGGCGGCAAGTCCTTAAGTTCAACCACAAGCAAGTCATCAGTTATTTCAACATTTTTGACTTCCTCTTTATGAAGTATTTTTGGAGGAAGAGGGGGAGATGGATCTTCGTTTAATAATTTTTCTAGCAAAAGAATATCCCCCTCAGGATCAAGATAGTCCTCATCAAATTTACCCGAAATTGAACTATCTTGGGCAAGAAAAGCCTCGACCTCTTCCAAAAGAAAGTCACTTCCCTCAAAAGGAGTGAGAGAAGGGGAAGAGTCGGATATGATAGGCTCAGTAGATGGAGTGGGACTGCCACTCGGTAAGTAACCAAGAAGTTCTTGAGAGTACTCCTCAGACGCAACATCAATGACATCAATACGGTTAACCGTTTCAGCGTCATAATTAGAGGAGTACCTCGAGGTTTGATCGAGGTTAAACGTTACTGCTTCATTACCAACACGAAGAGTTATTTCCTCTTCGTGCACATCGATTAACGCACGACCCGTCCTTAAGAATCCTCTCCCAAGAATGAGAGGAACTCGCGGGTCAGCATCGAAATCAACAATCACAAAATCTGCCGGAAAATGGAAGTTTCCCACCTTTACAAATACATCCTCGGCAATGCCGAGGGGACGAGATGTTGAGCGTTCTGCAAGCTCGAGAGTCATGCAGGTGGTGGTGAGTTCCGGAAGAGAGAGCTTTTTCCATATGGAATAAGGCATCAAGTTGATGCTTGCACCTAGATCGGCCAAGGCAAAGCACTCAACCATTCCGGGGAAAACACATGGAATGAGAAATTTTCCCGGATCTCCTAGCTTCTCGGGAAGCTGTTTCAAAAGAACCGCAGAGCAGTTCTCATTGAGTGGAGTTCGTGCCATTTCGAATAGCTTTTCTTTATTGTTCAACAGATTTTTTATTGTCGATGCGAATTTAGGCATCAAAAGGAGAGCATCCGCGAAGCTGATATCAAAATGAATATCTCAGAAAATTTGAAAGAACTTTTCCATTTGATGATTTGCTTTTTCGCGGAGCTTTTGGTCTTGTAACCGAGATGGATATGGTAGTGAAGGTTTGGATTTAGGGTTCTCTTCAGGAGTTGTTGGTGGTTCAAACACAACTCCTGGTTTTGGTACGGTTTCTAGTACAACCTGAGGGTGGACGTGTGCGGTACTTCGTGTACTAGTAAATTGCACCTTGTCCTTTGTCACCTCAGGCTTATTCTCTACTACCTTGGGAGGAGAAGAAGAGGTAGTAGGAGCTTTGGGTCCATCATAACCACTTCTCGTTGTGATCGCTTTAACATCGCCCCTCGGATTAGCGATCGTGTTGCTAGGTAAAATATTACCTGAGCCCGAGGGTCGATCATTTAAAGACTTCTTAACAAGGTCAGCGATCTGAGTCATCATCACCCTATTCATTTCCTCCTGAGATTTCATAAATTGTCTCAACAACTCCTCATGTGAAGGACCCGTTGGAACAATTGCTTGAGTATTGTTAGGAGGAGCTTGGTTAGGGTAATTCTGAGTAGTTGGAGTGATGGCTTGATTTTGATTGGGAAAATTTTGAGCACGGTTATTTTGATGAGAACCGTGGTTTTGAAAATTTCCCTGATGTTGGTTGCCATGTCCATGAGAATTGTTTCCCTGATAGTTGTTTTGACCTTGGTTTCGATTGTAGTTTCCTTGATTTTGGAAACCTTGATTTTGGTTATGATGGAAACCTTGGTTTTGGTTTGGATTGACATTTCCTTGGTTTTGGTAACCTTGGTTTGTTCGATTCTGATTTTGGTTCTGGTTACGGTTTGGGACATTAGGGTTTTGATTGAATCCGGGAGGTCCAAGGAAATTGTTAGAACGATAGCTAAGAAGATTGCGGTCCCCTTGCGGTTGGTAGTTATTACCTCCCGTATTATAGGAACCTTGAGCAGCATATACGTCCTCATGAGGGTAGCCACTAGTGGCTGGACACTCGGAATAAGCATGTGGACCTCCACAAGTTTCACAACTTTGACCAACGGCTTTGGCTTGTTGAGTTTGGACTTGTTGATTTTGGATACTTTGGTTCATCCTCAACATAGCCGTAGCGAAATCATCCATCTTTTTAGTGAGGATCGCTATTTCAGAAGATGCTGGAGTGACAGACTTACATGACTCTTCCCTCTCAGCTGAGGAATCCCAGAAATTATGGTGGGCAGTCATGTTCTCAATGAGATCATAGCACTCTTCGGGGCGCCTTTTCATAAAGGTCCTACCAGCAGCAGCATTGAGAATATCACGGTGTCTCAAGGTCAACCCATTATAGAAAGTATCTATTTGGGTAACGAGTAACATGTTATGGTTAGGACACCGATCAATTGAGAGCTTATAGCGTTCCCATGCCTCAAATAGAGACTCTTCGGGATGCTGACGAAAGTTACTAATGTCATTTCGTAACTTAGAAACCATGGATGGTGGAAAGTATTTGGCTAAAAATTTAGTCACCATTTCTTTGAAAGTGTGAATCGAGTTCTTAGGAAGTCGATCAAACCATGCAGTGGCATGATGGGTGAGAGAATAGGGGAAAAGAGATAGACGAAGGGCATCATCGGAGACACCATTCTGCTTCATGCTTTGGGTGATGGTAAGAAATTTATCAAGATGCTTGTTTGCATCATCACCAGGTAAGCCATGAAATTGACACGAATTCTGGACTTGTTGAATCATGTGATGTTTAAGTCCAAAATCAGTGGCAGCAATGTTAAGAGGGGCAATGGGGCCCCCTCTTCCAAGCATTGTGGGTTGACACAGCTCCTCCATCGTTCGGAGATCAGGAGCTGCATCATCTATGATGGGTGGGTCATTGGGATTACCATCCATTCTCGGAACTGGATCCTCAACAATAGGACGTAACTCAGTTACGTTTTTAAGTTGACGATTTCGTTTCGATTGTGAACGAGTGCGCATGCACTAACACAAAATTTCAACAAAACAAGATCGAGGCAAATCAACAGTGAACTTAAACCAATAATCACAAATGAGTGGCTTCTTTAGGAAAGGCACACCACTCACAAGGATACAAAGGCAAGTTTTAAATCTTTGGTTTGGGAACTTATTACACCCCCAGTTGGTAGGTGTTCTGCCTTGGTTTGCGACGGTTTGTTTTTATGTAGTTTATTATTCACAAGAAAAGACGAATGTTTTTGGGTTTTTGTGTATGGGTTAAAAACTTTTGGACAATATTTTTGGTATCGATTCGTTTACCAAAATCGTATCTATTTAAGAATCACCTTAAAGAAACGCGATATAGAAAACGTAACGATATGTTTTGTTTGTTTTTGATTTTTTTGGTGTTGTTAACACTTTAGGAAAAGTGTTAATGAACGTTTTTGATATTATTATGTTTTTACAAAAACTTTTTACAAATTTGTGTGAAATTTGTACAGGGAGGGTTTTGAAAACCACTTAACTTAAAACGATTTTATAAAACACGCAACAACCTCCCTGGCAGCGGCGCCAAAAATTGATTGGCTCTGAACTAGTCAACTTTTATTAGTCAACCACTTGTGAATGGTCAACCGTAAAAGTCAAACTAATCAAGCCAATTCTCCGAGGATAGTGTAGTGTTTCCCCGGGTCGTTAAAGTCCCAGCGAGATTGAAATGGTGCTTTGGAAATCGTTTATGAGTGAGTGGGACTGAGGACAGTAGCCCAGATGATATGGAATTGATTTTGCTACTGTTATTTTGGTGTTGGTATACAGATATAATATTCACAAAAATCAGATAACAGATATATGCACGTATTCACAATTCAGATCACGTAACAGACAGAGAAAGTGGGATTTTGGTATTTATCAAACTACAGGGGGTGCTTTTGACACTTTTTAAAACTTAAAATTAAAAATGAAAATGAAATTATAAAAATGATTAAAATACTATTTAAATATTATTTAATTAATTAAACTATTTAAAATCTAAATTAAAACCTAATTTAAATTAACTAAAAATGACAAATGATTTAAATTAAACTAAAAATTAGCAAAAATATTTTCTAAACCTAAATTAGAACTTGAAGAAAGTATAAAAAATAACAATAAATATTTTTGTCTTTTTGTGGTTTTGTTATTAATTAAAAACTATTTAACTTAATTTAACTAATTAAAATACTTTTAATTAGTATTAATACTAAATTAACTTAGAAAATTAAGAGAAAATTTATAAAATTACTTAACCATCACTGGAATCCTACAAAATTACAAAAACTCTAAAAATTATGTTTTAAGATTAATCCACTAATTATTTACCTTTTAATTAACTTAAGTCTAATTTAAACAATTAAAATAAGAAAAATAGAAAATGAACAGTAGAATTTAAAAATATATTTTCTAAAAACCTATTATACTATATTAGAGCTAGGAAAAATATAAAAACTAAGTTTTACTTGATAAAAACTAAATAGGTGATTTAATACTTAATATTAATTAATAATTAAGAAAACTAAAATTAAATCTAATAAATACTAAATGACAAAATAAAAATCTGAAAAAATTACTAAAATTACTTTACTATATAAGGTAATTAATAAAAATATAAAATTGACAAATACTTAATAAAAATTTAAAAATGAAAATTAAAATTAAATTGGATTAAATAGAAACTATCACTTATTTTAAACTTGACTTTTTTGGATTTTTCTTTTACAAACTTATTTTATACCTAAAAAAAAAAGACTTTTTGTAAAAACAACTTATTTGTAGCTAAAAATTAAGCACTTTTAAATAGTTGACTTCTGTTGACTGTTTAGGCAAATGAGCTCAAATGAGCTTGTGTGGGTCCCACTTTGAATAAATCAGGTACAAATAAGTTTAACACACTAAAATAAGCTAGAAACAACAAGGGATGATCACAATTAAGCTATATCAAACCAAATAAGCACTTAAGGAAAATGAAATGAACACAGATCTGGGGACAAACTTGGTAAGCAATTGCAGGTGGGGTCCACTAGTTCTGAGGTCAACCAAATGGTCAAATGGGAAGGCCTGGTAGGAGGGGGTTGGGAGAGCCAAATTATAGGGTGTGGGGTCCAATGGGGTGGCCACAAAACCACCACCAAGTGGTGGTGGTGGACTGATGTGCAGCTGCACAGAGCAACCACTCAGCCCTGCAGCCCTCTTTGGAGGGTTGTGGGGCCCACTAGTAAAATCCTAAAAATATGCAAAAGATGGAAACATGGAGATGAGGTGGGGGCTGCAATACCTCAAAAGCTCAAAGCCTAAAACCTAATCCTAAATTATAAACAAATCCCCCAAGTTTGGTAAAAATCTGAGACAAGTAACTTTGACTTTTATAAAAAAAAACTTAATATTTTGACTTTTGTGAACTTTAATCCTACTTTACCTACTGAATATGTAATTATAAGCTAAAAATAAACTAGATTAAGTAAAAATAACAACTAAGGAACTTTGGTGATGGCTTTTTGCAACTGTTACACCTAACAGTGACAGAAATCAAAGAGTTTCAAAATGATTTTGACTATAGCTTATGGAAACTTGGATTTTGGGCTTTAACTGACCTACTTAGGACTGTGGTAACTTGTTCACATCAAATCAACAATCAAGTAACAACAAGATCTCAGCATACTATGCTAATCCAAACACCATCTTAACAACACTAATTTGAGATTTTCAAACAATAAGACTAATTCAGGCCATGTTTTGCTTACACAAGGTCATATCATGATGAAGTGGACTCATAAGAGCACAATTACACAGACATTAACACCTTATGCTTACAAATCAAAATTTGAGCATTATGACAGGCTATGCTCCTTTAAAAGTGACTAATTATTTATTTCAATGCAAATAAATAATACAGGCTATGCTACTTATACTAAGTTATCTAATAAGTTATACTAACTATATTTAAGCTGAAATTAAGCACAAACAACCACATATGCTATAGTATGCTAGATATGGCATAATGGCAGGTTAAAATGTCAATGTGAGCACACAGTTATTCACTGAATAGCAAAGATCATACTAGCATCAAATCACTTCACAAACATTGAATAAGCCTTAAGTATCAAAGACTAAGTATGTCTACAGTAAATAGCTAAAATGGAAAAAACTTACAAATTGTATTCAAGATTAGATCAAGTAACCAGAGATCACACACCTATCCTAACACCTCCCTTGAGGTACTACAACCCAGAAATTCCAACATCACCAATGCTCCTTTGCTTCTTTTGTCATCAACACTGATTTTTTATTTTTATTTTTATTTTTATGTTATTTTTTTTTATTTTCTTAGTAAACAGAACTTAAACTAACAAAAGCTTGAATTTATGAAACAAAACTTATATTAATAATAGAAAGGTAACATTACAACTGAGACTTGATTTAAATAAAAATTACAATGCTTGAAAAGGTAAATTAATACTAAAAATTCTAACTCTTTCTTCACTGCTTCTCAGCTTCATTATATAGCTCCAATTAGGTTTCTAGGCTTCCTTTGTCTCTTTCCCAGCTCTCATGTGCACCCTTGGATTAGATACAGCAATCCCATCCGTTCAAATAGTTTTGGCGCCCAATTGCTTTTGGCGTTTTCTTGAATGATTGAAGCCAGGGAGGTGGGTTTGGATGTTTGTGTTTGTTTGGTGTGCAAGGGGGAGGGAAGAGTGTTGCAGAGGGTGAGAGTGGGTTTGTGATGATTATGTTGCAGGGTAGTAGCAGGGGTAGGGAGGTAGGGGGTGATGTGGAGTTGGGTTTGACCGGGTCAAACGCTGGGGGAGTAGTATTAATACGGGGGTGGGCTTGTGAAGCTTATGGGCTGAGGGTGTTGGTGTTTGGGCTTGGAGGTATAAGGATGGACTGGTTTTGGTGGATTAGGATAGGGTGGGTTGTTTAGGTAATAATATGAATAGGTCCGTTTGGTTTGTAGTTTGAAATTCACAAGGACCAAAAATGTAATAAACCAAAAGTTGTGGGCTGTAATTGTGATTTTCACAAAGTGTTCACAAGGACTTATTTTGACAACATTGGAATATTACGAGGATGAAAATTAATATTTTCCAAAATAAAATACCCGGGGACTAATTTTGCAAATTTCCAAACTCCGGGGACTAAACTTGTAATTTTCTCAAAATTTTCATCCAAGGATTAAAAGTGATTTTTGTGAATTCCCAAGGACAAAAAATGATTTTCCTTTCAAAAATATCTCACCAGGGACCAAATCTGTCATTTTTTGAAACTCCAGGGACCTTTTATGCCAATTTTGGATTTTGAGGGACCAAATGTGTAATTTTCTCAAACTTTTTACCCAAGGATCATTTTTTCATAACTTTTGACTTTTCCATGCCTTGGGTTGACTTTTCTTTCGTTTTAAACTTCCAGGGACTAGTTTTGTCAATTTTTTTGAAACTTGAGGGACTGAAACTGCCAATTGTGCAAACTTTGTTCGTTTTTCATTTGTTTTTAAACATTTTGCATCTAAAACATATAAAACATACTTTTGGGATAATTTGTGTATTTTGATGCGTATTTGGGTGTTTTCGGATGTTTTGGCAGTTCAGATACGATAAAAATGATGAGTATTTACACACTCATCAATAAGCGACGTGTACGCTTTTCTCCGCCTGAAGGATTTTTGTTGACATAGCGCTAAGAACTCTCGAGTTGGGTATTTGGGGAATGGAGTAGGGCGAAAAAAAGCTTTATGACTGAACCACTATCAATCTCTTTGTCTCGGTTTAATCTTTCCATCTTATCTGTTTATATTTAATACTTATATGAGTTAGTGTAGTGTAAATTCATATTGGTGTTGATTGATTTCACAAAAGAGCTGAATCAAAGTTTTTCAAAGAAACTTTCTTAATAAAGAAAAATAAATCGGTAAAACTATTCAACCCCTTCTAGTTTTCCACAATTAGTTTTCTAAATGGAGGCAGATTAAATGGCAAAGTATCTTTAGCATAACTTGTTCGCAATCTTACAAATAAATCAATATTCGTAGGAAAACCCTCAAGTTAAAGAGATGATTCAATGATAAATACTATGCGGATAACAAAATACCTTTTTCGTCTTAAAATAATTGTCATCGTTTCTTTTGCTATGTTATAGATTAATGAGGTGAGATCTATACAAAATAAGTATCACTTAAAAAACAAATAAGTCAATCTCAACCATTCATCCATCTTTCATCTAATGGCTAAGATCAAATCAAAAAATAACAAAGGGAGGGCAAAATTGGTATTTTAGCTCATTTAATATAAAAACCCACTTTCCACCTTTTTTTAAAAAACAACATATCTTGCAAACGGTAAATCTTCAAGCTACGAAAAATACACTATCGCGACGAGAAAAAAATTATCTTTCTATAGATATGCATTGTTATATACTTTCGACGATTTTTTTTTTTTTTTTTTTTTTTTAATTTCGTCGAGAAAAATCCCACGGGATTCGTAAAAAATCTCATGGGATTCGTAAAAAGACGATTTTTTTTTCAAAGTTTCCGTAAAGAAAAATCCCATGGGATTCGTAAAAAGACGATTTTTTTTTGTCAAAATTTCCGTCCAGAAAAATCCCACGAGATTCGTAAAAAATCCCATGGGATTCGTAAAAAGAGGATTTTTTTTTTTTTTTCAAAATTTCCGTCCAGAAAAATCCCACGGGATTCGTAAAATCCTATAGGATTCGTAAAAGTCCCATGGGTTTCGTAAAAAGACGATTTTTTTTTTCAAAATTTTCGTCCATAAAAATCCCATGGGATTCATAAAAAACCCATGAGATTCGTAAAAAGACGATTTTTTTTTTTTTTTTTTTTTTTGCAAAATTTCCGTCCAGAAAAATCCCACGGGATTCGTAGAGTCCCACAGGATTCGTAAAAAGATGATTTTTTTTTTTTCAAAATTTCCGTCCAGAAAAATCACATGGGATTCTTAAAAAGACGATTGTTTTTTTCAAAATTTACGTCCAGAAAAATCTCACGGGATTCTTAAAGAAATCCCACATGATTCGTAAAAAGACGATAAATCACAAAGGATTCAGTATGAATCTCATGGTATTCTTTGGTGCATCCCATGGGATTAATTGTGAATCCCATGGGATTCTGTATGAATGAATCCTATGAGATTCTTTGGTGCATCCCATGGGAGTCATTGTCTTCTAACTAAAAAAAGCTTGAATAGATACTAAGAGAAAGTGAAAAAACTATCATTGTTTTCTCCATTCTTATTTACCAATGTCAACGAATTAGGTTGTGTTTGTTTGTTAAGAGGGTCTGAATCTGAATCTGAACCGCACATCTGAATCTGAATCTGATGCCTAAATGTCTGAATCTGACCGCATCTGAACGGGAAAAAAAACTCATGTTTGAACCGCACATTTGCTTGCTTGTACTATTTTTTTTTTGTGTCAGCAAGAGGCAACAAGACGCATTCAGACACCCCTCTCAAGTCTAAACCATTAAGATCTTACTGCATCTGAACGCGTCTGAACGAAAAAAAAAACGGTCTGAACGACCAAATGTCTGACCGATTCAGACATTTAGCCTATTAAGAGGCTGTTAAGATGTTTTAAAAAAAAAACAAACAAACACAGCCTTAGAAACGCAAGTAGATTAAAAAAAAAAAAAAGAAAAAAAATATATATAAAAAAGGTAAATCTTCAAGCTACGAAAAATATACTATCGCGATGAGAAAAAAAATTATCTTTCTATAGATATAGATATGCATTGTTATATACTTTCGACGATTTTTTTTTTCAAAATTCCGTCCAGAAAAATCCCAAAGGATTCGTAAAAAGACGATTTTTTTTTTTTAAATTTCCTTCCAGAAAAATCACACGGGATTCGTAAAAATCATATAAGATTCGTAAAAAGATGATTTTTTTTTTTCAAAATTTTCGACCAGAAAATCCCACGGGATTCGTTAAGAAATCCCACAGGATTCGTAAAAAGATGATTTTCTTTTTCAAAATTTCCGTCCAAAAACATCCAATGAGATTCGTAAAAAGACGATTTTGTTTTCAAAATTTCCGTCTAGAAAAATCCCACGGGATTCGTAAAGAAATCCCACGGGATTCGTAAAAAGACGATAAATCACAAAGGATTCAGTATGAATCCCATGGGAATCATTGGTGCATCCCATGAGATTCATTGTGAATCTCATGATATTATTTATAAATCCCATGGGATTATTTGGTGCATCCCATGGGATTCATTAAAAATCCCATGAGATTCTGTATGACATCACAAGAGATTCATTTTGAATTACATGAGATTCTGTATGAAATCACAAGGGATTCATTGTGAAGCCCATTGATTCATTGTGAATCTCATGAGATTCTGTATGAAATTACAAGGGATTCATTTTGAATCTTGCAGGGATTCATTGTGAATTTGTGTTTGCCCATCACTAATAAAGTCATCAAATAAGTTTGAACTATACTAGATTTTGTACACACTATAATAATGTTTGATTACCTAATTATCACGAATAATGAGATATGTACACTTTTACAGTATTTAATTGGGCAAATGGCACAAAAAGGCATCAAAGTTAGGGTCTATATACAATCAAGGTATCCAACTTTTTTTCTTGCATATAAAGGTTCTCAACATTTTTTTTTTGACCAATTTGAGTTTTTTCCTAACTTCCATTAACTCATTTCGTTAGTAAATTACATGTTTGGTCCTTGCATATATATAACCATTGCATCTACAGTCAATAACCACAAAAAAATTCCAAAAAAATATTTTCGAAAAAAAATAGGAAAAAAAATTTTTAAAAAAAATAGAAAATCAAAAAATTTTAAAAAAAAATAAAAAAAAAATATCGAAAAAAAAAATAATAATTAAAAAAAAATATTTTCGAAAAAAAATAAGTTCAAAAAAAATTTTAAAAATAGAAAAAAAAAATAATAATAAAAAAAATTTAATTAAAAATAAATAGACAAAAAATATTTTCGAAAAAAATATATTTTAAAAAAAAATCAAAATTTTTTCCAAATTTTTTTTTCGATAATTATTTAAAAAAATATTATTTTTCAAAATTTTTTTTTGAAAATTTTTTATTTTCTAATTTTTGTTTTTTGAAAAAAAAATATTTTCAAAAAATTTGAATTAAAAAAAAAATTATTTTCTAAAATATTTATTTTCGAATTTTTTTAAAAAAATACAATTTTTTTTTCGAAAATATTTTTTTTTTCATAAAACAAAAATTAGAAAATAAAAAAATTTCGAAAAAAAATTTCAAAATTTTTTTTTGAAAAATAATATTTTTTTAAATAGTTATCGAAACAAAAATTTGGAAAAAATTTTGATTTTTTTTTTAAATATTTTTTTTTTCGAAAAATATTTTTTTTCTACTTATTTTTAATTTTTTTTTAATTATTATTTTTTTAATTTTTTTTCGAACTTATTTTTTTTCGAATTTTTTTTTAATTATTATTTTTTTTCGAAAATATTTTTTTTTAATTTTTTTTAAAAAATTTTGATTTTTTTGATTTTCTATTTTTAAAAAAAAAAATTCCTATTTTTTTTTCGAAAATATTTTTTTGGAATTTTTTTTGTGGTTATGGACTGTGGATGAAATGGTTATACATATGCAAGGACCAAACATGTAATTTACTAACGAAGTGAGTTAATGGAAGTCAGGTAAAAACCCAAATTGGCCAAAAAAAAAAGTTGAGAACCTTTATATGCAAGAAAAAAAGTTGGATACCTTGATTGTATATAGACCCTAACTTTGATGCCTTTTTATGCCATTTGCCCTATTTAATTGAATAAGCTTAAATGTAAAAATACTTGGCCCTTTTGTTACACATGTCTAAAAGCCTACTCAAATTAAAAGGCAGCCAAAATTCTTTATGTTATATGTGGCCCTTTTGTTACCTAGTATATATGGAGTACAACTTACACAAACCTAACCCCCACACACACAAACTATACGCAACCTTACCAAAAGCATTCACTGTCTTCAAAACTTCTCCTATTTTTAACTAACAAATTTAACCGAAGTCACATGTTACAACCTTGTGAAATCTCACAAAAATGAGTGAAATATTATCTCTTTATATATATATATATATATATATATATATATATATATATATATATATATATATATATATATATATATATATATACTAGACGAGTACCCGTGCATAGCAACGGAGATTTCTAGCGGCAGACAATTAACGATATTCTGGTAAGTATTTCGTTTAACGTTCAAAAGAGAAAGTGAAAAGATCAAAATATAATTTCAAACAATTGTAATATGCGATAATTCAACTCAAACAATAATTCTAATAAGTAGATGTAACAAATAAGAATAATGGCAACAAATGTGTAAAATTTGAAAAACGTTTTCTTGAAAATATTATTTTCAATATTACTATATATAAATATTAGAATTTATTTTAGGGACCCTTTATTCTATGGTTGCCATTTAAATGGCAAGGATACACAACAAAATTCCCATATTATACTTTTTGAAAGTATACATTGCTAAGTTTATTTCTACATCCCAAAATTAGATGAAACAATACAACTACTACTGTACTACGTATAAGTTCCATTACATATCCCAACATTGAATTGGAGCACTTTCAACTTTTACATTGAATAACCAAACAGATCGGAGTAGTTTCAACTTTAACACTCAAGCACCAATATGACATGATTTGGAGCATCTTTCGACAGCAATCAAGCTATGGCTGTAGAATAAAAAATTTCATGTTTTCAAGTCAGTGACCAGTATTTCTTGTATCGTTACAAGCTTAAAGCCCTCTAACATTATAGTTAGATCTAAATCCGTTAGGCAAAACATTAATTATAGTATCCAAAAGAGCTACAAGCATCCTAACTCAGACATTCTATTGGTAGACATGTGCACATGTTAGTACTTTTTCATTATGTTAACAAGTCATTTCAAAAAGAGACATCAGTGATTAGTGTGAAGAACATATACTGTAAGAATTAGTAACACTCGAGTATAACGTGGTTACAGCATCAAATTTTTACCAATAGGCTAACGTATATGTTTGTTTCTTTTACCTAAAATCTTAACTTTGAGTAACCAAAGCACAACTAAAAATGCTATTAGTAACACTCGAGTATAATGTGGTCCATATCCGCCGGTTCATTGCTCCATACTCCCCATCTAAGCAATCACATACTCATTCTTCGTATCAAAACCAAAGTGCGTTTATCACTGTTACCACCACTACCACGTCCTAAGATATTCAGCATTCTAATAATCATAAACTCCATAGTTTTCATAACAACCAAGCTTCAAACATGCCCATCGAAATATACACAACAAAAAACCCGAGCGCCTCAAACATGGCCCATGGCTAATAAATCAGCCGCAATTAATACCATTGGCCTAAAAAAGGGTCCAAAATCATATTCACCACTTCAAAAATATTAGCAGAAGCTCATAAAAAACAGATTTACCAAATAACAGATAAAAAAAACACTCAAAGCTCACAAAAACCGCCTCAAATAATACCATTGTCATTTCCATGTCTAAATTAAATTCAAGACCATTCAAGATTTCGATTCCCATGAAAAAAAACGTTGTTGTTCGTGTGTTTGGTCTGGAAACAACTAACAGCTAACAAATAATCTTAGATCCAAGCCAACAGATCCAAACACCCTCGAAACCAACAACAGCCTTAAAGCTATCATGGCAGTTGTTTGACCAACCAAAAATTCTACCGAGAGTGTTTGGTTATAGTGGCGTCAGTTTTAGTGACAACAAAGAAGGGGTTTATGTGTGTTTTGTTTCGGAGAGAGAAGGATGGAGAATATGTGTGATGGCCGCCGGTTTTAGAGAAATTAGAAAAAGAAGAAAAATGATAGCAGTGAAGAGTAACCCCTATTATTAGTTATATAAAGTTGCCAGCCGTGTAAGGGTTTGGGTGTTGCCGAACTTTATGCAGCTTCTTTGTTAAGCTTTACAAAGTCTTATTTCCAGTAATAGAGATTACTTAAATAAAAACTGAATTTTCAATGTTTCCTGAATTAGTTTGCACCTTTTATTACTTTCCTACAAGGTTTGATACTTTAATAAGGAAATTGTGAGCTGTTTAGTACATGAATTATTCTCTTTATTACATTCATGGGTATTAAATTGTTAATAATTTCCTAGATACATACGAATTCTTTCATTACAGTCAAAGGTTGCCATTCGGTTTCAAGTCAAGGTAAAATCGGGCCATTTATTGTTTTTCACAATTCTACTTTTTCACAAGGGTAAAATCGGGATTGACCAAAACTTAAGTTTTTCACAATTTCATTTTTTTCACTTTGACCAAACATACATTATAAGTAGTTAAGATATATATATATATATATATATATATATATATATATATATATATATATATATATATACTAGGCGAGTACCCGTGCATAGCAACGGAATTCATAGCGACAGATAATTAACGATTTGTGATATTGTGGCGAGTGTTTTGTGTAGCGATCAAAATAAAACGTAAACCGATCATAATGATCATAATGTAATTGCAAACGGTTGTACTACACGATAACTAAAGTCCAGAAAAAATTCTTAACATCTAGCAAACAACATATAAAAACATTTAATGAAACTAAAAGTAAAAAATTACATCAGTTATGAGATAAAAACTAACAACACACGTTACTCGTCGCGTAAAACTTCTTGATACACGACATTTGAGGTGTAGATTCCTGCTTGACGGAACTCTTTGACTGGTTTAACCAATACCTTTGTTGTTCTACGGGATATCCCTCTGGACAATGCCACATAAAGCTGGCCATGCGAGAAAACAGAGTCGGGAAAATAGACACCGACATTTGGAATTGTTTGGCCTTGAGCTTTATTAATAGTCATCGCAAAGCTAAGGCGAATAAGGAATTGTGTTCTCTTTAGTTTGAAAGGGAACATGTCTTCTTCAGATGGAGCAAGAGGAATTCTTGGCAAGAGCATTCTAACTCCAGCGTGTTGCCCGACAGCTATCTCAGCATTGATGACATTACGGTCAAAACGTTTACATATCAACCTCGTGCCATTACATAATCCATTTTCCGGATCGAGATTCCTTAAAAGAATAATCGGGCATCCTATTTTCAAACGCAAGCAATGAGGGGGCAACCCACTCACGTTGAGTGAGTTTAAGAATTCCAAAGGATAGAAGTTTTGGGTGTCGTCTTCTGCTTCATCAAAACTATAGTAAACCTTCTCTTCGCCAGGAAATCTTTCAATCAACATATCATTAATGCTGTCAACATGCTCATTTTTAGTGGATAAAATTGCTCTTGAAACTATATCAGTAGATGAATGAGCATTGGCGGCGAAGGAAGGAAACACTTCATCGATTAATGCGTCCTTTGATGCAGCCTCTTCAGTGTAAGGGACGGTCATGTCATCAGGTATGCGTACATAGTCTTCATCGATGACCTCTTCAACCCCGTCACCAACTCGCAATAGGAAGTTTGAAAACCATGGGTCTGTCCGTGCCCTCATATTTATGGTTAACAACATTTTTTTAATTATGGACCAAAGAGGTGACATTCGTAGACTCGAATCTACAATCTGCGCTCGTGTTCCACGTCTAACGACCGGTAAAACCTGTCTAAAATCCCCTCCTAAAACCATTATCTTGCCACCGAAAGGAAGTTTGACACCGGTAATATCTTGCATAGTTCGATCAACCGCCTCCACACCTTGCCTTTTAGCCATTGATGCTTCATCCCAAATTATCAACTTGGCTTGACAAATTAGCTTAGCAAGGCCACTTTGTTTTTTGATGTTGCATATTGAGTTTGTATTAAGATTAATGGGAATCTTAAATCGGGAGTGAGCAGTTCTTCCCCCTTTCATGTTATTTGCCGCAGCCCCTGACGAAGCAGTGGCAAGTGCAATAAGACCACGAGAGCGAACAGTGGCAAGCAAAGCTTTATACAAGAATGTTTTACCAGTTCCTCCAGGGCCATCAATAAAAAACACGCCCGGAGAATCTTCATCGACATGTCTCATGATTGTATCATATGCGACTTTTTGATCAGTGTTGAGAGAATGTCGAGCGAGTATATCTTCATCTTGTACAACTATCGAGCACTCCTCTTGTAACTCACGACAGCTAAATGATTCTAAACTTACATCCGCGGTAATGTTGGGAAGGTCAAAATCACTAAGACTCTTACCCATAGATTGTAGAATTGATGATATGTCCGTTAGAACCATATTTTGAACCCGCTCAACACTTGCACAATGTAAGGTGTAGTCTTCTGAAAGTGAGTCGTAATGGTCATTCCATAACTTGCGAACATCTCCTGGCTCACAAAAGATTAGGAGAGTCGCGAATAGTCTTCTAAGAGGGCCGGGCATCTCGTGCATAGAGGACTCACGTAGACAATCAGATATATGATCATCACTCTGTATTAATCCCCTTTCGAGGGCTGCCCTACGAAAGGTACTGTACACTACGTCGTTGAACTCGTAAAGATATTCAAAGCCTGTAGGGCCTTTAACATGTTGCAAAAGTACACGTAGATAGAACCGCTCTCCTTCAGCGGGATTAGCGGAAACCAATCTTCCTCTCATTTGACCTTTTGAAACTCGATAACATATATGTGTGACACAATAACACCAAGGATGTGTTTGGTGAATAGTTGGTACTTGAGATCCTCTAGTTTTGCACGAAAAACTCGTGTAACCAGGTCCGGTCGATCTTGGGCTGTTTGTCCAGGATAAAGGTTGGTAACAATTTCTGGCCAATTGGGATTGCAAGTCATGGTAAGAAAGACATCAGGTTTCCCAGCATCTTGAACTAACGTCATTGCATCCAAAAATCGTCTTCGCATGTCACGTGGCCCTCCGATAAAAGACGCAGGCAAGACAATACGTTGGCCAACTCTATTCGATTGAACCTCTCCGGCGTTAACACAATCAACGATTCCTTGATACAAATCTGCTCTGATTTTGGATTGGTTTTTTTCACAAAAATGTAAGCGTGAAGTCTCAATCTTTATGTATATATCTACCACGAATTGCTGAAACAATCGCCCTCCGAACAAGATCAAGTTATGATATGGCCGCATTTGGAATTTGAAACAATAATATTCTTGCATAGTAACTGTTTTTCTACCAGTTCTTGTGTTAATCCCTGTGCGGTGATGTTAAAAAGGTTGTGTAAGGAAAGCATATACTATATGTTACTATTGTAAGCAGGTATTACACAAGATAAAGTGACATGAGTATAATGATTGGTTTAGTACCTTCTTCGTCTTCATCGACGTCATCGACATCATCATCAAGTTCGTTTATGTCTACACCTTGTCTTGGTATTCGAGAATGCCATCCAGCCTCACCGTTCGGAAAGAACATTGGATAAGACAAAGGATCATAGGAAGCGTAATAAGGTTGTATTTGCGTAGGGTGTTCAGACTTTCCATATACAACGATGCTTCTCTTGTATGCAGTGATGTTGTTATTACCTTCTACCCAAATACCAGCGACCTACGTGATATGATATATTTAAGTTGAGAGTATAAGATTATATATACAACAGTCAATTTATATAAGATGTAGGATGGTTAGAAAGCATATTTATACCTCGGACGTGGTAGGACGATTGTAGAGTCTTTGATCAACTTTAACAGATGCATTTAATTCGACCCTATACTTGTCAAGCTGACCAAGGTTACCAAGTGTTCGAAATGTCTGAACATATGGGTTTGGTGCAAGAACACATGATAATATCTTAACAATCTCTTTATCAAGATTAGGCCATTGTAACCTGTGCTCAAGTTCTGATTCTGCGTCATAAAAGTACAACTGCAAGTACCTTGGTTGGCCATCTCTAGGAACCAACTGATCCATTCTATGATATATCCCTCCATTCACAAGAAAAGTATATACTCCAGATCTCTTAACATTGTATGTTTTGTCCAACTTTACACCCATCGATGCGAAGGAAAAGTTTGTGTTGTACGCACGTATGTTTTTCCTAAACATTTTTCCTAACTCACATTGCGACGTGAATAGGTTATATAGTCCTAGAGGAATTTCTAAAGCCTCCAAAGTCGTTTTCCCGTTCATGCAACAAAAAGTAGGAAACTCATATTGTATTTTCTTTGCTCCACACTTGACACATAGTGGTTGCTCCTTCAATTCACGATGCTCATTAGGAAGGCCATCATACACGAAATCGTATAGATCATCTGGTTTTGCAATTTAAAACATGTATTATTAAGATGATACAAAATTTCATAAAGAAGAACATAATGTGGAAACTTATTTTACCTATGGTGGTTTCATGTGTCAAGTCTGAAAGATTTAGTGAAATTCCTTCCATTGTGTCTGCTTCGATGGTAGTGTTTGCGTCCGCAACTTTCTTTTGTTTCCGTTGTTGGTAATAAACACTTTGGTATTCTTTTCTTTTTTGAATGGTTGGGTGTACACCAACATTTGTTCCTACATAGGTATAACGTAAATACATGTAGTAAATAGCAAATAGTACAATTTCGTTATTGAAGCTTACCATCTACAGTTTGATTGTACTCTTGATCACATAGGGGCAACATAACGCTACTACCTTGTCGATCATCTGGTTTTGCAATTAAAAACATGTATTAATAAGATGATACAAAATTCCGTAAAGAAGAGCATAATATGAAAAATTATTTTACCTATGGTGGTTTCACGTGTCAAGTCCGAAAGATTTAGTGTCATTCCTTCCATTTGGCCTGCTTCGATGGTAGCATTTGTGTCCGCTACTTTCTTTTGTTTCCGTTGTTGGTAATAAACACTCTGGTATTCTTTTCTTTTTTGAATGATTGGGTCTACACCAACATTTGTTCCTAGATAGGTATAACGTAAATACATGCATCAAAGAGCAAAAGCAATTTCTTTAATGAAGCTTACCATCGATAGTCTGGTTGTACTCTTGATCAAATAGAGGCAACAATATGTAACTACCATGTCGATCATCTAGTTTTGAAATGTAAACCATGTATTAATAAGATGATACAAAATTCCGTAAACAAGAACATAATATGAAAACTTATTTTACTTATGGTGGTTTCACGTGTCAAGTCCGAAAGATTTAGTGTCATTCCTTCCATTGGGTCTGCTTCCATGGTAGCATTTGCGTCCGCTACTTTCTTTTGTTTCCGTTGTTGGTAATAAAGCCTTTGGTATTCTTTTCTTTTTTGAATTTTTGGGTCTACACCAACATTTGTTCCTACATAGGTATAACGTAAATACATGAACTAAAGAGCAAAAGCAAATTTTTTAATGAAGCTTACCATCGATAGTTTGATTGTACTCTTGATCCAATAGGGGCAACAATATGTTACTACCATCTCGATCATCTATTTTTGCAATTTAAAACATTTATTAGTAATATGACACACAATTTCATAAATAACCTAGTATGTACAATTTTTTACCTATGTTGGTTTCACGTGTCAAGCCCGAAAGATATTGTGTAGCTCCTACAGGTGTTTGTGATTCCACATTTGCATTTGCTTCCGCTACTTTCGTTTGTTTACGTTGTTGGTAATAACGCCTGTGGTATTCTTTTCTTTTTTGAGTCACTGGGTCTACACTTACATTGGTGGGTAGAGAGCTTGAACCGTAGGAGCGTGGTGTTTGTAATGGTGTTATATTTTCTTTATTTCTTGATAGGTTTTGAGGCGATGTTGTTTGTAATGGAAGCCTATTCGGAGCATTGATAGTATTTAGGGTATTGTGCAATGTTCCAAACGGTACCCTATTAGGAGCGATATTTATGTGAGTCAAACTTTCTTCACAGTAGGCAGAGTTGGTCTTTCCATTTTTTTCCCGTTTGGCATGTGCGCGCATCTTTATTAGACAATGGTTTGCGTTTTTCTAGGATAAAATTGAATGAAATGAAACTTGTATTAAAAGTTAAGTTTTTAAAAGTAATGTATCGATATTAAAAATCATAAAAAGACATACGTTTGTTTAAATCAACATGAATGGGGTTCGAAATACTGGTGCTAGATTGTTTAACTCCAATCATCGTGTCTTTAATACTCTAACAGAAAAAGAACATAACAATGTTAGTCTTTACTAAGAAAAAGCATAAGAGAGAATGTCACGAAAACCCAAATCATTATAATCTAAACCAAGTCCCAAACATATAAGCCAAATACATAAAAAGTGCGACTTTTGTAGTTTCCCACTAACACACATAACCACCAAACTTCTGTGCATCACCACCAAAAAATTACCTTCTTTTCCAATAAATCCTTTGAGAATCAAATTAAATCCGTTTCAAATCATGCGTGGATATCACCAATTCAAAAAAATAACATAGTTATAGATTCGATTGGATAACCAGTTGCAGACCATAAAATTGGTAATTTTCACATTTATTCAATTATGTTTTTATGGTTTATAGTTAAATTACTTGTAGATATCAAGATTCGTTATTTGTTTATGCATTTAGTTTTTGCGTTTTCGTAGATTGGTATTGTTTCTGAATACAACAGATTGCGGTATCAAGTTTAGTAGATTGGTATTTCTTCCTGCTTCTATGAATCTTAACTCGCATTTAACTCACATGAAAGAATGGATCAGGTTTAGTAGATAAATATGTTTTTTCTAAAATTGGTAACATTTATAAAGCATCAGTTTGTTGTTTCTTATATGTTATTGTTATACCAAATGTAGCTTTAGTCTTAAGAAGAAGCCGAGCTTTAAGTGTTACCTTGATAGGAATTGTTCTTTTTAAAGGGCAGCGATAAGGTGTTGAAATAAAAGCTCAGCACAAGAACAATTTTAGTGTCAAGGTTAATGTAATGTTTATGCCTCAACTTCTATAGGCTGTAGAAAAACCTAAAAGTTCTCATGGCTATTTTGAATAAATGCAGTAAAAGGTCTAAAATTTGCTTTTGTTGGCGTAATAGTAGCACAATAACTTCTGTAACTAATCCTAAATAGGTTTATCTCAGTGAGGAGTTTGTTTTCATTATAACATGTAAATAAGTTAACATTAAAACCTGTAAATTAAGTGTATTATTGATGAATTTGGTTGTATCTATAGTACTTATAATGTGAAAATAGTCAAAGTGAAATGTGAAATCCTTAACTTTTGGTCAATCCCCATAATGCCCTTGTCAACTAATTATCTAAATCTTAATTAGTTTAGTCAACTTTGTAAACATATAAAAACTACATGTTTGATTACTTATATAATATAGGCAAGTATTAATAAATTTCCATCTTCTACTTTTACTTATTACTTAACACAAGTTGATAGAGATAGAAAAATTTCAAATTCATTTCAAAACACACGGTTTGTAAATTGTAACACAACACAAGATTTGTTATAATATTAATCTTTTCAAAACATTATCTTATTTTCCATATCAACGACATTTTATCGCGTGCAAAGCAACGACATTTTATCGCGGCTAAAGTTGAAACTTATGAAACTATATATGGCAAAGGTTTTTTTTTCCATTATCTATATAAACAACTCAGTGTGTTAATTCAAACTTCTAAATAAAATTTCAAATAATTTTCATAATCTGTATGATGAAAAAGTATTTATATGTACCAAAAATTAAGTAATACTTGATTAGTTTATTTAAATGAAAAATATTACTAAACAAAAAAAGAAAAAAATTATTGTTTTCCTTAGATGATAGTTGATCATTTTACTTTTGCTTTACGAACATATCAACGGGTTATGTACAAGTTATATAAAAAGAGGCATATGCATATTGGAGGTTTCAAAAATAACTATACGAGTACCCATGCATAGCAACGAGATTTTCTAGCAGCAAACAGTTATAGTTATACAAAACATTACGCAAAACACTTAACAAAAATATCAATATAAATATCTGCCGTTATAAATCCGTTGCTATGCACGGGTACTCGTCTAGTATTTATATACTCGGAAGCGTAAGACTACATAAGTTAACACAGAAACATAAAACTCTCAAGCATAATAATCGATAACGAAAATGAAGTCAATGTGTCGATCATAATGAATCACGAAAATGAAATATCTTAAACTGTTTTGCACTCATGGCCTAATGAGTTTATCCGGAGAAAAAAAACAAATGTTTGAACATTAAAATGTAGTAAAAGGAAAATCAAATAAAATTTCGGGAGATGTCTCATAGCTTCATTTTCTTCAGGGGTCCTGCTTTTGGCGTAGTTGGGTTATACTCGATTTTTGTTAACTTCGTGTCCACCAATATGTTCACTATAATAGAGGGAATTACGCATTATTCGCTAAGTGTATTGAAACAAAACAACTTATGAGAAATGTGAATATTAAAACAAGAAAAGTATATACTTGGTTCTGTGTGGATGAGTTTAGCACGGGATATGAATATAACTCCCTTTTCTCTTAAAACCGTTGCCAGTTTCACATATTCTTCTCGTAATGTGTAAGTACGTGTGATGAATTGTATTTCCGCCCCTCTATAAGAATTCAATGATTGTTAGACCGGGAGCATAAAAGAATGAATACAAAACATTTTTTTGACAGACACACTTACGTCACATCTCTAAGAAACAGCTCGCACGAGGCACCACCTCTATGGTGTATCAACCCTCCTCTAGTGACCCTACCGATGGTATCTATTTAGACACAGGATATACATTGATTACGAATAGATAATATGAATTAAGCTTGATGCATAGATTAGCATTTAGTAAACTATGTGTACCAATCAGCATCTTTTTTGTTGATTTGTCAGTAGAAAGAGCCTTAATAGATGGTATCCATCCATGCGTAGGAAACCCGGAATGGCCGGTGAATGGAATTTCCGTGAGGACCGTTTCCCTGTTAACTGATATAACCCAATCACAACGGGTCAAACTGTAGCTGTGATATCGTGGATATTCTGTTGGGTCAGTATACGCAATTTGGAAATGGTTCAAGGAAAACACTTTTCCAACTAAGTCTCGGTTATTATACAATTCAACAAGGTCTTCAGGCACTTTGGCGGCTTGTTTTTCTCCCTGGTATTAGACGTATCAAATTTCAAACATAGACTTGATGGTTAGTATATTATGTATGTTTTAATAAGCTCGTTTGAATTCAATTGACAACACTTACATCTTTGTCGAGCAAGATGATGTAAAGTTTATTGTTTTTTTCATCCATCCACACATAGTTAACGCGTACTTTGTCCATTTTGTACCAAGCGTGTGGGTTCTTAAGTGATGAGAAATGTGAAACATTGAAATAGGGGTCCCATGGCTACAAAAAATAGATGAGCATGGTGACATACGTATAATTCAAGTGGATGATTTAGTACCATAAATATCTAGTAAAAAATTGAGTTATTACACCAGGCGCATTACAGTACCATAAATATCTAGTAAAAAATGTTAATCTACATTGAGGCTTTCGCTGGGAGTTTGCTCTTTTAGGTAGGCGCCTAGTGGTTGCATTCCATGCTGTTCTCAGGTGTCATTTGTTTTTATAGCTATCTTTTTTAATCAATTAGTTAATCATTCCTCGAGTCATTGATGAATATGCTACTTTAATAATTTATTCCTTTAGAGCTCATTTTGACTGCAAGGCTTATTAAAACTTGAAAGAGCAGACAATAATTACAAGTACCTATGCTATTGTTTTAAAACCGGAATCATTATATAAATTCCATTGTTTTAATATAGACTGCTATGCAAGTGAATGAAAGTCGCTTAAGAAACCTATAAATTATGATATGGAATATCAGTTTTGTGCATTATGGTTTACCATAACAATGCAATTTGGTAAACCTTTGTATGCACAATGTTCAAAGCCATTGCAGCCACTGGAAAGTTCTGGTATGCACAATGTTCTTATCGACCTAATTCTTGAATTTTTCTTAGCGCGAAACCCTTTCTTGTATTCAAACATTTAATATTCCATATTTGTGTCACCCGGCTGTTATATTTATGTTTATTCAAACACTTAATATTCTAGTGAGTGTTGCTATTTGTTGCTGCATATAAGCTAAATGATTTATTCATATTATTATTTGCAGTGAAGCATAGGCATTTGTGCTTGAACAGCTTCCACGGTTGTGTCTTATTTCATGACATGGTTAACCAAGTTTCAAAATATTTTCCAGTTTACATGCTTTCCTCGTATACATTTACTTGGAACTTTTAGTTACCTTTATGGTTACCAGCATTGGGAACAAGTATTTATATGACATTATGGTATTTGGCACTGCAGGTATGATTGGGAAAGATTAAAAAACATGTTGTCCCTTCATTTAAAGCAGGTATGGGGAGGTATGCCAATCTATAAGCTTATATGTAATCATTATTTTTTGTTCTCAGATGGTGACAAGTCTTATTCCCTCTTTATTATTTTGTTTTAGGTCATTTCTGAGTATCCAGTGTCTAAAATGACGCCTGAAGAACTTAAAGTTGCATTAGGAGAGACACATGCTGAGTTGGTGAGAAGGTTGCTTCAATCAAATGAAATTATGTTTATTTATATACAGGTCTTCTAATGATGATTAATAGATTGATTATTTTCAAAAGACCAAAAGGGGCAGAAAAACAGGTAATCAAATCAGCATGGCTCGGCTTCCAGGTTCGTACCCAAACAGTTAAGTTATATTGACTTATAAAACAGAAGCACTTTATAGATTTAACATCCAAACAATTTAACATCCAAACATCCCTCTAGTGATATCTTAAAAAAATTGGCCTACATGGTTTATCCAAGTGATTCAAAGTCGCCCATGAAAACTATAAATTCTGATATGGTGCATTATAACTATCCAGTCACTCATATATACCCTTACTCTAATAAATGCAGGATAAATAAATGGTGTACTGAGTTTACCTCAACGTCAACGGAAGCTTGAGTGTTGTTCAAAATAGAATCAAGGTCCATGGGAGTAAAAGCATCGAGAATTTCATTCCCAATCTAACAAGTAAAAATAACATACAATATATTAGACAATGTAGTATAGATATGTGATAGCTAAAATGAAACAGGTACAAACGTGAACTTGGGATTGAGTTGGAACTACTTCATCAACATCCAAAACCATGTTATTTTCCATTTTATTATGTATTTAGAGGAGATGAGCGTGTGTTTGTCAATAATAATTGTACAAATGATGCTGGGTTACACAATATTTATATTCGAATAGATTTGACTTGAAAAATTAGTAAAGTTTGACAATTATGTGTATCTTTCAAAATAATTTTAGAAATTATTTACATAGTTGTTAACAGCCAATTTGTTTATATATATATATAGGATTTGCATACTTATGAATTGAAAATACCTCATATTACCTTAAATTAGTTTTGATGTAAATCTCTTTGAAAATAACCCGATTTGCTTTTAATATACAGGATCGTGAAAATTAATTTGGAAAGTATTTGCATGGTTGTTAACAGCCATGTTGTTTATATATGCAGGATTTGCATAGTTATGACTTGAAAATACCTCATTTTAACTGATTCCACAAAAGTCAACAAACTTGCTATATTCAACAAAAACTTACGTTTCATATAGTACTATTAAGCCAGAATTGAAAATACCTCCTACTAACATTCACACGTTTACAACTCACGTTCACACGTTTACAAACTATATCATCCAATTTTATTTAAAGTCTATTAAATGAGAACAATAAAGAAGAACATAAGTTTATTGATAACGTAAACATAGTCGAAAAGAACGTAAACATCACTCGAAAAGTTACTGGGTAAACAATGGTTCCAGTTGTTCCATCCATGCAGCAGTATCCTTCATCTTTTGTAGTACAAGCTTCATCAAGCCTTCAACAGTAGTGGTGTCATTTTCTATTCTATATTCTGCCGCGTCTACTATGTCCAACAATGACTTGATCTCTTTACGAACCAAGTCCACCCATATGCGATCCATTTGAGCCGTAGTAGCTCCAACTTGAGAATGAACCGTTGTCGCTCCTTGTAGTTGTTCGACATCAACTTCAACATCAATCGACATCAACTGCAACATCAAACGATAGAAGAAATTAAAAAACGATCAATTGAACAATAGATAACAAGTGAATTGTGAACAAAGAAAGTAATTATAAAAACCTTGATAAAAATGTATAAATATCGCTTAAACAATTTGTTTAGTACTACTACATTACCGCGAGATTTGTTGCAAGTTGGTCATGCATGGTGACATCCTGATTTTGCAAAAAAGTAACGTCATGGGCGGGTGTGTTACTCGAATTCATAGATGGTTATCTTGCCTAATGATTCACATCCATTCTACTTGTTTACTTTTATAATGAAAGTATTAACCAGTTGAGGTTCATTAGGGTTTTTACGACCAAAAAATATGTTCCAAAAATAGATTGAATATTTTTGTTATTGAATCTTTAGACGAAATTAAAGTAGCAACCAAAGTCAAAAAATCACATTTTTTTGTTATTGAATCTTGAGACGAAATTTTTTTGTTACTGAATACTCATACTGTTAAATATTTTCCGTATGGTTCAGGTTAAAGGCTCAAACCATTTGTTTAAACATTGTGTAGGATAAATTGTAGTAACTGATTCCATCTTCATTAGGATAAATCATAGGAAACAAAGCAAGAATAATTCATTCATTTTTTATAAGAAAATAAACAAAGCAACTCCGAAACATAGTTTGTAAATGATGTAAAACAAGTGGTTTTAACAAAAGGCATAAAACATAATTCTATTCTTCATCGGTCTCACTTTCATCAACCAAGCAATAAACTCTTTTCCGACCTGGCACGAATACTTGACTCGCAACGGTTGGTGGTGGAATTGGTTCTTCTTCATCATCTTCGTCATCACTTGATATGACAATGACATCATCCCAATTCCAATTGATCAACTTAGGGTTGAAAAAAGGATTAGGATGTGGAGCATGGTTCGGCTTGAGAAAAAGCTGTAAAAAATACAATACATTAGAAGAAACAATGGTGCAAAGCGACTGAAGATGGAACATTGTGTTGAGTACAAATGGTTTGTTTATATAGGCAAAGAAGGTATACAATAGGTTTGTTTCAAATTTATGTTTTCCCGCCGTACTATATGAATGTATGAAATCGTTTCCTTTTTAACCATTTTCTGCCAAATCGTTGATAGTATTGAGTACAAATGGTTTCTATAAATATGTATCATAACATTAACTGATTCAACAAAAGTCAACAAACTTGCTATATACTCAAGAAACTTACGTTTCATATATACAGGTTTTCATTCATTTCAACATTTAAGGTGCTATAAATACATATTTTTCAACTTTCAACTTTTCAACAATTGACCAATTTTCAACAATTGACCATTTAGCCTTTATATGTAGTTAAGATATAAACCACAACGAGTGAAAGGTTTCTTGTGACCCTCGTCTTAAAGATCTTGAGTGTAGTATCGGGTAAGGTTTGTTTGCCTCAAATCTTGAGTGAAATTAAATGATCGAATGAAGGTGATTGAAGGTGATGACGTCACGTTCGCGTTTAATCAGATTCAGTTCACCGATGAAGGTGATGACTCTGTTAACTACTCGAAATTACTCGAGATGTCGCCGAAAAATAATAAAGTGGATCATGACTGAAAATGATGTTGTTCCCTTCATCGCTCCTCCGCCGGAACAATTGCATCAGTCGCCGAAAATTTTCCTTGGTAAGAGTGAATGAGAGTGTGCGTGAAATGAAATTAGGAGGGTGTGATTGATAGGTTTAGTTTTGAGTGATGTTACGAAAGTGCCCTCCAATAATTAATTTTATTAAAATAAAGATTAATCTAGACCTTTAGATTTAAAATAGATAGATGGCTGAGATCTTGTTATTTGTACTTTAGATAAATATTGTTTCGTATTAAACTTTTCTCATAGATTAATTATATAATATTAAAAATTTATATGCAAATTTGATCTAAATCATCGTATTACCTTTAACCGAAACTCCGATTACAAACTCTACAAAAATCAATAATTAATAAAAGGTAAAATTGTCGGTAAAAAGTATGATTAAAAAATAGTACTATACTTTTTTTTATTTTTTATTTTTTATTATTTTTTATTTTTTTTGAAAAGATAGTTATTTAAAAGGGTTTTGCTAACAACAGTCCTTAAAGTTGTTGTTAATAACTGATTTCCGAAAATTAAGCATAGAATATTCACTATGTCCAAATAAAATCATGAATAATAAAAAACAATTAACTTGCTTTTCTCAAACACAAATATAATGCATTTTTTTCATTGGTTATCAAAACGAAAAATAAGAATAATTGTCATCTTTGTCTTAATATTAGCATTTCTTAGAAAAAAAACTTTTTGTTAACAACAACCCTAAAGGCTGCTGTTAGCATTTCTCATTTAAAAATGATATGTTATTGGTACCTTAGCCCACTATAAATAAAAATGTTTTTTTTTTTTTTTTTTTTTTTTTTTTTTTTTTTTTTTTTTTTTTAACTTTCTACTCTTTGGCCCCTTGTTTACAGTACAACATAGTTTTTATCAGTTTATGTTCCGTATTTGACTTGTTAAACTTCATATTTTTTATTGCGCATTATTCGTTTCACAGTTTTATGATATAGACAAAATTATAAAAATAAAAAGAAAATAAAATAAACCAAAAAAACATGCAGGGGTGTAACTCGTAAAAATTGTAAAAATAGAATGGTCTTTATAACATATCCCTTATTTAAAAACGGAAGGAGTAGTAATCTTGTCGGCCAAATGTTCACCAATTCACCAGCACAACCTATTATTGTTCTTTGGAGCGAGGGGTGAGGTGGTGCCATCGCTGGCGCCATCGCCACCAACAGGGACAGACATATAAGGGGGCGAGAGGGGTTGTGGCTCCCCAAAATTTTTGACGCTATGTACATTTTACGTTTTTTTATTTATAGTTTTAGTCATTTTTAATACAAAAATTTCATCGTTGTGTATATCGGCCCCCGTAAAATAATTTTTTTACAAGTTGGCCCCTCCAACAAAAATGTTCGAGTTCCGTCTATGCCACGGTGCACCGTGCCAGAAGTGGCGCCATCGTGGGTCGCGTCGTCACCACAAGCCCACGCCGTCGCAACTTTTTTTTTTTTTTTTTTTTTTTTTTTTTTTTTTTTTTTTTTTTCGCAAATGGTTGTGCACGATGGAGAAGAAGACTACACTTTTTGTATTTGCTAGATTTATAGATGAGGAAGATGATCAATATAGGAAACATTCATTTTGCACCCTAAGGTTTTATATACTTTACATTTTAATCATAAACTTTTAGTTTCATTTTATAAAGTACAAATGGGGTTTACAAAATTTACACTTTCAACTCAAGTTTAGAAAAACTCTTAAAACTAGTTAATATAATGTTTTATTTTATGTAAATAAAGTTTATTTTAGTTTATATTGTGTATATTTTAAAAATAATAAATAAATAAAATAAAATAAAAGGCCGGCGGCATCAGAATTTTTGATGTCAACGGTTACGGATAAAATGTGGTGCCGTGGAGATTTTTGCTGACGTGGCAGCACTTTTTGTGACACAGCTTGAAGCCATGACACGACCACACCCAATGCTCTTACATACATCAAAATCAAACATTTGACTCAGAGTTATTAACCAGGATTGAGTAAAGCACAAGTGGCAAATAAGTAAATATATGTTATTCATTCAAATATATCCCGAGCGTTATAATATTTTGGGGGCCAGTTCACCAGGCATTATAAATTTGGAACGAAGGAAGAAGTTGAAAGGAAACAAAGCCATTTATTTGGACGTTGGTAGGAAAAGGTAAATTCCACAATGGTCACAGCCGGCCAAGTCATGTGAACCGTAGATGTCAATTGAGATTTAATGCATGGGGTTAAAGCAACCACACCACCATCCAATTCCCCACTATTTTTTGTTTCATCAGTTATGGTAGCGTTTCATTACTTTGCTTCATTTTCTCTTTTCAACTGCAATTTTGTTTTACAATTTTATTTATTTTTTTATTTTTTGCCTCGGTGGTAAGCAAAACATTTAGAGCGCGTTTGTTTTTATGGTATGTTTTGATTAGGTTTAGGATTTGGTATATATCTTTATAAAATTTTGTATAAAATTATACTACATGCAAAGATAAAATAGTAATTACATGCAAACGTAAATAATACAGATTTGTACCTTTTCCAAAGCAGCAAATTCGTTTATGCGCTGATAATGTGGAGCATTTTAGGCCGACTTTTATAGACATGATATTAGCTAAAACGTATTATAGTCAAACTATATTTAAGGAATAGATATGTTTTAAGTTTAGGTTTAGTGAATCGAGTCTATATTTAAGTTTATAAATTCCGGAGTTAGGGTTTCATAAAGGATTGTCGCACTATAATTAAGAAATGGATATGTGTTATAGAATTTTGAGTAAACTACACCGTTCGTCCTTGTGGTTTGCGTTGACCGACGTCCTTCGTCCTTTGATCAAAAAAATTGCACCGTTCGGCCTTAAGTCAGAAACGTTAGGCACCGTTTGTCCCTCCATCCAACGGGGCCACTAACGCTCGTTAAATCTTGTTAACCATAAGGGTATATTCGTCATTTCACATCCATTTTTAATATATAAACCATTTAATTACTTATTTATTTCATTTTTACACTAAACTCACACACACACTCTCTTTCTCTCTCTAAACTCCTCCTCTTTGTTTTTCCGACGGTAATCTACCCCCACGCGCCCCCTACCTTCTTTTTCATTAACATTTTTCAAAGCCCTTCTTTTTCATTAACATTTAAACCCGGAAGACTAAAGATATTTTTGGTGTGAGGGTGATGTTTGGCATGATGTGTTGGGTTTTAAAAATGCATGTTGGTTCTTTCTTATTTGAATATCGATTAATTCTCAGCCGATTGGGATAAACTAAACAAGTTGTCAATTAATCATGTTAACGAGTTTATACAAAAATTGCAAAGTTACAAAACATTTTTTTTTTTTTTTTTTTTTTTTTTTTTTTTAGCTCTTAAGCTTCAACATAAACTTATTTCATGGCTGATGAGGTTGTGATGTTGGGATTAGGATTAGTTGATTTTGTTGAGGTTGTATTTCATTCGGATGCGGAGTTTGGATTTGTCACTTGGATTTGGAGTTGAGATTTAGAGTAGTATTTGGATTTGTTGTGTTAGTTTGGATGTGGATTGGTTGTTTGTGTTTCGGATTGAGCGAGGGTATAATTTTGAAACTATTTTTATCAAGTTTTTTTTTTTTTGATAGATTTTTTTATTAAATTTTTGAAAATGAAAAGTGATCATAATATTTACTAGTATAAATGTGAATATAAAGTTTATTTAAGAATGGATAAAAACAGATAATAATGGAAAAAAAGGACGAAAACGGGTGACAATGTAAAAAAAGGGACAAAAACGGGCGAAAACGTTAAAAAACGGAAGAAAGTGTTAAAAAGGGACTAAAAGCAAAAAATTGCACCGTTCGTCCTTGCACCATTCGTCCTTATAGTGCAAAATGACTATTATACCCTTATAAGCAAACAAGTTAACGAGCGTTAGTCCACCCCGTTAGAGGGAGGGACTAATGGTGCATAACGTTTCTGAGTTAAGGATGAACGGTGCAATTTTTTTGGTCAAAGGACCACAGGCTGCGGTCAACGCAAACCAAAAGGACGAACGGTGTAGTTTACTCTAGAATTTTTGGAGATAAATCCATTCACTTTTAAACTAATCGCATAGCTGACTCGGATTTAGGGTTTCCACGTAAGATTTCAAGGGTCGATTTCGACGACATGGATTAGAAGGAGGGTTCCACGTGTGCAAAAAGGGCCGGTTTTTGCTTAGGAGGATTAGAGAGGGGGGGGGGGGCTTTCCACGTTGATTAAGAGGCGTACAAGTTATAGGACATCTGTTTATCATATATATATATATATATATATATATATATATATATATATATATATATATATATATATATATATTGGAGTAAGGGTTAGTGTAACACCCCCAATTTTAAAATATTTGCAGCGGAATAAAGATTGGGCGTTACTTCACAGCTCACAGCTTTTTAGTAGAAAATGATTATAGTTATTTTAAAACATTTATCATTCGAATTTTTATAAATATCAGAGTTTTCAAAATGAGGTCACAGTGGTTTCAAAATTTGTTAAATAGGTTTTCGAATGATAGTAAAAATTTATAGCCTTTGTAAGAATATCGTGCTCCTCCGTCCCATCCTTGCTCATTATAGACCTGAGATAAACATGTTAAAAATCAACAAAAGTTGAGTAATATTCATAGGTTTAAGTTTAATAGTTGAACACAAGCTATAAGTGATAATTGCACCGGTATACAATTATAAGTTAAAAACAGTTGTTATTGCATTAAGCTCATAACACTCATCCGATTAACAGATCTCATCATAAATGATGGATTATAGTAACAATGGCCCTCGGGATAGGTTCTTGCCAGTAACCTATGAGATTTCAAATAAAGTGCGTTTGGTTGTTTTCTCCAGCGCCCAAACGGGGATTGTCAATCCCTAATAGATCTATCCACAATTATTTATGTTCACCCTACGGGTGACTAAGGCTCATGATATGAGGGACTTTTGGCAATAAGGTACTTAAACAATAACGATATCAGGTATAGCATACCAAGAAAAATACTTGTGTTCAGTTTGTAAGAACTAGCATGTATCCCCCTCGCGAGGTTTATAAAACATTTAAATAAGTAAAGGCGAGGCTATGAACTCACCTTAGTGGTATAGTGGTAAAAATATCGATACTCAGTTTGCAATAAGGGAACGGCTCCACACACGACCTAGATAATATATGGCAAGTTTTAGTGTTTAATAGTCTTAATGGTTTAATAGCGAGTGGTTTTATAATATAACAATGGTTGGTTTAACGATTGTAAAACTTGTGGTTTTATAAAATATCGTAAGTTTTAAATAAGTTATATATATAAATATAACGTAAGGTTTAATAATAATAATAGTGTGAAATAAATGTAACGTCATGACGTGAAGTCGTAAAATAAAAAGTAAAAATGAAAAATATTAATTATATTATACGGCCCTTGTCTTTTCCAGATTTTTACACTTTTCACCCTAACGGTGTTAGCGTTACGTCGTTAGTCCAAAGTTAAATATATTTACGTTTTACGTCCAAAATTTTATAATTATTACATTTTTCATCCAAAAATTTATAAAAATTAGTTTTTCATCCTCATGTTTGTAAAATGGCAGTTTTTACCTAAAGTTTATAAAAGTGACACTTTTAACCCGAAAATTATAATTTTTACAAATTTAGTCCAAAATTTACCAAATTCGAAACTTAACATTTTTATTTCTTAATTAAGCTAAAAACAGCTTATTTAATTTCTCAAAACTGCTTATTTTTTGAAAAAGCTTATTTATAGCTTATGGGCTTTTAACGAGCAATCTAAGGGCCGTTAAGCTTTTTAAATCCAATGGGCTTACGAAAGTTTTGGGCTTGGTTTCGGGCTTATTTTAGGATGCTAAAAATGTTCCAAGACTGCTTATTCGTTAGCTTATTTTCAAAGGATTGGGCCTTAAGGCCCAATCGATGTTTATTAGTTTTTCAGAAATGGTTCCAAGTCGCGATGCTTTGCACCATTTAAAGGGTCGAGACGTGATTTTTAACACAAGGTCTTTTTATGAAAATGATTGTTAGTTAGGTTGTCAAACAGATTGTGAAATAAAAGAGTAGGCTTGTTACGTAAGATTTAAAGATATGCGTTTGTTTCATAGGTTGCATGGGTCGAATTTTTTTTTTAGAAAAAGACTTAGAAATATTTTTAAGGATTTTACAACTTGTTGTTATACGTTAGAAAGGTATCTAAAAATAGTTTATACGTAGCTTTTAAGGTTCAAATCTTGATACAACTTGGTTATTAAGGTAGTAAATATGTAGACGAGATAATAATACGTAAGTGTTGTGTATATAGATTGCGAGTAATAGGGTGTAAGTGAAAGTGATTTATATGTAAAAATCAAAAATACGTTTTTAAGTAAAAATGGAAAAAGTTTGTGTGAGACTTACTACACCAAGATGGTGGGGTAAAACGAGACGTAGAGTCAAGGGGAAGTGAATACGAGAGTGTAGTGTGTATGTCGACTCGACCAAGGTTCACAAACAAGGGTTTGTTCCTCCTAAACTTGATTGGAAAGTCTTGTGCTTGTGCCAAAGTAAATCGAACCAAACGAGGACTCAGAAACTTAGAGTATTTGATATTTGTTTTGTATATGGGAGTACGAGTGCATGCATGCATGGTGGCTTATATACGAGATTTGGAGTAACCTAGTGACCAACATTTATGAGATGGGATGTTAACGTGTGTACCTAAAGTCTTGAGAGTGTGTAAGACGCAACATTTCTCTTCATTTGTTTCTAGCAAATCGACATACTCTTATTCAAAGAAAACGTGTGGGTTTTGATTATAAAATAGGATGGTACCTTTGAGTTTGTATTAAAAAAACATGTAGTACTTGCCTAGGGTATTAAAATATGCATTGTGTGAGCTTGGATTGGGGAGGTACAATCTTTGTTTTACAATTACATGTCGACACCCATTTTATTATGCAAATGATTTGCAAATTCGGCTAGGATTGGTGGTGATTGATCAAAGGTAATATTTAGACTTGAAATTGTGTTAGAAATATTTTTAGGACTTTATAGAAACAAACTAGAGCAAAAATGGTTTAGTTTTGGATTAGTTACAAACCGTATGAATTGTTTTTGGACAAGATAATATGCCTCGTAAAAATGTATTTAGACTCGACATGGGAAGCTAAAATTCGACATCCTCAAAGTTGACTAGGTGAGGAATGAGGTAGTGTAAAAATATAGAGGTGTCGTGTGTAAGAATAAGGCGTACGAGGTGTGTTCTTGGCTTGTGTTAGTCGAGTATTAGTAATATTAATGGAAGGGTTTTGGGCTCAAGTGTTGTGTGGGCCGTGAATAGTAACATGCCGGTTTAAACTTTGGGCTTAGTATAAAATTAAGGGTCCGGTTATATGAAATTAGGATTAGTAAAAATATTAATTGTGATTAGTGAAAGTTTAGTTAATATTTAGTGAAACGTTTACGTGAGTCCGGGAGTTGTCGAATGTGTTTTGCTAAAATACGTTACGTAAGTTTGTAAATGGTAAAAGTTTATTATTCTCGCGATTTTAGACTATAGTGGTACATGTGTGAGCATCGTTCCAAGCAAAAAAAAAGAATCATGAATGTCGTAGTGATTTTAAGTAACATAGCATATTTAAAAAAAAATTGTTATTGGTAAAAACGTTATTAATTAACGTAATGATATATTAGTCTTTGATTTACTTTTACTATTCATAGGAAAATTTATGGGAGTTTACAGTTAGGATTATATTTTTGGTTATTTTAATATTAAAAAGAATTCTACATACAAATTATAGAATAAAAAGTATCTATGATAATATGAGAACAATTAAAGCATCAGGTATCCACGAGCCATCTGTCACGCGTTATAGCAAAAAGTGTTACAAACTCAACATGTTTTATCTAAAGCTGGAAACCTATAACTTAAACAAAAAAATCATCCCTCCAAAAGTTGGCGTTATAGAACACTTCCCCCACATAACTTAATAAAACACAAATACAACTAAAAACAAAAAAAAACACAAAAAACAAACAAAAAAAAAGGCCTTATGGCTTAGCTGGTCATGACGACGCCAACTCCTATAGCACGAAGAGTGGTGGGCTTTCGGTTATTAAGTAGGCATTATCGGGAGGCACGACCATTTCCGGCCATTGACACCGAGCTCTTGCAGATGAGCAATATTTTGTATTTACATGTTCTTCAATATAGCTGTATATAATTTCATAAAGTTGGTTATTCAAAGCAAAATTTGTTAAGACACTTCTATAATTGTATAAAACGAGTAATTTGGCTATTGCACATTACGACAAAGCCAATTATAGTCTAATGTTTGTTCTAAATTATTTCGGTGTCTGGTGTATGTGATGCGTGTAATGGTTAATGATAGAATGTTGCGTATAATGCATAAATCAAGTATAATGTGAAATGTATGCCAGTGAATGTTGCATATAATGCATAAATCAAGTTAATGTGCAATGTACGCCAATCATGTGTGATGGCCTAGTCGTGTTTGAAAAATTGATAGAACATATAATATGTGAAATATTAAGAAGAATGATTAGTGTTTGATAAATCTATGTGCTTAGGAAGATTGAGATTAAATATGTGAAAATTAGTGAAGTATGTTTATTGTATAATGCATAGACATACATTATTGAACTTGAATGTAGTTACAAATGGCTTGGGGATGGCGTCTTATAAGGGACCAGTCTAATAATGAGTTTTGTTTGGAGTGAAAATTGTCGTCTTGGTCTTGGGCTACCATTCCCTCTTCTTCTTTCTTTCTTATTCCCCTCATAAGGTACATGTATGTCATATAGCTTTATAAGCATGAGAAAAGGCTACATGTCTCTCAAATCTACAACATACCTTATGATTCATCAAACTCACTAACCAATATACCAATACCTTTCTCCTCAATCACCATAAATGTGACCTAGTGAAAAAATGTGATGGATGTATTCTTAAGAAGTGATAAGATGACGTGGTTAAGACTAGTTGTCTTAGAAATTCGTTCATGATTTAAAATGTGGCAGAAAAGATTAAAAGCATGAATCGAGTCATGTTGATATACTAAACCTGTTAAAAAATTATTAGGTGTAAGCACAACAATAAAATGGTGATATAAGTATGTATCCATATGGTGGTATAAAGCGTATGGGTGTATGCAATTGCATATGTGCATGCAATAGAAGTTTACTTAGTATATTGTAAATAAGTGAAATCGATTGATAATCATATGCATAAATGTTTGTAACAAAAAATAATCCATGCTGCAAAGAGGAAACTTGGGCTGCTACTGAGGAGAGTATGCCAACTACAAATCATCATAAGAAAAAGTTTCAATATCATCTGCCTCACACTAGTATTCACCTTCATCATTTTCAAGTTCTTCTGATCTCGTAACTGGTGCAATTTTTTCCAATGATTTTTGGAAACTTTCTCATGTCTTTTCCTCCTAGCCTTTCTTTCTTCTTCCTCTTCCAAATTTTCATGTACGATCTGTAGTCAAAATACCACAACTCATCTGTACCATTTTTTTTGAACATGTGTATCTCCTATATGTAATCACACGAACACATTAATCATATATTACAGATTAATAAGGTTATTGATTGTGGATCTTCTTATTCTGTGTCAAGGAAAAGGTCGGCTAGATTTATTATGGCTAAGTTAGTATTCGCGACTTATTGTTACTTCATTTGGCAAGAAAGGAACAATAGGCTTTTCAAGAATCAGAAGAGGTCTAAGGACTAGGTTATTGATGTGATCAAGTGTATTGTCCGTCTCAAGCTTCTTTCGTGCAAATTAAAGAAGACGAACAGTGTGGAGTTGTTCTTGCATCGCTAAAAAATTACCTAATTCTCTTATTTGGACTAATCCATGATGTCTCAAGCCCGCTATCCTTTTTGAAGATGTGGTCGGTTGGTGATTATATGGCACTTGGTCATGATTTTACATTTAGTTATGTTCTTAGAGTGGAGTGTCAAATGAGAGTTGTACTCTTTTTTCCTTCTCAAAGGTTTTTCCCACTTGGTTTTACTTGGGAAGTTTTTTAAGGAGGCAATCTCAGATGGCATGTTATTCTCCTCATATGCTGCTGTTGATTGGTAACGGTGATATTTGTTCTCTGAAGTGGTTTTTTCCTATTGGTGTTCTAGTTAGTGTATTTAGCTAAATAGTTTCTCCTTGTGGCATGTCACAACGTGTTAGTGTTTTTTCAAAGCATTGGTTACATTCTATTGTACTTAACCATACTTGTGATTAATATATTTTATAGGGGTAATCCCCTTTACCCAAAAAAAAAAAAAAAAAAAAAAAAAAAAAAAAATCAATTGGTCATGCTTGCCAAATTAATAAATTACGATGCAACATTTAAAGCCTCTCGTTATAGCATCATACATTATCCCAAGGACACAAATTATAAAGGCTAACACAAAACACTAATGATGAAAAATTATATAAATTCCATTGAATCAGTAACTATGAGCACACATTAGCTTTTGAAATACATGAAAAAGTTTAAACAAACAACATGTATATCAATCATGGCCACATATCGTACTCTAAAAACTGTATAAAATCACAAATCTGAACACATGAGCCTTTGAAAACCTTGTCGGCGTTTAAAAAACATCTCTTTATCACAAAGTTTCCAGAAATCACTCTTATACATTTACTGAACTTAAACAGAAGGGATAAAGTGAACACAATACTTATGGATACATATCATACCTTAAAAACAAGGAAAAATCAAGTCCTATGATCACATATGAACCTCAAAAGCATTGTAAAAATTTAAAAACACCAGTCAGTTCCAAATTTTAAAGAAATGCCAAAATATGATATATTAATCAAAATTATAAAAACTAAAATATACCTAAAATTCTAGAAAACCTACTTTGTCTCCAGAACAACCCCCCCCCCCCCCCCCCCCCCCCCCCCCCCCTCACGAAAAAAAAACTGCAAACCTAGTATGTAGTCGACATAAAAAAATTATGGCAAAATTATGTTGCTGTCAATGCATAATCGTATAAAAGAAAAACACATCTAACATATTAAAGTACCTTTACTTGTCATTGCTTCTGCTTCTGATTGTTGGTTTAGAATAAATGTCTTTCATCTTCAGTACACTGCTTCATGGCATGGAGAACTAATCATTAGTTTGATAGTTGATAAAATATTTAACGATTTAAATGTAACGTAACTGTGCAACATACTTGACGCGAATTGCATGATTCTTTCCAAGCCTCGAGTCAGTTGTTTCTCTGTTTTTTGAAAAATACATGTTGAGATGAAAATAGGCCTAAGATTGTAAAAATATTTGAGATTGTGAAAAATAATTTTAGAGTTTTTAGTAAGTGTTTGGTATACTAAACACGTTTTGGGAAACCTAATATACAAATGATGGGATAACTGCAGAGTCGTGTATTAACTTTGGAAGTTGTATTCTTTAATATCTATGATCAAAAGATTATTGTGTTCATATTAATCTTTAGGGTTTTAATTATTGCAGCCCTAAGGGTTGTGGTTAAGAATATAATTTTTATTACATGATTACAATGGAATGATTATGATTAGATGATAATACAGAAAAAGTGGAGACAATCCTTAAATATATGGATTTACAACCGACACTTAATTCTGATTGGATTATTTAGTTTCCTACAACCGGTTGTAATAAAAATCCACTTCTTAACCACATCCCTTAGGGCTATCATTAGCAAATCCCTAATCTTTAAGTTTCTTAACTATTATCTCATATTTCTAGGCTGATTATTTTGCAAATTTAAATTCGAAATTAAATAATTAGCTAAACATTACCAACACTTACATGGCACATTTTCTTGTTAAATGTCTTAACAGCTCGATATCAGATGGATCAAATTTGACTCGGATCTCTCACCAGTGGCCTGCATATAAGAACACATAAAAGCTAATATCTTACTGGAGCTACTGATACACAAAATTTTACAAAACATGACAGAAAGAATAAAATAGCATCTAAATTGGTGAAACACGACATAAAACAAACCTAAGTCACCAATTTGCAAGTACTTGTCAAATGCATCGGGTGTTGTGACGTATGCCAATTGGCGTATGGCCAATGTGCATTTTATGAGAGCATTTATACTTAAACAACACGTACAACCCGGTCGTTACAAAAAGAAAAAAAAAAAATCGAAACGAGGTTCAGCATTGTAATTTGTAATATCGCTGAAAATGTTTTAAAAAAGTTTTGAACTCATACAATACATTCGCCTAAAATCCCTCTCTGGATATTTAAGTGGATTATTTTAGTCACCAAATAATCTTCCAAAAACCGTTGTCCAACACTTGTCTTTTATGTGGTATCATTATCCTTGTGTGAGGATCCGAACTCTCAGCTTGATGATTAACCAAAGCATGAAATTGTTCATAAGCTTGAAAAATCCGCGTTTACTTATTCCGATCGTCTTGAAAGTAAACATTGTAATGATTATATTTGGGATCCATAATGTTTTTATAAGGTAATGAAGAGAAGTATTGTTGAGATATGTAAGTGGAATTGTGTGTTAAAAATTAGTGAATTAAAGGGTATTTATAGAATTTTTAAAGGGTAAAAATGTGAGTGTAAGGGTTTTATTTATTTAAGAAATTTAAAAGAACGACTATAATTTGTAATCCAACAGCTACTTTATTTGTTAAGCCAAAACTCGACCGTTGAAATGAATAAAAACAAAAAAAAAAAAAGAATTACCTATGGCTTGGCTAGTGGCTATGACACCACCATCTATAACGCCGAATGAGGTATGGCGTTGAGCAGTGCCGTATCTAAGTTTTCGGAGGCCTTGTGCAAAATTCAATTTTACAACAAAAACGAGGCCTAAAATAGAAAGTAAATAATTTTTTAAAGAGATAAAATGAGATATAATTGTGTTCAAAGTGATTCGGCTAACATTTTTAATGCAACTTCTTAAATGAAGTACTTGTAGCCCCATTTATAGAATATATACATATAAATATCATATAAAAATTTTAAGGCTCTATAATTTAAAGGCCCTGTGCGACAGCACACCTCGCATACCCTTATATACTGCTTTGGCGTTGAGCCATATGGTCACGCAATAGGGCCATAATGAGCTGTATAACGCACTGTACCTGGTGCTTTAAATGCTAACAAGAAACTGCCATTTACATATATTTTAGAAAAAAAGGGTAGTAGAAAACAATAGAGAAAACAAAAAGGAAAATAAAATAAAAATGTACGAGTAATATTTAGTGGATCAACTTGGGCGTGTCATGAGGCGACCCGAGTATGACCCATCTAAATGGGTGAGTCACTAAATGGGTCAATGGATCGGTTTTTATCTCGTTGGATCATATAAATGCGGCACATCAGGTCGGATCAGAATCACAATATAACCCACAGACAGGTCTAATGTATAGATTTGAGTATCATTAGCGTATCACAAGGAGTTTATAGACCTAACTGAATTTGTTGCTTTATTCGAGATATTCTGTGCCTGAAATTTTATTTTATTTATTATTTATTTTAAACATTTTTTTGCCTCTGTACCATTTGTTTTTAACTAAATGTCATCTTCATCCTTGGTGGCAACATATGACGCGTCATTGCTGGTGATAGATGCGATTTTGAAGCATCTTCATCCTTGCTAGCAACATATGACGCGCCATTGCTTACTACACTCACTCCACATGACGCGTTTAAGTTGCAATTTGGGAGAACTCGGTTGTCTAGATGACCGAATTGTAGAAGTTCTTGTTGTGTGTGTAATATTTTGGTTTTTCTTTTGTGGTAAGTGGGGTATGTTTTTACGGTGAAATGATTGGCGGTAAATGTGAAGGTGAAGGTAATTGTTGAGCAAGAAAGTGACGTGACACGAAAATGACGATGATGAAATAGGTTGTGATGACTCCTTTATTATCACTAATCTAATGCTTATCTTAATAGGTTTAGGTAAAATAAAGCGTAGATACATGAGTGCTTATTTAAAATAATTAAACTTCAAATTTATCTTTGTAATATCATAATTAACACAAAAATTTAGTATTATTTTTAGCACCTTATAATTTATTATTTATAAGCATTTGGAAAGATTTGTAATGGTTTCTCCACTGAATAATTTATATTGAGTAGCAGACTCCCTTTTTATGTTCATTTTACATGGGGTAAACTCGCTAGCTAGTCAACTCTTAGCAACATCCATTTATGCTATTATTGAACTTAATTAATTAAGTAATTTTAAAAAATTAACACCAAGTTTCAATTTCACTTAACTACTTACACTTAATTTTTATGCGTCATGTGTGTTTGATATTTTTTGATCGTGTCGACAAGTTTGTTTAATGTTTCGATGTAGGCCTCACGGACCTTTTCCATGACATGTATTTGATGTGAAGATTTGGGTCCCAGTTCGAACATTAATATTTGCGAAGTCGTGTTCAGTTAAGAACGTTATAAATTATCTCAAATCAACATTTGACCAAGCAGATTAAATATTTGGATTGATGCAATGTCCAAACATATCCTATCCAATAATTCAATATATATATGAAATATAGTTGAATGAAATAACAACCGAGATAGACAGGATGACTCAAATAATTCAAAATGTACGCATAGGTAGGTCCCTAACTCAAATGGGTGGCAACTGGTACATACTTTTAAAAACAACTAACCACTTACAACTAGCCACGTCAACCCCAACCCTCTCTACATGTAGTACATGTAACTTTATATATGTTGAAAACTTGTTAGACTTTGAGAACTTCTTTTCATTTCATCGTTTGCATGTAACAGATTTGTGATGGAGAGATATGAGATATTGAAAGACATAGGTTCTGGGAATTTTGGGGTAGCAAAGCTTGTTAAAGAAAAAGTCTCTGGTGACCTTTTTGCTGTTAAGTATATTGACAGAGGTCAAAAGGTCTCGTAATTTTTCTCTCATTTTTTTTTTCTTTCTTTTTGTGTTTTTTTTGTGGGGTTTCCTATATTGGTTTTAGTTCATTTGCATGTTTTCATTTTATAAAAAGGAAAATAAGTCATGTAGACAAACACAAGCTAGTAAATTGATAATGAATATTATCGCAGATTGATGAACATGTCGAAAGAGAGATTCTGAACCATAGATCACTAAATCACCCTAACATCATTCGATTCAAGGAGGTGAGTTTTAATACTCATTTCGAGTTTAGTTTGTCATACTATTCATTTGCTTGTTATTGGGTAATTAATGAATGAAGTAAGGAATTCATGTAAATTGGTTAATTTCTTGATTTGACTTTATATTTCTAAAGTCAACATCCGTTTTGGGTTGTACTGATTGATCTGCAGGTGTTATTAACGGAGACTCATCTGGCCATAGTCATGGAGTATGCAAATGGTGGCGAGCTTTTCGAAAGAATATGTACTGCTGGTAGATTCAGTGAAGATGAGGTAATCAATAAGATGACTTCATACTTTATCAATTTTTTACTGTTGTGTTGATTTCTTGAAATTATTTATTTACTGTGTGTTTACGAGCCTTCTTGAAATCGAGTTAGCTTATACTCTTGTTCAGGCAAGATTTTACTTCCGGCAACTCATTTCAGGAGTCAGTTACTGCCATTCAATGGTAATTTTATTTTATTTTATTTTTATCTAATTTAACCGAAAAACATGGTAAACAAAAACACTTAACAATCTCTATACACGATATTTGTTGGTTCAGCAAATTTGTCATAGAGATTTGAAGCTTGAGAACACACTCTTGGATGAAGGCATGGCGACCCGTCTTAAAATATGTGATTTTGGATATTCTAAGGTAAGAGAATCTATTGAATATATGTTTTATGTAGTAAACTGTTGTATACATATATAATTTAACGTAACTTTAAATTTATATGGGGTTCAGTCGTCGGTGCTGCATTCCCAGCCAAAATCAACAGTTGGGACTCCTGCTTATATTGCACCAGAAGTCTTGTCGAAAAAAGAGTATGATGGCAAGGTGAGGCTATAGCTTTATTACTTAAATGTTTCATATTTTTTGAACAATGTAAATTGCTTCATGAATGTTGACCAATGATATGTTTAGATTGCAGATGTTTGGTCTTGTGGGGTAACATTATATGTGATGTTAGTTGGTGCCTATCCTTTTGAAGATCCGGACGATCCAAGAAACTTTAGAAAAACCCTCACTGTGAGTCAATAATATATGATATAAAATTTTACATTCCTTTCAATGTACATGTCGGTGTTTAATTATTAGTTAGAAAAGTTTGCATCAAAGGACTTGTGGTCTAGTGGGTGGGGCTTAACTTGTTAAGCGAGTCACAAGTGGGAGTAGTACCGGATGGGTGACTATCCGGGAAGTCCTCACTTGTGGTCCACTTGTGGACCATATGTTCCGGAGATATTAGGCAATGAAGAGGAGAACCTGTAAGCCATTAGCTGCGCAGGTTCGAATCCAAGCCGGCCCCGGTTTTCATCCGGCCGTTTCTCCAGCGAGTAATCTCGTGTGGAGACGGTACGGTTTCCGGGCGAAAGCCGTTTAATCCCTACTGCGCCAGCGTGGGCCCGGTTCAGACAACATAGTCTGGGTATGTGGTGGATGAGGGCCTGCTATTTGGCAGGTGCGACTCTAAACCATATATGGAAAAAAAAGTCACCTTTCAAAAAAAAAAAAAAGTTAGAAAAGTTTGCATATATACACTTTTTAATGTCTTATTTGTTTGGCCAGCGGATACTAGGTGTGCAATACTCAATTCCAGACTATGTTCGAGTTTCCATGGACTGCAAACATCTTCTATCTCGCATATTCGTAGATAACCCGGAAAAGGTACGTACTCTCTGCGTTTATTCGTTAGGTTTGCCTCGGCTGAACGGTTAGGGCTTAATATATGTAAAATGCCGGGGAATTGGCTTTGTTTTTTACGTAAATCTTTTGAGCGTACATGATGAAGAATTTAATTATTTTATTAAAATTGGTGAATTAATAGACTATGAAGGAAGTAAAACGGGCGGGTCAAGTGGGTATGGGTAAAAGGTCAAACGAGTTCGGGTCTAGATGGACATGGGCAAATACGGGTGACTTGAATTACAGGCTAAACCTAGGAGTCAAACTACTCGGGTTAGAACATACTCGTGTCAAAACGCTAGAAAAAAGTTTTTTTTTTTTTTTTTTTTTTTTTTTTTTTTTTTTTTTTCATAGATATTCATTTAAAACAACTACTACGTAAATCTTAAGAAAGAACTATCACTTTTTATTTTATTTTTTATTATTTTTTTATTTTTGTCATTTGGAAATGTTACATTTACCGAATTGCACGAAAGAAAAATAAACATGAGAAAGTGGAATTAAAGAGAAGAGAATTAGCAAAAGAAAATCCTTACGTCAATTCAAAATAGAACAAATTTCTCTCGCTATTTTAGTTCCACTCTTCTCTTTCCACCCCAAAGCTACCAAATTAAGATAGACGCCAAACATTAGCGGAGCTAGAAACTTTTTCGTGAAAAGGTCGAAACATTTTTTTTCTTTCGAAAAAATATCAACAAACTTAACTAATAATGTAAATATTTATTAAATATTGGCTTTAAGTCCTGTGACGGCAAAAGTTTTTTTTTATTTATTTTTTTTTTACTATTATTATATACACATCAAATCCAAAGCATAATACACTAATAGGCTTAGGTCTAAGGGGGCCAGCACCCTTTCCAGTTCTTTAGTGACTCCGCCCTTGAAGTCAGGCCTAATTTGTCGATAATTCTCTTTTTTGTGCCAGAAACCGCCCAAATATTGGGATTTGGGTGCGAAATTAGCCCGGCTCAAAATTTAGATACATTTCTAACGACTCACAATAAATTTGATCTGTTGTTGTATTTTAGCTCACCTGGCCCATTTAAGATCACAATAACCAAACTTAACTCATGTATTTATAAATGAAGTTGCCACTACTAGTAACAAGCGTTTTATTCTTTAAGCAGAGAATTACGATTCAGGAGATAAAAAAGCATCCATGGTTCGTGAAGAATACGCCAGCTGATGACATAACAGAAGACGAGGAGTCTTGTAAAAAAATCGAGAAAGTGAATAAACCATCGCAAAGCATAGAAGAAATAATATCAATAATCCAAGAGGCAAGCAAAGGTGTAATCGGTGACAAACAAGATGGACAATTTGTTGGAGGTGGTAGTATGGACCTTGATGATGACATTGACACTGATGATGAACTTGAAGACGATTTGGATTCAAGTGAGGATTTTGTTTGTGCAATGTAACATGTTTTGCTACTGAACACAACCAAAACAAACCATCTTTGAGTTTGTAATTCCTCAAGGTGTAATGATTAAATGTAGAGTAGCTGATTGGTTTTCCCAACAGAAAATGTAATATATTATTTAGAGATGTTTGGATAAATGTTTTAAAATTATAATTGTAGTATATCAAAAACCATTAATACCCTTTTTCCCTTTAAGTTTATCATGATAAACACCATTTATTTCATTCAAAAAAATTAACTAAAATTAAAATTTTATGCTTATATTTTGAAAAAATTTAAGCTGCTAAAAAAAAAAAAAAAAAAAAAAAAAAAAAAAAAACTGCAAATAAACAAGGACCAAAACTGTAAATATTGATAAGAAAACTACAAGGACTAAAACTGCAAATAAACTAAACCATAAAGAAATTATAAATGTTATCTTCTTCTTCAAAATCAAAACCTGCAAACACATCTCCATACGTAACAAAACCTGCAAACACATCTCCAAATATAAAACCCAACAAAAAAAAAGAAAAAAAAAAGAAAAAAATAAGAAAAAAGAAAGAAAGATGCTGCCATTTTGTCAGTGGTTTTGCTTCGCCGTGACCACGGGGAGGTGACCAACAACGAGCAACGGCGAAGGGCAATTGGTGTGGCGACGAGCAACGGCTCGCCGTTGAGCTTGCCAACTCAGACGGCGAGGGAGAACGGCGACATTACACCTAGAGCTCTTATTTAAATTAATAAATTTGCATTATGAAATACAATTATGCATTTTATTAAAAGAGAGCAAAAGTCACTAAAAAAACTCAAAATGGTAAACGGTTAGGTTAGTGCAAAAAGTGTGGCTGGTTAAGATTGGGCTTAGTCTACGCTGGGCCGACCTTGTTGGATCGTCCGTTGTACGGCTTATTCACTAATCCAAGTAATAGATTGAATCCCTGCATAAGTGAAAACACACCGTTAGCCTTACCGTAGGGACGGACCCCACGATTAAGCTCTAGCGTGAGAGTAAGTATTCATGTTGTCAAAGAAATATATGTGTGTTGGGATAAGTGAGAAAGTCATACTTCGAAAGTGCGAGTCGAGGTTACCTTTTATAGGCGGTCGAAGTACTAGGGTTCCCTAGTATTTCGCATGTTGCTATAATGGCCGGTGTGGGGAACCTTGTCGGGCAAGGATCTGTAATTTAGTCGATGATTATGGACGTGGGTCATCTCTTAGGCCGGAGGCCGGTCCATAAGCTTACTTCAGAAGCGTTGCTTAGATAGTCCGCGTCCGTTGTTTGTCCGGACTGTGCAATGCTCGTGGCTTGGGCTTTATTCATATCCGGTTTGTTGGGTCGGGGTCCAGTTTATTTGTTCACTGGGAAGGGGCCCGGTGTTTAGATCGTGTTGGGCCGGAGCCTAGTTTGTTTGTAGGGCCGGAGCCCGGTTATGCGTGATACGGTTCAGGCCCAGTTTGCATAAAATAGTCCAAGCCCGTGTGTATAATACAGTCCAGGCCCAGTAGGCCTGCTATCCGTACTACACATTATCAAGTCCTCCCAGTCTAGTGTGTTCATTGCACGTGTTCTTTGTTTAGCGTGCGGTGAGTACTTCTAGACTAATTTTGTTGTCCGATCTGCTTCAAAGCTCGTAGATTGTCCACTGCCTGTGCCTTTGATCGGCGGTTGAGATCGTGGGGGAACGCGAACAGGTTTTTTTGTTTTTTTTTTTTTTGCCGTTCGGATGTTTGCTTTATTAGCTGTCATCATTGTCTTTTACTTTTGATCGCAGCCGTTGATTTGGGCGGTTTTTGGCATGTGTCGTACATAAGGTTTCTTGGGAATACCATGGGTATAAATACCTAGGTTGATGTGTTATCATTTGTTCCCTTTTCCATTCTTTCACTTCCGTCTCTTATAGAATATTTTCAAGATTTTTCATTCCGCTTCTTTGCCCTCTTTTTTATCCCGCACGTTGTCTACCGATTACTCTTACGATCATGTCGCAGAAGATTACGGAGATGGAATCTCATCTGTCGGAGAAGATGCTTGATGACTTGTGTCTTCAGTGCCATATTCCGCCGCATGTCCACCCTATCTTGCCAGACCCGGTCAAGCCATCAACCAGTATCCGACAGGGAAGATAGGCATGTATAGTCGGTTTTTTGATTATGATGGCTTCCACTTGCCGCTGTCAGCCTTCTTTGTTGATATTTGAACCATAACCGCATTAATGTTTCTCATTTTTCCTTTTCTGGTGCGTGCAAGGTCTCTCACTTTAAAATTCTTTGCCTTGCTCATGAAATTGTTTCGATGGTAGCACTTTTCCGCCGTCTTTATGTGAACTCTATAAAAAATGGTTGGCTATCGTTTAGCAAGCGTAATAGTGTTACCAATACTTGTTACGATAGACCCTTGGATTCTGTGAAAAGGGTTGGAGGGACCGCTTTTATGGGTTGACGCTTTTGCCTGCCCCGCTGTCTTCCCTTGGCACGCGGCCGGTAGCGTTGTTGCGGATTCTGTTCCTGATCCTAGTGAGTATAGTGAGGAGGAATATAACACCCTTACTAGGAGTCCTGCTCCGTAACGTAGGTAACCGGAGGTTTTCCTTTGTTGGGTCAGCCTGAGCAGCTACTATCCTTTTAAAGAGGACGATGTTAATGCAAATATCGCCTAAAAACGTTATTTATATTTTACGATCTTTCTTAGTTTTGTTAACTATAAAAGGAAAAGTTTATTTGTAGCAAATCGTTAATATAGTTTTAAATGTCTTTTACTTAACATCACTCAAACTACATTTACATGTTTTCATAAAGTGATTTCCAATCAAGTATACTTTAGTTTAAGTACATGTGTTAAAAATATCTTATAAGTATATTTAGCAAGTCTTCTAAATAGTATGTCTTATTAGGATATAAGCAAGCAAACTCTTTACAAGACTTGTTAAGCATGGCATATTGTAAACTAGTAAAGTTTATATATCATTGTATTGTATCCATTTGTAGTGAACGGTTAGTATTTTAGTCCTCACAATACTTAGAGTATCGGGAGTTGTTGTACCCTTGTAAAAGAACTATCGGGAGTGGTTGTACCCTTGTGAAAGAACTCGACATCTAGCTTAGTGTCGGAAATAGTGTGTAAGCGACGTGTAAGGTTTTCTCCTCCGGATAAAGGAGCTTGTTGACTAGTGCAAGAAACTCTCAAGTTGGATACTCGGGGCGTGGAGTAGGGCAAGGAAAAAGAGTCCTTGTAGCCGCACCACGATAAACATCCGTGTTATGGTTTTTTCTTACTTTTATTCTTGCATATTATTTATTGTTTGGTAAGTTTTAGTTGTCGATTACACATAAAAGTTTTCAAAGAAAATCAAGTTAAAACCGGTAAACTATTCAACCCCCCTTCTAGTTTTCCACAGACGAGTATCCCGTATTCCGTCTCCGTGGAGAAGGTTGCTGTGTTATGCTTCTTTCCTTTTGTTGTTGTTGTTGTTGTTGTTGTTGTTGTTGTTGTTGTTGTTGTTGTTGTTGTTGTTGTTGTTTATTTTATATATTTTTCCTTGTCCGTGCAGATATAAGCGCGTACATTTATATTACTCACGCCGACCAAAGTGAGGTAAGTGTTGAGGCAAAGTGACTAGCGGAGGGCGAGCCCAAGCTCTTGGATGTTACTGCCGGTCATGTTGTCCCTCTTTCCCCGCCTCCGCGGGATAAAGCGTAGGGTGGATTTGGGATTAATGTCGATGGAGGTGATGGCTCGGAGCAAGTGCCTTTGGTGCGGGCGATGCCGGCACTCAAAGTGGGGATCACGTCAGGAATGTTCCTCCGCAGCCTGTTATTACCCCTCGTAAGCAGAAACTGTAACACCCCCAAAATTTGAGTTTAACAGCTGAAGACTAATTTGGGTGTTACGTAGAGGATCACAATCATAATCATAGCAAATGAGTCAAAGAGACGTTTTGAAATTCATAATTTTGAATTTAAAATGCAAATATGTTCAATAGTTTAATACATAACAATAAGTGTTTGAAAATGACTGTTTAAAATGAAAATAATAGGTGACTTGGTATGGTAACCTACTCCATATGAATATTACATGCTATGTGGGTAAAATGTTACCCGAAAGTGCATTGATTTTAAATGTTATACATTTAAGTGCATAGATTTTAATTCAATGATTAGATCCGGAAAAGAGTGATAAGTATTATGATTTTTCAAGTGATCAGCTCAAAAAATTTGTACTTAATGGTTTTTTCAATGAATAATTTATAAGGAGTTGTAAGGCATGTTTGGCAGAGAGTTTTTTAAAAAATTTATAAGCCGTAAGCTTTTTGTTTTGAATAAAAAAAGCTCTTACTAAAAACTAGCCTTGTTTGGATAATCAAACTTGTAGCTTTTGTTTAGGAAAGGAAAACAGCCTCAAAATTAAACGCCGGATCATGTAGCTTCCTAGATTTTGTGGAGCTTTTGGTTGTGTTTGGCAGGGCTTATAGGTGGCTTATAGAGGCTTGGGCGTTTAAAATAAGTCGGCTAATAAAATAAGTCTCGTTTGTCATGGGCTTATGGAAGGGCTTATAAAATAAGTCGGCTAAAAACTTTGGGGCTAAAAACTTTAGCCCAGGGCTTTTAAAGAATAAACTACTTATTTACCCATAAAAATATCTAATATATACAAAAACTAGGGGTTTGCACGGTTCGGTTTAGGTCGGTTTTTGGCTAAAACCGAAACCGAACCTAAACATTCGGTTTTTAGAAAATCCAAAACTGAAACCATTTGGTTTTTGGCGGTTCGGTTTTTGACGGTTCAATTTTTCGGTTTTTCTGATTTTTAACCGCTTATTTGTGTGTAGCCAATTTATACCAATAAACTTGATTTTCATAGAAAATTGATTATTTTTCTTTACTTTTTTTGTTAAGATAAGCATAATAATGTTTATCTCATAATTCTACAATTACACAAGTACAGATGAGATACACACATGCAAGTGAATTTACGCATTGTATGATCATTGCACATAAGTATTGATATATTGTAAAGTAAACACACGCACACGAAAAAACAAATATATAAAAGTTAAGATAAGTATATATTATAAATCCACCTACAAAATTAAAATGAATTTATAAATTATATTTGTTTAGTTATTTATTTACATAATATTAGTTATATACTATTATATAATAAAGACGGTTCGGTTCGATTTTTTATGGTTCGGTTTTTGGACAAAAACCGAAACCAAACCGAATTTTTGGGTTTTTAAAAAAGTAAAAACCAAACCATCGGTTTTTAGTTCGGTCGGTTTTTTCGGTTTGGTTTTTTCAGTTTTTTTTTGCTCACCTCTAACAAAAACTCATTTAATTATGTCTTTTTTAGTAATTTAGCAATTATAAGCCCCACTTCCAGCCCATTTGCCAAACAAGTTTATCAAAATACAAATTTTAATTTCGCCTTATAATATAAAGTTCCAGCTTCAGCTCCAGCCCCAGCCCTAGCCCCAGCCCCAGCCCCAACTCATTTCGCCAAACATACACAATATGCAACACCTTATAATGTTTACTTTTATGCATCTCCAGTAATCCAACCACTATCACCTTTTATTACTTTGTTATATTTTATGTAAATTGCCTTATAACTTTTATATGATAATATTATTGGGATGATGATAATATTATTGGCATGATATACTTTTTTCTTGAATATTAAAAAGTACTCCGTATAATTCACTTTTTGATAGTTCAAGAAAAAAAAATATTATTGGCATGATGATAATGTTCTCGAGATGAAATACTAGTTACAAAATTATAAATTACGATTCGATCACTTAGTTAATTAATAGTTACTCTCTCGGTTTCAAAATTATTGTCCCCTTAAATATTTTTGTTTGTGTTAAGTATTATTTAAACTTTGACTTTAAGTATTTTTTTTATATTATATAATAATTTATGCAAAATATATGAACGATTGAGTATTAAATATATTTTCATTGGTATAATTTTATTAAATATTTTATAACAAACAAAAATATTTATAATTAAAGTTGATAAAAAAATACCAAAAAAGTTAATAGAGGATAATAATTTTAGAACAGATGGAGTATATATAATATGTCAAACATAGAGTGAAGATTGAAAATAATCTATTAAAAGTTGATAATCTTATTTTTTAACTTTTTAATTTTTTTAATACCTTACATATTTTTGTTACTGTAATATAATACTTGATGAAAATTACACGAATGAAAATACTTTTAAAACTCAATCTATTCATTTATTTTGCATCAAATATTAGGGAGTCAAAGTTAAAAAAATAAATAAATAAATAAATAAAATAATAATAATAATAATAATAATAATAATAATAATAATAATAATAATAATAATAGAACACTTGTTATGAAACGTAAGGAGTACTAATGTATCATTTTTTTTTGAACGGCAATATATTAAAGAAACACTAGCAAGAAACTAGCAAATTACATAGAACTATTACTAGGATTTTTAAGCCAATCGTTCATACAAAACAAGGCTTTACATCTATTCCGAACCCAAAAATAAGACTTAGTCACAATATCGTCAAACAATGTCGCCTTCATCGGAATCTTAGTATCAAAGATCATCTTGTTACGGAACGTCCACACATACCACCACAAAACGTAGAACACTCCCTCCAACATCATTTTGTTCTTGAACGAAAGACGTAAATTCTCCATCCACGACACCCAATCCACATACGACTCGAACCCCACATAAGGAACATCCCACCAACGAGCGATCAAGCGGACTAATTGATGAACCAGATCACAAGAGAAAAATAAATGGCTAACCGTCTCCGCTCCCGTATCACAAATACCACACTTAATAGAATCGATCGAAATACCTCGACGCGAAATATTAAATCTAGTAGGCAACGAATTAGATTTGATCTTCCAAGCAATCACATTAATCTTAATAGGCACGTAGCGCACCCACCTGGTTTTTTGAGCAGCATTTGGAAGAGTTTTATCATCAATTAAACGCCTTACCGACGCCACAGAGAACTCTCATGAACTAGATAACTTCCATGTCCACCGATCCCCCATAGGAACTAGACGAATACCATCTAACAGCGATGAAAGCTCCTCGAATTGTTCTTGTTCCACTCCCCCTCTCGGTCTTCTACGAAGCGAACAAACAAGACTATGTTGCCTGAACTAGATGTTTTATTTTAATGTAACGTCAAATGTATTAAAAACTATCGATTCTTTTCTTACCATTAACTTTGCATTTTTACAAGGTTTTTACATCTTTCTATTCTTTCGGTAATTTTTAATTATGAACATGTTTCTTTAAGTCATTTTACACTTTATATTTATAGCTATAACTTTGCCAAACACTTTTAATAATGTGAGAAATGCTCTTGAGCTATCTATTAATTGTGAATCGTGTCTTGTATTATCAAACTAAACCGGAACATACTGTAGAGATACAATGAATGTTCTAGAGGTGGGCTTGAGCCCAATATACAAATCTACAATCCAAACATCGACTAACACTTCCCTTCAGTTTGAGCAGGAAGACACTGGACGATCAAATTGGTACGAAACTCCTCAAATAGAGCCGAAGGCAAGCCCTTGATGAAGATGTCCGCATATTGACAATGGGAAGGAACATGGAGAATTCTTACCTGACCAACAACAAAATCACGAACAAAATGAATATCAATCTCTATATGCTTCGTACATTGATGCTGAACCAGATTACATGATAGATAAACAACATTGACATTATCACAGTAAACAAGTGTAGCAGAAGGTAAAGGAGTATGCAGCTCACATAACAAATTCCGCAACCAACAAGTCTTAGCAATAGCCTTGGCAACACCACGATACTCTGCTTCGACACTGGATCGAGAGAGTGTCTGTTAATGCTTAGAGGACCAAGATAGTAAGTTGTTGTCAAGAAAGACACAATATCTCAAAGTCGACCGTCGAGTAGTAAGGCAACCAGCCCAATCAGCATCCGAGTAAGCAACCAAAGATATAGTAGAAGACGAATATAGCTATAAAACATGATCCAAAGTGCCACGAACATGGCACATAATCTGCTTAAGAGCCGAAAAATGAGGCTCCTATAAATTATGCATATAAAGACAAACCTAATGCACTACATCACACATAAAATTGTAGTATCATGGCTACATTGAAACTTGAAAATTAAATACGTGGTATGGATATTTTATGTTGTTCGATGGAAACATATATCATCACACACCTAACATAATCGTGAAAAACGTGAGCTTTTATCTCCTTCAATTTTTGTAGAGCTTTAATTTTTGATGATTAGGGTTCTAGTTTGTATACAAACGTGCATGTGTTGATAAAAATATGAAAATATAAGTCAAATAATTCCGTATTTAGACTAACCTTCACATCACTAATAAAAATAATTCAAAATGCCACATAATTTATTTAACTTGTGACCGGACATGCCACATCATTTAAGCTATGATATTAAAAGGAAATTTGAAAGTACGTATAAGATTTTAGTATTTTTCAAAGTTTACGTATTTTAATTTATATATTTTTATAAGTATACCCTTACTCGTATGTATATTAGAAGTGAGATAGCGGCAAACCCTTCCATCAGTTCCATTGGAATAAATGATAAGGGGGTAAGCTCGGTAATCTCCATTATAGGTGAAAACATAGATGGTGAACGGATAACATACCCGTAGTGCGCCTAACGCTCTAAGCAAGTAGTTATAACAAATTACCACCTAAGTTTCAAATTTCACTTGATTACTTGCACTTACTTTTTATTTGTCATGGTCTTTAAGGAGATGGTGCTATGCAATATATAAAGTTATAAACATTCCATCGTATTTTAATCCAGTCGACATAGGTAGGTCCCTTACTCAAATCGGTGACAAACGGTATATATTTAAAAATAACTAACCAGTTACAACTAGCCACATCGATTCGAACCCTCTCTACAAGTAATTGTAACATTTATGTTTCAAACTTGTTAGACATTAGAACTTCTTTTCTTTTAAGCGTTTGCATGTAACAGATTTGAAATGGAAAGATATGAGATATTGAAAGACATAGGTTCTGGGAATTTTGGGGCAGCAAAACTTGTTAAAGAAAAGGTTTCTGGTGACCTTTCTGCTGTTAAGTATATTGACAGAGGTCAAAAGGTTTTGTAATTTTTCTCTCAATTTTTTTCATTTGCGTGTTTGCATTTTTTTAAAAGGAAAATAAGTCATGTAGACACACACAAGCTAGTAAGTTTTGGTTTTGATAAGACACATATGGTTCCGCTTAGGCGTAAGTTTATTTTTGTGACTATATTGATAATGAATATTTTTTCAGATTGACGAACATGTTGATAGAGAGATTTTGAACCATAGATCACTAAATCACCCAAACATCATTCGATTCAAGGAGGTGAGTTTTGATACTCATTTCGATTTTAGTTCGCGATGCTATTCATTAGCTTATTGGGTAATTAATGAATGAAGTAAGGAATTCTTGTAAATTGGTTAATTTATTGATTTGCCAATATATTTCTAATGTCAACACTCCGTTTTGGATTGTACTGATTGATGTGCAGGTGGTACTAACGGAGACTCATCTGGCCATAGTCATGGAGTATGCAAATGCTGGCGAGCTTTTCGAAAGAATTTGTACTGCTGGTAGATTCAGTGAAGATGAGGTAATCAATAAGATGACTTTCATACTTTATCAACTTTTATCCGTTGTGTTGATTTCTTGAAAATATTTATTTACCTTGTTTGTTTGCAAGCCTTCTTTAAATCGAGTTAGCTTATAGTGTTCTCTTGTTCAGGCAAGATTCTACTTCCGGCAACTCATTTCAGGAGTCAGTTACTGCCATTCAATGGTAATAATAATACTCCCTCCGTCCCACATTAAATGTCCTGTTTGACTTTTCAAAGTCTTTTTTTCATATCTTTGACCTTAAATATTTTTGCTTGTGTAATATAGTATTTGATAAAATTTATACATAGTGAAAATATATTTAATACTTAATCCATTCATATATTTTTTGTCAAGTTTTATATAATACAAACAAAAATATTTAAGGTCAAAGTTGTTAAAAAAATACTTTGAAAAGTCAAACAGGACATTTAATGTGGGACGGAGGGAGTAATATATATATTTTTTTTAATATCTAATTCGACCGACAAACATAGAAAACAAAAACACTTAACAATCTCTATACACGATATTTGTTGGTTCAGCAAATTTGTCATAGAGATTTGAAGCTTGAGAATACACTCTTGGATGAAGGCACGACGACCCGTCTTAAAATATGTGATTTTGGATATTCTAAGGTAAGAGAATCCATTGAATATATGTTTTTCTTTTTAGTGGTAAAAATGTTTTAAGCACGTACAGTACAATTTAACGTAACCTTAAAGTTACATGGGGTTCAGTCGTCGGTGCTGCATTCCCAGCCAAAATCAACAGTTGGGACTCCTGCTTATATTGCACCGGAAGTATTGTCAAGAAAAGAGTATGATGGCAAGGTGAGGCTATTGCTTTCTTTGTTTTTAAATGTTTCATATTTTTTGAACAATGTAAATTGCTTCATGAATATATGTTGACATTATGTGGTTCTGCTGGTGAGCTACAAACAATCATATGTTTAGATTGCAGATGTTTGGTCTTGTGGGGTAACATTATATGTGATGTTAGTTGGTGCCTATCCTTTTGAAGATCCGGATGATCCAAGAAACTTTAGAAAAACCCTCACCGTGAGTCAAATCTTCTCAATGATATATGATATAAATTTTTACATTCCTTTAAGGCTTTAAGTGATGTACTTTACATGTGGGTGCTTAATTCTATTAAGAAAAGTTTGGATATATACACTTTTTAATGTCTTATTTGCTTGGCCAGCGGATACTGGGTGTGCAATACTCAATTCCTGACTATGTTCGAGTTTCCATGGACTGCAAACATCTTCTATCTCGCATATTTGTGGATAACCCTGAAACGGTACGTACTCTCTGCATTTATAATGGCTAGGTTCGCATCATAATTAATGTATATGCAAATGCCCCATTTTTGGGGGAATTGCGTTTGTTAAGTCACGTAAATCTTTTAAACTAATATACATATATTAAAAAAATTATTATTATATTAAATTTTTATTATCCAAATTGGAACATTGAATTAATAGACTTTGGTGGAGGTAAAATGGGTGTCCATATGATCATGCCTGGGAAAATAAAGGCTAAACCTGCAGAGGTCAAATGACTCGGTTTAGAATATGCTCAAGTTAAAATGCGGAAAAAAGTTCTTTGCCCTAAATAGCATATAGATACTCATTCATTTAAAGCAACTAAATGTTAAGAAAGAAATATCACCTTTCTTTTGTCGTTTGGAAATGTAACATTTAACGAATTGCAAGAAAGAAAAACAAACTTGAGCAAGTGTAATTGAAGAGGAGAATTGGCAAAGAAAATCGTTACATCATTTCAATTGAGCAAATTTCTCTCGCTATTATAGTTCAACTTTCTCTTTTCAGAACAAAGCTACCAAATTAACATAGAAGTCAGGCCTAATTTGCCGATAATTTTCTCTTTTGTGTCGGAAACCACACGAATATTGGGTGTGATTTACCGGCTCTAATTAGATACTTTTCTAACGACTAACAGCAAATTTGACCCGTTGTAGTTTAAGATCACAATAACCAAAATTAACTCACGTGCTTATAAATGAAGTTGCCACTACTAGTAACAAACATTTTGTTGTTTAAGCAGAGAATTACGATTCCGGAGATAAAAAAGCATCCATGGTTCCTGAAGAAAACGCCAGATGAATTTACAGAATATGAGGAGTCTAGTATAGAAATCGAGAAAGTGAATAAACAATCGCAAAATATAGAAGAAATAATATCAATAATCCAAGAGGCAAGAAAAGGTGTAATTGATGATAAACAAGATGGACAATTTGTTGGAGGTGGTAGTATGGACCTTGATGATGAGGATTTTGTGTGTGAAATGTAACAAGTTTTACTACTGCATACACAACCTAAACAAATCATCTTTGAGTTTGTGATTCCTTAACGTGTAATGATTACATGTAGAGCAGCTCATTGGTTTTTAACAACAGAAAATGTGAAATTTTATTTAGATATTGTAAAATGATAATTTAAATAATATTGAGTTTTAACAGATACATCAAGTATTTTTATTATTTGCCCTTAATAATTCTGCCATACAACTTTAACTGATGAGGGGTACTAGAGTTGTATATTTTCTAATAAAGTTCTTCGATACGTAAACAATGAAACTTTTGGTCTCATTTAGAATGCATTCCCATGTAGGGGTGTTCATGGGTCGGGTAATAAACCGAATAAACGAAAAACAGAACTGAACCGAACGGAAAAAAAACCGAATCGAACATATAACCGAACCAAACTTGTTAGAACCAAACCGAACCGAATTAAAAATTCGGTTTTCGGTTTGGATATGGGTTTGGCTATTTGAACCGAAAACCGAATTTGTATAAATATATATATTTTATATATTTATATTATTTTATATATAAAAAATATCCACTAAAATTTTATACTAATATAAAAAACATTTTTTTATGCTTGAAATATTTTTTTTGCCAAAAATATATATAATTAAATTAAAAAAAAAATACAAATAGTGTAATTCAAGTATAAATTTCGGTTTTCGGTTTTGATCCATAACCGAACCAAACTTCGGTTCGGTTTTCGGTTATGACCCAAAATTTTTTTTAACCGAACAACCCGAACCGAATAAACCGATTAACCGAGAACCGAACCGATGAACACCCCTATTCCAATGTATCTTTTTTTCTTAATGCCCGTTTGGTTGTCGTCTATTTGGTGGGATTGGACTCAATAATGATTAAAACATTTGTTTGGTACAAATTGAGGTTGGGTTCAAACCCTCCAAAACTACCATCTACAAAACCTACCCTACCACATTACTTTTCTCTCTTTCACTTATTTGTGAGCTCATGTCACACCATTCTCTCGTTCTCTCTCTTTATTTACTTTTTTTTTCTTATTATAAATTATAATTTTTAATTAAAATTTTCTCTCATTTCATTTAATTTAAATATCAATCCAAATTCAAATCCTAATCCTAATCTTAAACCCATCTACAAACCAAACGGGCCCTTAATTCAAAAATAACCATGTTGCTAAAATGACTTCTAGTTCTTTTATTTGATCTGCCGGGCCTCCTCAAAGACCAAAGATAGATCCATAATATGGCAATGGGCCGGATTCCTTTCTAGAACAAAGAGTGGCTTACCAATTACCATGTTGTTAGTGTTTCACCTCCTAACAACTTTATGACCAAAAAAGTGTATATTTTACATCTCCAACATTTCTTTTTAAGAGTTCAAATAATTTGATCAAGATTTTCAAAACACTACCTTTCAATTGAATTGCATGATCAATGGCATGGGCCTAATGTAGGATTACATCGACCATGGCTCGCATGCGAATTAATCTGAACAATCTAGGTTTTCAATGCCTTCGCGTTGCGACGGGGTTAAATCAGTATCATGTGCAAAGTTTTACTTTATAAAAATTTAAACGTAATGGAAAATTTTATGCAAAGTTGATGGTGAGGAATTGTAAATCTTATCTTACTCTGATATAATGTATATATAATTTTGTCTTAACATATTAGTAAGAAGTAACATTTTATGCAGACAAATCTTAAAACTTCACATTAAAACATCTTATATACTAAAAGCTTAAGTAGCATTATAAATGTCAAGAGGTCATAATAAATGTCCAAAGAATTAATTCTATCATATGAAACCCTCAACATTGATTCCAAGCAACTCAAACATCTCAATTAGTATGTGTACATTGATTTCAAGCAACTCAAACGTCTCAATTAATAGTGGTTAGTCTTTTTACCTTCCCGTTTATGAGTTACAAATATTTTATCAACTATATAATGTGTCAAAAATCACACACAACAAACCACATCTTCCTCCACACCGCGTGCACATTGGGCTACAACTTATTATGGCAGTAAAGTAAGCATCATATCGTCTTACTTATTTAACATATTGATTTATATTGTTTCATGTAAATTTCACATGTGTTTTGTATGTGTAACAATGTAGGACATAAAGATGGTGCTTAGGAGATTTGGTAGTAACATCATCTTCTCAAATGGTTTAAGAGATCCTACACATCGTTGTCTTATCAAGTAAGTAGAACATGCACGAACATTTTTAATTTGATCGAAAATGCAATATATTGATTAATTGTATTTAATTTACTAACGATCAACTATGTCTAATTGTTTTTTGCAGTGCATCAAGAAGCATTAAAGAAAGAGACCGAGAAGTCACAAAAATTGTATCAAGAACAAAACATGCAAAAGGCTAGGGGTGTAAACGAGCCGAGACAGCTCGCGAGCTATTCGAGATCGACTCGTAAACTACTCGAAATCGAATCGATATAAACGAGCCGAGCTCGAGCTCGAGCTACTCGAGTACACTTTTGAGTCGAGTTCGAGCTCGAATATACTCAACTCGTGAGGCTCGCGAGCCCTTATCGAGCTTCAATAATATTACACTTTTACCCTTATATATATATATATATATATATATATATATATATATATATATATATATATATATATATATATATATATATATATATATATATATATATATATATATATATATATAGGGTAAGGTTATTTTCAGAACCAAATAAATTGCGAGAACTGCGAGAACCAATCTGCACCGTTGATCTATTTTTTAACTTTATTAATATTCTTTTAAATATAAAGGGCATATCAGTAAAAGCGTATCTTTCCTTTTTGAAACTATAATTAAAATCAATTTTTTTTCCGTAATTTTAGTAAATGCTACAACATATTCTTAATTTTCGTGCCTGATGGCTTAAAAAAGGGGTGTACATGTATTATTTTAAAAAAAGTTATATGTGCACATGTATTTAAAATGGGGCATATTCAGACTTTAAATTTTTTATACTTCTAAATCTCTTTATTCACTTTATACATTGAGATCATTATATAATACACATGTACACGTCTCACTAAACCAATTTTCTGAATACCTCGATAAAAGATTACCGAATGAACAAATAATACAACCTAATAATCAATAAATTTAATAACCTATGGAATTTATTTGATTGCAAATGCCTAAATGAGTACAAAAATTAAGAATATTCAGTAACGTGTGTAGATGTCCTCGACTGCTTGTCTTCATCGAGTATGCATATGTGTTCATCAATATGCATATATGTTCATCTTGATCTTTTTCACCAGTTGCATATTCACATGATCGTTTTCATTCGTGTTCATCAATTTGCATATGTGCAGCATCGTCGTTAACATGTTCATCTTCATCGTTTTCATCGCCTCTCAATCTCTTAATAACATAAGTGATAATATAGTATCATCATTTTCTTTTTTCTCGTCAACATGCATACATGGCGCAACGTCCTTAACGTGTTCATCCTCATTGCATATGTGCACGCATGTATCCATCCTGCAAATTACCCTCATTGGCAATATACATATTTGATTATAACTACACAAATAGAGCAAATTTTAACATCTAAATTTACAACACTTCTTAAACTTAATCAAAGAGATTACAAGGAATAAAATTAAGCACAAAACTAAATTATCTCGCCTACCAAAAACTTCTAGCACAACTAACCATTACTATCTTTTTAATAATAAAACAAATACTTAGACGCACATAACTTTTAGACAAATATCATATATATTGGTTTAATTTATATAATTCATATAGATTGGTTTACTTTATAAAATTACAAAACACATGTGCACTTTTCACATCATACGTTTAATTTACAAAATTACAAAACACATGTGCACTCTTCACATCGCTCATTATACGTTTAATTTACAAAATTACAAAACACATGCGCACTCTTCATCGCTCATCATGCGTTTAATTTATAAAATTACAAAACACATGTGCACTTTTCACATCTTCACATCGCTCATCATGCGTTTAATTTATAAAATTACAAAACACATGTGCACTTTTCACATCGCTCATCATACTCATACATGTAACCACAACCAATTAATAAACGAATAATTTAATCATAAAAACTACAAAACACATATGCACAATGTATTTATGACTTGTGCACACGAGACCATATTCTTGACTTCATTGAAAAACTAATACCGTAAAAACACATATGCATTCATCATCAAAGTAGATCTAGAAAGCTAAGTATCCCATTACCAATTACGCCATGCCAAACGTAAACTTTATTACCGATTAAAACAATGCTCTTTTTTAAAATCTAACTAAACCAAAATCAAGTTTCGAATTTATTTAACCGAATAGCAAACCAATTAATTAAAATAAAAAGTAATTTAAGAGCAAACCAATTAATAAAAAGTTTCACATTTAAAAACCCGATTCGGACAAAGAAAAACTTACAGAAACTGCAGACATGATGATACAAGAGATCGACACCATTAAAATTCATCATATTTGATTACATACGACTGATCATTGCTGATGCTGGAAAGGGTGACGGATAGAGGTGGTGAAGTGGGTGGTTCGGTGAGGATTGTGGAGATGGGCGGTTAGGGTTATTTACAGATTCAACAAAGTAGATCCAGAAATAATAGGGAGAAAAGTCATCTAAGTGATGTCCTATGACTGTTTTTAGAAGAGTAAAATGTATATTTTCTAAAATACCCTTCCATCCTTTCTAAAATACAACCTATTATTTTAGTTTATTACTGTTATGCCACTGCTATTTTCAGCCATTGATCAAAAATTTAATGGTTTAGATTGGTTCTCGCAGTTCTCGCAATTTATTTGGTTCTGAAAATAACCTTACACTATATATATATATATATATATATATATATATATATATATATATATATATATATATATATATATATATATATATATATATATATAGTTGCGTAATTATCATAAAATCGAGTCGAGTCAAAGCTTATTTATCATCAAGTACGAGATTTAAATGTGGCAATAATCGAGCTCGAGTCGACTTTCGAGCTCAAGTTTGAGATGACGAGCCGAGCTCGAGCTTGAAATCCAAAGCTCGAACGAGCTCGAGTCGAGTTTCGAGCTCGAGTTTTATTAATCGAGTCGAGTTCGAGCTTGGTAGTACTCGGCTCGACTCGACTCGTTTACACCCCTACAAAAGGCCAATGAACAACAACGACAAAGACAACACCAACAAGAGCAACGCCGCGGCCACTGGTGGAATGAATACTTAGAATTAATATTAATAGTACATTACAAATCAAACATGTAATATTTTACTTTATGTAATACCGATAAACAGGCTAATACTATTGATTCGTTAGCAAGTAAGTTTATTGAAAATTATGTGACGAGCATTCAATTTTTAGGCAATAATTATTACTACACTTTGTTGGTGCATTTTAATATTTTTGCTCTTAATGTGGTTTTTAGTCTTATGGTGTGTTAATGTCACTTTTTTAATTAAACGTCGTGGAATATTGCGTGACTTTGATATTTGATATGACTGTGTAATTAAGTCGATGTTACATATTGAAAATGAGGTAGTATATAATAAAAATATCTTCACACTATAATCTTAACAATAAGAATCTTCAAAATCGAAGAAGTATATAAAGGAGAAGAAAATTGTGTTTAGTTCAATGTCGGGTCTATTGATTGATTGGAGCGGGTTTATGATTTGGACTTGGGTCATTGGATCCGATTTTTTTAATATGCGAATTATAATTTATACTCTTAAATATACTAATTACGTTAATGTTTTATATTTTTATAGTTTTGTTGAAAAGAAAATTTGTTTTATATTTCGCTTTTAATAATGTCATTTATTTAAACAACGAAGTCCGTCTTTCACAAAAAATGAGAGTTTCAAACATAAACTGAAAATTAGTCCCGAACATTACGAAATAAACAATTAGATCCAACATGTGTGTATTGCGTGGGTCCTGAGGCATTCCAAACATGTGTGCATCGCACGGAAATGAATATAAAAGGTCTCCAACATTAATGCCATCACTTCATATTTAAAATAATTTATGTAATTTATACATATTAAAAAATTATATGTGAAGAAACTCTTTTGAATATAACATCTTGAAAAAAGTCTCTTCATATATACTCTTTTAATGTCAATAAATTGTTGTTGTATATTTAGGCCTCACCATCATATTAACAACCCGACAATTTACACAATCATTTTCGCACGGGTCCTGAGGCAGCCCAAGTTATTTATGACAAAAATTAGTGGCAAACATATTTTTTGACTCAACCTCAATTAAAACTGACAGAAATACACCAACATTTTTCATGTCATGCTAACAAAAGTGTGTGGTAACATCACAACTTAGAAACTTATTGACCAACAAAAGTTGTGGTAACATCACAACTTAAGAACTTATTGTCAATAAACTATTTTTAATGTGTGTCATTCTTATAAAAGGTTTGATACTATCACAATTTATATATATAATGATGAAAATAAGTACCAAAGCTTACATGTCAATAAACTATTTTAAATGTGTGTCATGCTTAGAAAATGTGTGATACAATCACAACTTAGATATATAATGACGAAAATATGTGCCGAATATTACATATTAGTTTTATATCAAAATATAAGGATGTTACAATTTTGAGAATAAATACAAAATCTAAACTTTATAAATAACTACTAATATGTCATAAAAAGTTTAAATATAATGTTACAATCTTGAGAATAAATACAAAATATAAACTTTATAAATAACTACTAATATGTCATAAAAAGTTTAAATATAAAATTTACCGATCATCTAAGGACATACTTACAAAACTCTAATAACGAAAAGAATTACTGCACATTACACTATTACCAATTAGATAAAGCCCGTGTGCAACGCACGGGTCTGAATTACTCGTATTAAATAAATAATTAGTTATTTGTTACAAGCTTTCTAATAAACATTGACTACTCTTTTAAGGTATTCCCGTTACAACTTTAATCCAATTATGAGTGAACCGTCAATAATTTATGCTAACTTTCTGCATTATCAGCTTCTTTAATTGGCAGGCAGCACCAGCGGTTCTTCCAAATCGACCCCTATTAGCTTCACTGAGGAGCTGCCCAATTCATTTAGATATGATCCCACGCAAAAGTTAAATATTTTTATCTTTGTCTAGTTGTTAGTTGTTAGTACTTCTTTGAAATGTAAGTATACAGCCACATACAAATAAACTCATAAACTTATTCAAACCAAATCTTAGTGATTCTAGAATCCATGGTAGGTGCACCAAACACTTATCAGGTTGAATCAATAGTTTGATTAAGATATAATTAAGCTTCCCTTGATGTTTCAATCTCACCCAATCATGTCTTCCTGAAATAATATAATCCTAATAATTAAGCTTCCTACTAATGCTTGAATCTAACTTAATCATTTCATCAGCATTTAAAAAACATGTTTGTAAATGAATTAATTTAAACGATATTTTATGCTTTTTAATTAAATCACAAAAGTTATTTTTGTTCATCTACATATGTGAACATCCGATTATATGTTTGTTCATGTTGGATTATGTCAATTTACTTACCTTTAGTAAGATAGTTATTGATAGCATATAAGAGTTTTAGCTCAAAAGGCTAAAGCCCACATTGCTATAACCGGTTCATAAGGCTCAAAGCCCAACACACGTGCCTGGGACCCAAGCAAACATCGACCGAACACAAACACTCTTGCATGGGAAATTAACTTCCTGGGCAAGAACAGGCATGGCATCTTATCCCCAAAATCGTTATGACCATATGCAACGTGTAACTACCTCATTCGTGCAGAGGTAGTGCCGTGAGTATTTCGTTAACATTAGATGATAGATATGGCCTAAGCCTACATACTGTTGGACCGTATATTTACATTGAAACTGTGTGCCTTTAGCTTTATTAATAACCAATATTTATAGATTACAATAAACCCTAATGTACCCTAAGCCCACAGATCGGGCTTGGGCCATTCATCAATTATATCGGCTAATACTCCCCCGCAGTCTGAGCGGCGAAATCGCGAAAGCTCGGACTGGAGATACATAAAACAATAAAGCTATAACTATTTATGTTGACGAAGACATCCACAGCAAGTAAACAAAGAAAGCGGTACTTGTCGAAGAACTTGTAAATTCACCAATGAGGTGCATTAGGACATCAAAAGGTTTTACATTGATTCTTGAAGAAGTAACCTCTTGCGGCTTATTGAATGAAGCAACACCATTGATCGAGCTTTAGTCGACATTAGGTGGAGACAGGTCGAGCTTTAGTCGACTTTAACTGAAAAGAAAAAAATAAATAAAAAGAAAACATTAACGTAACTTTTTTTTTTTTTTTTTTTTTTTTTTTTTTTTTTTTTTTTTTTTTCACTTTGTGAGTTATGGAAGCAAGCATGTGTGCAGATGTGGTGGAGTTATGGATAAAGTGAGCAACGGAACAATAGAAAACACTTTAGAGTTGACTAATTGATCGAATGCTTTTTTTTTTTTTTTTTTTTTTTTTTTTTTTTTTTTTTTTTTAAGGGTTTTGGAAGATGAAGGGCATGGCAGTAGGGTATTGGAGGTGGTAGAAGAAGATCACCATTAGTCATTATGATGGTGATGTGTAGACGATGTGTAGACTGTATGGCGGCAGACCAGTTAAGATTGTGCTTCATGAGTAACGAACAAGAAAAAAAAAATAAAAATAAAAAGTGATTGACTAAGATATTCGAACAATAATTGAACATAATACTTGTGTCATTTATTCGAATGGGGTGTGGTGGAATTGATTATAATACTCAAACAATGAATGGATGAATACTATAAGATGCGGCTGTTTGTGGGGAGATTAGACGGAAAAGAAAATAATGTTTGGGATTAGGGTTAGGAACCTGGCTGTGATACCATGTTGGACCGTATATTTACATTGAAACTGTGTGCCTTTAGCTTTATTAATAACCAATATTTATAGATTACAATAAACCCTAATGTACCCTAAGCCCACAGATCGGGCTTGGGCCATTCATCAATTATATCGGCTAATACATACGGGCTTAGGCCATATCTGTTAGATAATGGAAAACTCCGTCGGTTATACATTATTCCTGATCACATTATATAAGCTATAAACTTTAGACAATCTTATGGACCTAAGCCCACTTATGGGCTTGGGCAATATCTATCATCTAATTAATACATGCAGATCTTGCCAAAGATTTTGGTAACCATCTAAGTCAATTATGTCACAACACGTGTCATTCTTGTCTCTTCCACAACATGATCACCATGTCGTCCATCCAAGACCATTAGATAACTCATGACCGCTGGATCACTTTCGCATGTTACACACAACCCCAAATGCATCCTTATAAATGTTGGTGCATTTGGTGAGAAAGATCCAAGCTAAAAAGCTATCTTCTCCAAATTTCATACATACAAACACACAATAAACCATTGTATGTGAGTGTTACCCCGACTCAAGTTAATGTTCTTATCTCGGAGTTTTTTTATCGAACGTGAGGAACCAAACATATAATCATCATCATCATCATCTCATATCATACCTTTGATTTAACCCTAAATTCTAGCTTTACGGACCATAAGTAAACAATTATGCTTGTACAAACGAACACATTTAAAACAAAACGTTATGTATACTTTGAATATTAATTGCTTCGTTTTGAGAAACGGAAATAAATACACGCAAGAGTTTAATTTTCTAGTGAACGAACTTAAAAATAAATAAAAAAATCATCCCTTTATTTAAGTGTTCGCTTCCGTTCATTTGTTCGCTATTTAAACGAACGAACACGAGCATAGCCCCGTTCATGTTCGCTATATTCAAAGCCCCTGCATCCAACAATATGAAAATTATAAGAAACTATATATGAACAAAGTTTTGGTAAACTGCAAGTCTGCAAGTTGCATAATTTTTAACATACACACAATGTGATACGCATGACACATATATTCTAAATTGTTTAGATCAAATCAGTATCTTGTGTAAACTACTTTATTATTTTTATCTTTTGAAAAGATATAAACTAGTTAAATTGAAGAAAACAATAAATGATTATTGTGTTTATGTGATTGTTCTTTCTTTAGTCTATTGTATTTTGCTTGTAACTATGAAGATTCAGAATACATTAGTGATTGTACAATGATTCGCACTACCAGGCCTTCGATGGTGATCAAAGGAAATGAGGGGTGTCGTGATTACGCCAAGCTCGGATATAACCTGAAATAAGAAATACTAAAACACTATGTTAAGTGATTGAGCAGGGGGTTGGACCCTGCGAACCACCTCCGACGTGTGAATAAGTGATCGGTATGAGAGTTTAAGTGTAAATGTAGTAAAGTAAGGTGAGAGATATTGCATACCATATTTGTCATCGTCCAGGACTATTTATAGGTGAAGAAAACGGTCCTAGAGAGTGGTCACACGTTTGAGAGAGATCATGGGGGCGTCCCATGATTTGTGGTAACCGCTAGGGTTTAGTGTCCCACTCCTCCTGGTTTAGCGGGGGAGCTAAAGAGAAAGAGGAGACGTGGGTAAGACTTGGTCTCACCAATATTTGGACTTGGCATCGTTCCGTCCTTAAAACTTATCGAGAGATACCCCGAAGGGCTTAATCCTTCGATTGACGAATTCCCGCTTGGTAACTAGATCATTGATGATTAGTTTTACGCCAAAGAAAGTTTGAGGAGGCTAGCCAGAGCCTTCGATTATGTAGGTTGCGATCAGACTCGAAGGGGGATCCTTCGAGCTAATCGGAGGGTATATCATCAAGCCCCCCAGTTGAAAGTTAGATATGCGCACAAGAATATGTGGCTTTCAACTCTATCATAGTTCAATGCTTTCACCATATCCTCGAAAATTGGATAAGATGAATTTTTGAAATACAAAGATGCATTAAATGCGCATGCTTATGACTTATCCGTTGAACAGAAGAATGTAACGGCATAATTATCGGTAAGCTCAACCATCTTTCAAAATTTAAAGTGTTGAGTAGATATAATTATGTGTAATATAAATACCGGTGCACTCTCAAATTCTAAACCACAACGTTTTCCTCTGCAACTTTCACAAAGCTGTGACGTGTTTATCTGCAACAATCAAAAGGTAAACTCTTCCCCCATCTTGTAGTTAGGCCCTTTAGGTATTACCAGGTAGCCATGAGCATGGATGCTAAACGTATTATAAGACAACAAAAATGTACTCTTTCAAGAGAAGCCCTAGCCCTCTTTCTAGATGATTACCCAATACCCAAACAACACAAAGTTATTCTCCCAAAAAATAGTCAGAGCATCTATGACGCCCCAAAAGGGTATGTGGGCCTGTATACTCATGCCTTTCCCCGGTTTTTGCCCATTCCACCAAATACGTGCGGAATCTCGGAGGGTATACGTAAACATGAGACAGGCTACGGGCATGACCCATTTCTACATCCTTATGGCTCCTTCGAATAAATGCAGGAAATTATCTGGATCCCCCTTCCCATCGTAGGTGCCTATATGTGAAGGCATCTTTAGACCATCCGGCAAGGGATAGTCTTCGATCCATCTTACAAAGGGTGTCGTAGGACCTGCGGGCTCTGCGTATGAGTGGGTGTAAGGTGGTATGTTCATGGGAACATTATGGTATGGATTATAAGGAGGGGGTACCCCTAAAGAGGGTTGATTAGTGTAGAAAGGATGAGGTGTATTCGTGTTTGGAGGGTAACCATTATACATGGTATACGGAGGGTATATCATGAGATGGTTATAGGGTACAGCAGTTTGTGAGGAATACTGATTGCCAGGTTGCCCATTCATGGGAGGATAAAGGTTTGGAGGATAACTTTGAACCGAAAACTGGGAATACAGGCCAACGGGAGGGAGACTTCCTCCTGTGTTGAATGAACCTGGGTTACCTCCCACACCAGATGTGTGGAGGGCTGCAGTGGAACTCCTCATTCGGTCCTCCCCAAATGTGCCACTAGTAGTCGAGGTAGGTTTACCTCCGTGTTTTCCCTCTGCTGGCTCCTCCCATTAGAGCCTTAAGCAACATTTCCTTCCCTCCTCATGGGAGCTCTTTCGGGAACTCCCTCACAGCCTACATTCCTTCCTCCAGCCTTTCTACCCGCAAGAGACCCAATACGCAGGATGAGGTGATGAGCCCTAGGGATCGAAGGCCTCGGCTCCATCTCGATCTCCTCATCATACTCATCACTGGAATATTCTAACTCCCTTCGCATCTCCGTGTTTCCAACTTGCCTCCTTCGAGCCCTTAACAAGGACTCTAGCTCTTCGTAATTAGCATCAACAAAGGCGGGGCTAATGATGAGCTCTGGATTAGCTGATGTGGATGCGTGGTGGTTGGGTGTTATTTCAGGGTGAGATCGTGTGGTAAAGGTGGAGGCCGTGATTGGCGGAAGGTTGTTGGTGTCAGTTACGGGTAAAGGGGTTAAAGACGTGAAACCCGGTAGGGGTGTAACTTCTCTTTCTGGATTCATGCCGAAATAATAGTGAGTGTATTTGACTTGGTTATTCTACTTGGAAATAACGGGACTAATTATAGCGGGTCCCATGAATGGCACCACTGATTGTACAATAATTCGCACTACCAGGCCTCCGATGGTGATCAAAGGAAATGAGGGGCGTTGTGATTAAGTCAAGCTCGGATATAACCTGAAATAAGAAATACTAAAACACTACGTTAAGTGATTGCGCAGGGGTTGGACCCTGCGAACCACCTCCGGCGTGTGAATAAGTGATCGGTATGAGAGTTTAAGTGTAAATGTAGTAAAGTAAGGTGAGAGAGATTGCATACCAGATTTGTCATCGTCGAGGACTATTTATAGGTGAAGAAAACGGTCATGGAGAGTGGTCACACGTTTGAGAGAGATCATGGGGGCGTCCCATGATTTGTGGTAACCGCTAGGGTTTAGTGTCTCACTCCTCCTGGTTTAGCGGGGGAGCTAAAGAGAAAGAGGAGACGTGGGTAAGAGTTGGTCTCACCAATATTTGGACTTGTCATCGTTCCGTCCTTAAAACTTATCGAGAGATACCCCGAAGGGCTTAATCCTTCGATTGGCGAATTCCCACTTGGTAACTAGATCATTGATGATTAGTTTTACGCCAAAGAAAGTTTAAGGAGGCTAGCCAGAGTCTTCGATTATGTAGGTTGCGATCAGACTCGAAGGGGGGTCCTTCGAGCTAATCGGAGGGTACATCATCAATAAGCGAATAAATATTTACCCATTCGAATGAATTACTAATATTTATTGTAACATAAATCTTTCAGTATATACATCAAGAATTCGATCACTACAAGATCATACTTTAAAGGTGCATGAAAACCAAAATCAAAACATCAACACGATTAACGAAATACTCTTCAAGAAACTCAATCGATATCAACCGCGGCGTCTAGGATCTGTAACATTAATCCTCCAATGCTCGTCAGCAAACCCGATTTTCTTAGCCTGCATTCTGTCCCATTTCAACTCGATCCTCCTTTGTTTCGTTAAATTACAATGACTCTTTAAGCTTTCATCAATAGTGTCGTGAAGCTTCCACCATGTCCTGTGTGCAACATCACTCGCGTACACTCGTTGATCTCCTATGTCCCAATTACAATCATAATCCCTATAGCACACCCACGGCTTGAGTCCCAAGTAATGTATTGCGTAAAGCTTAGGTGGATCGGCCCCAAATAATTGGTTCTTCATGCTATACTCGACAGTAGTGTTCGACCAAAAGTTTTTCAGAAAGTTGACTCTTCTTGGTAATCTATGCCAGTATACGAAAATCTCGTTGAGAAACCCTTGATCACCACCATTATACGACACAATCTCATTTGTTTGTTGCATGAAATGCATGAACGTACAATTGGATGGCTCAATGACCATAATACCCGAATTAAATATGGAATTATCATTACCAACAGCCGACATTTGTGGGAAAGAAAAAATGAGGTCTAGGTTACGAAGGACAATGATGTCAGCGTCGATGAAAATGATCTTGTCATAATCAGTGAGTTGCCAAAGGCGGAACTTGCTGTAGTTGTACTCGTTGTATGAGTATTTCTCAGCTCTTGGGTTGCGAATACGTTCAATGATTCTGATTATCCAACCCGCAGCAGCTAAGGCATCTCGTTTCTCAACTGATATGGACGTGTCTATGAGAAGAATGAGGTCACGGTTTGTTCCCGCTTTGAGGAGGGATTGAGCTAACATAATGGCACCGCAAACATATGTTTCGGATGAATGAAGGACTGTAGCGTAGGCTTCTCGTTTTGTTGATTTAGTTCTTGGGTTTGTTGTTTGTATCTTCTTCACATCGTATACCTCATCGATTCCTGTTAAAAAGAAAAAATAAAGAGTGTAAGATATATGGCGTGCATGTCAAACCATTATTCAAACTCTTTTGGTTTGTTTGATGAAACTGAACTATCAACAAAGAGTAAAAGAATGAAGACTCTAAATTAATTGATTAGAGGCACACTACCTAAGAATTGACGTTTTTGATAAATGTCATGGACTCGATCATGGGCAGTCTAAAAAGCTCTTTTTTTTTTTTTTTTTTTTTTTTTTTTTTTTTTTTTTTTGTTTTTTTTTTTTTTAAGTGTGACAAACACATGACAATGAAATTTACTCTTTTCTGTTTAATTCTTTTGAACAACCCGGTGATGATAATAACATGTGTTAGTTTCTAACAGCATTGCACAATGAACACAAATTACTTGGTATAGCTAAAAAACTTAAGGAATGATTTTCATTTTTCAAGATTAGAACTTTATTAAATTATTTAGCTAGTAACTATTTTACATAACTTACTTACACAAAATAACACGGGTTGATTTTGGCATGACTATAGTTCTATAGACATATTAAAAATATATTTTTTAACTAAAAGAAAAGAGAAATATAAGACGACAGCTAGCTTTTCGTTTTCAATGTTTTTGTAATCTGAGACACATTATAAGCAATTGACTAGCAACCAAACATTGTCAAATCGTTTACCTTTGCATAAACTCTCAACTACTCTAAACAAACTGATGTGCCTCCCACCACCAACTTCCTACCGTATCCTTTATTTTTAATGCTTTCTAAATGATTCTCGTTGCTTATTAATAGAACCGATTCATAAACTTGTAAAAAGGGTAATTTTTATATCCATAATAGTTGTAACAAAGGGCAATAACAAGAAAATTTAATGTGTATTCAAGCTCTAAAAGTAAAACATTAAGGTATAATTAACTTAGTTTTAGGTTTTAATAAAATGAGAAAAAAATTACCTTTTCCCCATAGAGGTAAAGCCAAGTTACAAGTGCCAATGGGCAAATAAACCTTTTGCTCCAATCTCTTCATATCAGGCTCATAATACCACCAATTACCCTCATGTTTCAACAAATCGTCACATCGAAAAATCTCAACCATCGGCCGGCACTTGCTCAAGACCACCACCTTTGGCTTCCTATTCCAACTCTTCCTCCCTCTCCGTACGGCCATATTTGCCGCTATCATATGCAATTGTAGCCGAAAAACATCTCTTGCCCACCCTTCAGCTGGATACTTGCATGGTATATTAACAACTACCATGTCCATGTACCCATATTTCTTGTAATCTGGCATAGGAAGCTCGGGACATATTGTTCCATGCATCTCTTCTTCTTCATCTATCCATTCCGGAAACAAATCTTTCCACTCAAAATTATCTGAAACCTTCTCAAACGTCACAGGAATCGTCTTACCAAGCACATTCCAATCGTTTAAATCCTCTCCTTCCATATTCACCATTCCCATCCTCATGCTTCTTCCCATAAAACCACTTCCATTTAAGAAACTTGGCTTTTCTCTCTTCACCATTTTCCTACCACCAATTTTCTTGGAATGATTACTACTCAATTCTATTGTATCTTCTAACAAAACCGCCTTCATTTTGTAACCAGTTTCAGCCTAATAACAAAAACAACCAACATATAACTACTGAGTAATGAACATAACATTCTAAAATATTTTAGATGCGCTGCCGGAAAACTTGCAATACAAGTTTTCGGACATGCATGCAAACAGCTCACCTTACCTTGTGACAATCACGAAGTGAGCAACGAACATAAGACGATGCACTTTCGCGGAAGATGGAGGTGGATGGCCGAAGAAGGAGCGTGGCATAAATAACAAGAAAGCAAGATAAGAAAACAAGATTGATCCTAATGACCAAAGACTTTGAAGGGGTGACCTTCCACATTGTTCTTGATGAGAATGAACGTGAAAAGTAGCTATAAAATGGTGAATTTGATCCTAATTTCTAATTCTGTCCACTTAATATAAGATCGAGACTCAATACATGGAATATATGGGAAGAGGACTTTAGAATTGAAGTTTAATCAAAGAAACAAGTAGTAGTTGGAGGACTCCAAGTGTCGATATGTGATTGTGGTTTTATTATTTGAAAAAATATAGTTGAGACCAAAATGAACCAATTTCTTGAATTGCCGGTTTGCATTATGTAGTTGAGGTTTTGGAACCATGTTTGTAGACGTGATGTGAAGTTCCAAAAGTATCCTTAAAGTTTGGTTTTGATATGTTGTTTGGACTTTGGAGTATTAACAACATAGTATTGCATGAGATTTTTTATTTTATTATTTTTTATCTTATTATTATTATTATTATTATTATTATTATTATTATTTAATCTTTCTTTTTTTTTTTTTTTTTTTTTTTTTTTTTTTTTTTTTTTGTAATTTGGAACAAATATTGTAAGGGAAGAATTCAAAATTGATGTCAAGTATTTCATTTTTCAACTTACTTATCTATATCTATGAACGAATATGAGAAATGAAACCCAAAATAAGGGCATTGCTTTCATGTTTGAATAAATCTTTGATAATTGCTTGAAATTTTGAGGCGATATTTTTTCAATTTTATAGTTTTTTTAAGCCACAGAGATTAATTTTGCTATGACTCAGATCTATATTTCAGCATATTTCATTTATAAATTTTTAATGTTTTTACAATAATGTCAGCTACGATTTTTTTTTTTTTTTTTTTTTTTTTTTTTTTTTTTTTAATATTATTTTACAAATTCACCATAGGATCAATCTGATACAGATAATTGAGAGAGATAATACAACTCGATGAAGAAAATACTTAACATCTTAATAGCTATTAAAGATTTGTTTAGGTAGCATAACTCAAGAAAAAAAAATCAAAAAGATCAATATATAACACAAAATTTTTATAGATCTAATAAACAAATCACCGTCACTTATTATTTTTTTTATCAATTCAAAAATAAAATATCTTGCAAACGATAAATCGTTAAGCAACTAAAAATAAAACATCACAACGAGAATTTTTTATCTTTCAGTAGATTGGCACTTCGATATACTTTCGTCAGTAAACTTTATTTATTTGAGTTTTGTTTTATGAAAAATCACCTAAAAATATACTTACTCATTTTTCTAGCTTGCCATTTTTTTTTTTTACTTTAATATACCCTAAACTTTTGAATTTAAGATTTTTATGTTTATTTATGCATGTAAAATAACCATTTATCCTTAAATATATGTAACCACTCTAGGGTTGAGCATTGGTCCAAAATCGAACAGAACAGTAACCGAAAACTATATAGAACCGAAACCGAATGGAATATGGTCCGTTCGGTTCTGTCCGATTCGGCATAGTTTCCGATTTGGTTCGATTTTTGGTCCAATATGCTCAACCCTAAACCACTCTATTAAAAGTGAAGAGCAAAGTGGTCATTTTACATGCGTAAATACACACAAAAGTCGAAATTCAAAAGTTTGATGATTTAATAACAAAAAAAACGATAGCTACACACAATTAAAAAAATGGGTAATTTTACTACATTTTTAGGTGATTTTTCCTTTTGTTTTAGTATTAAACTACATGTGATATTAAAAAGTCATAAATTTTAACACTTAAAAAAAAGTCAAAAAAAACTTTCCGAAAATATGTAAGAAGGCCTTATAAAAAGATGATTTAATTCTCGTTGAGATAGTATGATTCTTTTCGAGTAACGATTAACAATTTGTAAGATATTTAATTTTTTCAAAAAAGATTAAAGTGAGTTTTTTTTTGTAATTTAATGAAATATTGTATGTTTAGAGAATTTTTGTTCTATATTGTACTTTTCTTATAAGAGTATATGATTACAACTAGGAGTTGAGCTCAATTTGGACCTTATATTTTTAAAATCCAAGTGAACAAATTCTGATCATTCATATTTTCATCAAAATAATATATATATATATATATATATATATATATATATATATATATATATATATATATATATATATATATATATATATATATATATATATCATTTTTCACCTTTTTTGAAAATAAAATATTTTGCAAACGGTAAGTTGTTAAACAAAAAAAATACACTCTCGCAACGAGAAATTTTTTTTATCTTTTAGTGGACAAGCACTTCGATATACTTTCGATGAACTTTTTTATTGAGTTTTGTTTTAGTGTTAAAATTTATGTATGGAAAAATCACATATGATTTGTATGTTAGGAATCACGTGTGATTTCACAAATCGCATGTGATTTCATATAATCGCATGTGATTTTAAAATAACAAATCACATTTAATTTTTTCAAACGTAAATTTCAGCACTCACAAAAAAGTCTTAAAAACAAAATAGTTTGTCAAAAGTATATATAAGTGTCCATCTATAGAAAGATGAATTCTCGTTGTGATTGTACGATTCTTTTCGCCTAACGGTTTGTGAGACATTTTTTTTTTAAATGAAAGTGGGTTTTTCTTTTGATAAAAAAAATGAATTACCATGATTGATTCATTAGGTCTTTAAAGAATTTGAGGTTTACATTAAACATTTCTCCTACAACTAGAGATAAGAAACTTAAGAGAATCATAAGCACGAGCAAGAGACGAAAAGAGTTTCGTAATGTTGGCAGTGTTGTAAATATCGGTTTTGGTGGCCGCTATATCACTGATATATCGCTTATCGGTGGTCAGCCGATACGATTTTTCACTAATCGGTCAAAAAATCGGTTTTGGTCAAAATTAGCAGTCAAAATCGATCTAAAAACGAAAAGCAAGTACCTACCGTGGCGATTTGAAGCAAGTCGGGCTATCTAGGGTAGATCGACTTTTGATGTTCAGATTTGCATTGGAGTTGGTGTTGTGAGGTTCGAGCAACAAGATTAAGGTTGGTTTGTTATTATGAATCGGTTGTCAAAGGCATAAACAAATAAAAAGGTTATGGATTAATTGGTGTTTCCATTTTATGTTGTGAAAGAAGGTGAGTAACAGTACCACGTTTAGTTGAAAAAAGAGAGAAGAAAAGAGTGGCTGCGTTATTTTTAAGTGTGGGAATTAGGTTTAGGTATTTTATTTAAACTGCGTTGAGTTGCTACTAACAAAGAGAAAAGTATCTATGTTTTTGGCCCATCTAACAATTTAATAATAAAATCAATAAAAATGTATAAATTATGCAGATTTTATATAAAATACATATAATTTCTTTATAATTTGTGGTCTCTGATATATCACCGCCATATCGGTCTTGGCGCTTGGCGGGGTCGACCGCCCTGGTACCGCTGAGCGATATTTACAACCTTGAATGTTGGTATGTATGATCGAAGTTGCAATTGAATAAATTATTACAATGAAATGAAAAATGTTGCTAGTTTTGAGTTTTGTAATTGAATGATTTATTCGTTGTATCATTCCATTACGTCTGTAACAGCCAATTTTATACATAGCCACCACTTGTTTTCTTTATTCCATTATGACGTGTATTCACATTTTGTCATATTTTATTTATTTCCAACGTTCACTGCATCGTACCAAATAACATGTATAAATATTTATTCCATTCCATCATAGCAACAAAGTATGTAAATAAAACGATAATAACTCGTTCAATTACTGTGGACGTATGGTCCGGACTGGGCCAGGAATGGGTTAGGCCCGGGTAGCCAGCGGCCCACTTTACGCACTTTATGGACGTATGGTCCGGACTGGGCCAGGAATGGGTCAGGCCCGGGTAGCCAGCGGCCCACTCTACGCGTTAACCCTAATTCGTATCCTATAAATACATGGCTGGGGTTCCATTCATGATCAGAATAGAATATAACAGGTTATCCTAAACCTAATAGCTATTATATGCTCCGCGCATCACATACTAACTTGACCGTCGGAGGTGGATCCCGGGGCTACGGCCTCGGGTCCACTCCTAACGGGTTCTCTTTGTTGTATAGGTCTACTTAGGGCTTATGAAGACGACTAACGGCCCAAGGAGAGTCGTTGAATAAGTCCGCGCCAGATTATGCATCAACAAGTTGGCGCCATCCGTGGGACGTGGCTACGACAAGTGTCGTGCTCTCACCGGACTAGAACGCGACCATCGTCGCATCGATATACAACCATCGTTGCCTTGTATGCGGTAACTTTAATTATATTACTAGCAATTCTTGGTCAAACATATACAACAAGTTGAAAACCATCACGTTAAAGTAATATACAATATTATTTTCCGATTAAACTTGAATTCGCGTTGACCTTTCAAACGAAAAATTTGGCATATTATCCATTATAAATATGCAGCGCAAATAAAAAACAAAAAGTACCATGCGTACTGTTTTCGTTTCTTTGGTCCAATAACGCTACAGTAAAACTTGTTTTGGATTTACGTTGACTTTTTCAACCGTTAAAAGCGCTAACAAGATATTCATCATCTTTTACTTTCATATATCTTTTGTTACGTATCTACTAAATACAAAAATATCTTTTAAATCGACAAGATTTGATATCTTTTAAATATTCAAAAGGTTTTACATAAATCTTTTACCTTGATAAACATGCTTTTATCTATCGCTACGAGCGCATTAAATCCGCACGATCGGACTTATTTTATCTTTTAGCCGCGAAACAGCGCAGTCGCGATAAATCTACCCGCGTTCGACCATACGTTCGGTAATCTTCGCAGATTGGCGACATACGCGCACTGTCACGTACAGGCACCACGATGCTAGTCACTCGCCATGAGCGCTTTGTCACTGTTACATACAGGCATTGGATGAAAGCCGTGGTCAACTGCGATCATCCACAAAACGTTAGAGTCCATGCGGTCACGATAAATCTATCTGCGTCTGTGCGTGCACGATAAAACTATTAGTTGCGGTTATGGTACATCCATCCGCGCCATTATTTTTATTATCATAATAATAAAGAAAAATCAATTAAACGCCATGCGCGCATTATTTTTATTATTAGCTACGCGCTACTTCTTTTATGTAGTTTATAAAACCTTACGATAGGTGTAATTCGCACTACTACTTCTTTTATATATTACTTATATATGCTATGTGCTATATTTTTGCTACGCGCTCATCTTTTACTTCATTAAGTTTTATAAGTCGCAATTCGCGGCATATACTTTTAATATTTGCATTAAGTGTTTTTCAGGATAACTAAGTTTAATGCTCCTACACGAGTAGCACCATCAAACTTGGGGGGCTACCAGGGTATATAATACCACTGTTGGCGCACGCGTCACACAGGTATATTTGGAAGCAGATCGTACGTAAGAGGTACTGCAGGCCCGGTACAAAGACGAATTTAAATATTCGCACCATCTTGCCGCAGGGAAGACGTCCTCTATCGGTTGTAAAGACGCGCAAACAACGCGCACCTCTGCGCACTGCGCACACTTTTGTTGTGCACTGCGCACATCTTTGTTGCGGACAACGCACATCCTTGTCGCGGACAACGCGCACTTCTGCCACAGAAGCACGTCTTCTGTCGCACCATGTTGCATCGCTACTGGTATAAAAGGTACGTCCTTACCCAGGATACAGCATAGGAATCCACCTTCGCCACGGACACCTTTACCATTGTGAGACAATCACAATCGCAATCCCAGTGCGCACTGTCGCATATGGACTGCGCAGTATGATTCGTCCCTTACGCGCATATAAACCCAGTGCGCACCGTCGCATTTGGTTGATTGAGCCTACGCAGCCATAAACAGAACTTAAGTTTAGCATAACATAGCCGTGCGCTATGTCAAACTAAACTCGGGGGCTTGTGGACGTATGGTCCGGACTGGGCCAGGAATGGGTCAGGCCCGGGTAGCCAGCGGCCCACTTTACGCACTTTATGGACGTATGGTCCGGACTGGGCCAGGAATGGGTCAGGCCCGGGTAGCCAGCGGCCCACTCTACGCGTTAACCCTAATCCGTATCCTATAAATACATGGCTAGGGTTCCATTCATGATCAGAATAGAATATAACAGGTTATCCTAAACCTAATAGCTATTATATGCTCCGCGCATCACATACTAACTTGACCGTCGGAGGTGGATCCCGGGGCTACGGCCTCGGGTCCACTCCTAACGGGTTCTCTTTGTTGTACAGGTCTACTTAGGGCTTATGAAGACGACTAACGGCCCAAGGAGAGTCGTTGAATAAGTCCGCGCCAGATTATGCATCAACAATTACTTTGAAATATATTTTGGTATAAACAAAATTTTTTTTAATCCAAAGATACAAGTTGTTTTAGACACGTCTAGGGGCAGAATGGTAAAACGTAATCAAGAATAATGGGTGGTTTGTGACGCATGGCCAACAACTCTTAGTTGGCTTGTCAACTTTTTAGTTTCTAAATGAGCGATGAAACATCACTATTAGCCGTTACGATATAGCAACGCTACCATCGATGTACACATATTTGACATATATACTATATATACTACAGTATTATTTGTAATAGCTATGCTTTACGATTTTCAGACATGTATAATTTGTTTGTATTTTACTAAAAAAATCATTCACTCCTTAAATATACTAGCTTTCCACCAACCAATGTGTAATTACATATGTGTATTTTAAGTTTCTTAAACATAGTCTTTAAGGGCATGCTTAGCAAAACCCATCAATATACAATCCGTTTATGGTCGAGCATTGCATTCATAATATAAAACTGTGAAATTACATAAAACTGACGATATCGAACACCATGATATAAAATAACGTTATGTAATCATGTCTACAACCACGTACATTTAGCCCTTTAAAAGTTAAATTTAGATGTTATAAAAGTTTGTGTTTTAGACCATGTAAACAATATATCAACACAAGTTTAGCAAATAGATTGTTTACACACGTTTTTTAAATATGTTCTAAATGGTTCTCTAAAAGAACTTATTCCTATATGCATTTTTGTTGCATATAATCGAAGAATATAATATGAATTCACTGGATTATCAAATAATGAATAATTCATTATTACGTATAAGAGTATTTAGTATGGGTATGATATAAAAATATGTATTAAAAAGTTAATTAAAAGATTTGTAATTGCATCTTTCATCACTTTATAATACTATATAAGTGTATATACATTAAAAGGGCTAATGTCACAAAAATATATCATAGTTGTCACTTATTCTTTTTTATATATCGAATATTTTTTTTTTTTTCTATTTTGTGTACTAAACTTTATTTTTTGAGCATTTTTGTATACTTTATGACTATTTTGCCTCTCATTTTATTAACATGTGAGGGGCAAAATGATCATAAATTACACAAAAGTGCTCAAAAATTAAGTTTAGTACACATAATAGCAAAAATAATTATTCAATACATATAGAAGAAAATTATGACAATTATTATACATTTAGAGGCCATTAGTCCATATTAATAATTTAATATTGATGAGTTTTGAGATCATATTGTTCAACCTCGTTTTATAAGTATCACAAAAAGCCATTGAAAACCTATGACTTACGCTGTGTTTTCCGGTTCTTCATTAAAAGAAGAGAAATATGATCTGATATCACTTCTTTCTTCCCTCTTCTTCCCAAAAGTGGGCAGATCATCTTCCTCCCAAAAAACACTCACACTTTCCTTCCTCAATCACTTCCTTTCTCCCCAATTTTCTTCCTAAAGAAACTCAAAAACACAACTTTGACTATCTTCCTTCCTCAATCATTTCCTTTCTCCCCAAAAACAAAATTAAGAACACAGCGTTAATGATCGTGAGTTTATGATAAAGCTTACATGCCTCTAATTTTCCACCTTGGGCCATAGATGTCATTTAGTATGCATGAAATTTCAAGCCATGTTTCATATTCATATAATCCAAATAAAATCACATGTGAAAACGCAACTCAAATTATACTAAGTACATGAAAACCTTGAGAAATAATTTAAATAACAAATCATCACAAATTAAGTACACGAAAACCTTGAGAGATAATTTAAATAACAGATCATCCCACTAAAATCACGTAGATGATTCATGGGCTAATCTTCAAATTCGGTCGGGAAGAACTCGGAGACGTTTTCATTTGACGTATATATATTGGAGTCGAGAATAGAATCCATTTGTGAAGGCGCATCTTTCTTTTCCGGTTTGTGCAATCCCTTGTTTCATAGCTAACATGGCCTGTATTGTTGGGATCGCTCCTAACACGTAAATGGAACAACATTTACGGGATTACATTTACTATCTTGTTTAGCCCAAACACATGGACTTGTTATGTAATTTAGTAATAGTTTGATATGTGTTAGGCTATACGTACCCCTCCATACTTTCATGGAAGGGTGAGACTTTGTGTGTATTTTCCCTTTCATCTTTCTTATTAATAAAACACAAGTTTTCCCTTTACTCTCTACTCTCTCTCTCACTAACCATGACTATCATTTACTTCCATTGTAACCGACCTCCCAAATCACAATAATCAACCAATAACACGATCCTACAAGTGGTATCAAAGCTTGGTTTTAGTTTTGGTGGATTTTTGGGTGGTGTTTTTCTTGTCAAAATCGTATTTTTGGTGTGGTACGAATCTGTTTTGAAGCAGTTTTACAAAGTTTTCATAGTCAACATATTTTCCTGCTTATAACAGTTTAATTACAAACTTTGTTAGTATCCATATGGTCACACAGTCCCAAACATTCATTTATGTGGTTAACATATATGTTATTTTATGTCTTTTGTCCAAATACCAATCGTATATGTTATCTGATACATCATTTGTGACTTTCGTACCATTACCGTGAAATATTTGGGGTCAAAAAGGCAATTACAGGGTCAAAAACTGGCCAGAAAAATGGTTGTAAAATATGGCTGGAGAATATGGTCAGAAAATGGTAAAATGGTCAAAACCCTCGTTTTACGCTTAAGATCTACACAAAACCCTCTTCTTACGCAAAAGAAGGTCAAGACCCTATCTTTACGCGCAACTCTTCAGCTATGTTTATGTGCTACTTGGAAAGTAGTGCGTAAGGGTTTCTTTACGCGTAAAACCAAGTTTCCGAATAAGGATTTCGTTTACGCGTAAGGCTTACGCCTAAGCTTTTGGAATAAGGTTCGTTACGCACAAGGTCCGACTTTACGCATAAGAGTTTACTCATAATTTTTTCATGTAAATGGACCATCTGACAAAAATAAGATGAAGAAGATGAAAGACCTGTTGACCTTTGCCAAATACCAAAAACTCATTTGACTTCAGTTTATACTTACATCATGATACGTGAGTATCGCACCAGGCTTTACCTCTCGAGGGATCTCGAGAAGCTTACAACCCCCACCAGGCAGTGTACCTGATCATTGTAGTATAGTATAGTGACAAGTACCGGGGGATTGATCGTTCAACTCCGGAATTGTGTCGCTAGGATTAGAAAGTCTCTTAAACTAAGTCTAGAGGTGAGGGATGATTCTTTTTGTATTTTTATGTTTTATAAAAACAAATAAAATCTCAGTTTTTGGAAGAGTGGGCGGAATTAGTTGCTAGCCAACTAACCCAATTAACTACAAATGCAATCAAAATAAAATAACAAAAATGAAAATGAAACTAATTACACTAGTGGTGTAAACAATGATGGGGAAAGTTGTGTTTACTTAGGTTTCATTACTCCCTAGATATCTTTTACAGGTTGATAGCTTGTTACAATTGCGTGGATGACGGGTCATATTCCTTAATACTAGTCGTAGGGCCGTGTACAATATTCCCTAACTCTATAGGATCCTACTTCACTCCTATGTCGAGCCGTTAGAAGCTCCAAACATGGGATCATTAGAAGCTCCTAACATGGGATCTATTATTTGTTTTATCAGCGCGTGACGATGTGAATTCCTTAAAGGCATGCTTCGGAAGTTCCATGCAGTTATGAGTTTCATGAGGACCACTACACAACTTACACGAAGAAGTTATTTTGTTCATTTGGCTTGAGGGCTTAGGAGCTTCATAGGATTTCATGAAAAACTTGACTTGGTCCTCAAGTTCCATGATCCTACGGTCGGGAGTGCTAGAATTGTTCGAAGGCAAAGATATTGCCTTGACCGTTTTGTTCAAATCACGGGGATCATTCCAACTTTTGTTGTCATAGAGAGCAAGATCTTCTATGAGTTCCCACGATTCTTCCGCACTTAGATCACGTGGCTTGCCACCGGCCGATTGGTCAATGGTTCGCCTTGTGGAGAGGTCGGTATGGTCATAGAAGATTTGGACTTGGAGCCAAAGATCTATGCCATGATGAGGGACTTTTTGGAGTAAGTCCTTGAAACGAGTCCATGCTTCATATAGAGTTTCACCTTGACGTTGTTGGAACATCAAGATATAATTTCTAAGCTTGGCAGTTCTCCCCGGTGGGAAAAATTGAGCAAGGAATCGAGTGGTGAGATCATCCCATGAGGTGATGGATCCCGCGGGTAAACGTTCAAGCCATTGACTAACTTGATCACGTAGAGAGAATTGGAATAAGCGTAATCGGGTCGACTCTCTAGTTACAACATCAAGGTCTATGGAATCTATGATTTTAAGGAAATCCTTGAGATGTTGATCAGGATCTTCGGAACGAAGTCTATGGAATGCACATCTGCTTTGCACCAATCGGATGGTGTCGGATCGCAAGGGGGACACATTGGCTCCTTGAATGAGCTCAATAGTGTTTTGATAGCCTTGGTGGCTAGGACGGAAATACTCTCCTAAGGTTCGGGGCCTAAGAGGTTGGTTTGCTAGTGGTGGGTTTTGTGGGTGGTTTTGTTGTGGTGGGTTGATGGCTTCAAAGATGTTACCACCTTCCATGATGTCGGATGGTAAAGGTTACGAACAAAGACACGAAGAAATGAGATAGACTAAAGAAAACCTAAAAATAAAAAAAAAAATAAAAAAATCTTACTAGAAAGGAATCTAGCAAGTAGACCTAATAAAAAGAAATCCTAACCTAGACAATAACTATTCCCCGGCAGTGGCGCCAAAAACTTGATACGTGGGAATCGCACCAGGCTTTACCTCTCGAGGGATCTCGAGAAGCTTACAACCCCCACCAGGCAGTGTACCTGATCGTTGTAGTATAGTATAGTGACAAGTACCGGGGGATTGATCGTTCAACTCAGGAATAGTGTCACTAGGATTAGAAAGTCTCTTAAACTAAGTCTAGAGGTGAGGGATGATTCTTTTTGTATTTTTATGTTTTATAAAAGCAAATAAAATCTCGGTTTTTGGAAGAGTGGGCGGAATTAGTTGCTAGCCAACTAACCCAATTAACTACAAATGCAATCAAAATAAAATAACAAAAATGAAAATGAAACTAATTATACTAGTGATGTAAACAATGATGGGGAAAGTTGTGTTTACTTAGGTTTCATTACTCCCTAGATATCTTTTACAGGTTGATAGCTTGTTACAATTCCGTGGATGACGGGTCATATTCCTTAATACTAGTCGTAGGGCCGTGTACAATATTCCCTAACTCTATAGGAGCCTACTTCACTCCTATGTCAAGCCATTAGAAGCTCCTAACATGGGATCATTAGAATTCTCCTACGCATTAAATACAACCAAAAATCGTAGTACACCTCCGATCATGTTTCTTAAGACATTCAAGCAAGTTACCAATGGAAGTCTGCCAGTTTTCTTAAGCCTAACATCGAATACAATCATCCGTAACAACCATAAACAAACAATCAACCCATAATTAACATCTAGGTTTCATTACATCTAAGCAAACACAAAAGAAATCTAGCCTAGCATGTTAAATTGAAGACAAGTGTAAGATATATTCAAGCAACACATAGACATATTGATTGAATTGAAAGAGTACTTATCTCAAATAGAACATGAAAGTTTCAAAGGGTTGAAACCCTTGAAAAAGCTGTGAAAATCGGCCTAGGGTTTTTCCCTCAAAGTTGCACACTAATGAATGAAATTTGGAAAACTATATATAGATTATACAGGGTGACGGCGTCATGTGTAAACATGTGACGCCATCAACTCGCCGCCTATAATGAAATCGGATTGCCTAGATCCACTTTTGACGCCGTCATGTGTAAATTTCTTCTGGGCCGTCACTAATACATGGACCATGACGGCCTTGGGTGACGCCGTCATCTCCAATGCACAAAACTCTTTGGATCGTCACATGTATTATCCACATCCACCTCTTTTGTTACTCTTGACGCCGTCATTAAGGAAAATGTGATGCCGTCAGGTACTGTTCCCAGCAAGGAAAATTAAGACGTTGCGGTTTTCTTCACTTTTATGTTCCAAAAAACGTCCAAAATGCTTCCTTTTCCAGATTTCACTCCAAAAGTACCTAAAATGACAAAAGGAACGATTTAGGGCAATATTTGATCAAATAATCTCGACTTCGGGCTTAAATGACCCCTTAAAAACGGTTCACTTTTCGCCTCATCAAATACCCTTACACTTGAGATTTGCTTGTCCTCAAGCAAATGCGCTTTTATTCTAATCAAAATACAAGTTAGGGGTCATTTAACACTAATATAAAAGTAATTACAACAAATAATCATTCCACTAAAGACCAAAGACAAGCACGGAGGTCATACACTAGCACCTCACAAATAGTGTTTAGATACTCACATCTCTCGGGTGTAATAAAGTATATATCACAATAAGGAAATGGAAAACATCTCTCACTACCTGTCATAACAAATATATTACCATAGGATTGGGAAAGGATCAAACCTCCACCATTTGGCGTAACCACGTAGGATAAACTATCAAAGAGGTCTTTTGAAGGGTTATAACGTTAGGTGTAGGGATATGGAATATACGGTTTTGTTGGATAAAGGAAATATTTACTGGTGGCGAGTTAATCATCTTGGTTAATTACATGTACAACATGGCGTTGCTAAGCCAAGACTAGACTCAACTTAAGCTAATAAATCAAAAATAACAAAAACATAAAACAAACATAGAATGAAACAGGATGGTAGTCCGTATTTTTTTTTTTTTTTTTTTTTTTTTTTTTTTTTTTGCATACACTCTTACCCTACCATCCAAAATAATACATCATAGGGAATGTACATTCCCCTTACACTTGAATCTTTATATACTTTACAATAAACTAATCTAATAACTTGAATCAAGATAATCAAAACACTTGGAGTACTTTTAAGATTAACACACATATGGGGGTAATATATGATGTTCTTCCCCATTACTCCATAATATAAGTACTTTACCCATGAGTCCCAATCGTCTCAAAATAATATGTACAAGATATGACTCGACTTAGCAACCATGTAATCAATTAGATAATTAACTAAGGGTTTAAACATGTAACAATAATGCACTAAAGATGAGTGCATACACGGAAGGCTAAGGCGATTGCACATTTGGGTGGGTTGTAACAAATTCTTCCTTTAAGTAAAATGCTTAAAGTTAGAAATGAAAAGATAGGCTCGGAGGGGTGTACTAAAGGTTTCGTGTACTAAAAATGAGTACAACGCTAAGGTGTGGGAAAATTAATTGACTTTACTAGCCAAGTAATATGACTTAAATGGTCAAGTAATTATGATACGGGTTTAACACAAGGGTGATCCTAATGCCTCTTATCATGTAGTAAATCCTACTACACGAATGTAGTCTCACTAGCGGTCTCGGGATGCATCACTAACGCAAGTTCTAGAATCTAAATGCTACCGGTACACTCATAAGCACTAATAGTAAATGCTTTTCCTATCAAATCTAAAGGCGAACCTCACATATTTGGGTGGAAATTTTTTCTGAATGGTACGGTTTTGTGCTAGTCATACAACTCCTATCCATGAGACGCTTGCTAAGGCTAATGTTTCACTCCTAAATGTTGTAAAAAAATTTAGATTTGGCGCTAAAATTAAACTAACAAGAATTTCTCTTAGTTTTATTACACACCTACCATCAAACAAACAAACTCAAGTGCAATTGTATCATATAAGGTATCATCATTTACCCTCCACTTACACTTAGGATGAACATTGTCCCCAATGTTCAATTAAAGAATGTAAAAGTGACATAGGTAAAAGAATGAAAGCAAATACTCCCCTGATTCGTTCGGTGTGGATAGTGTGGTAACAAGGTTAGATCTTCCTCCAAGAAAATGAACATTCAAAGCTTCCCTTCCAGAAAAATAAACCATCTTCTTGTCATATATAACCTGTTAAACCTGAGAAAACAAACAAGGCAACCTCGCATAAAATCGGCGGCAATCTATATATACTAACAAGTACTAAAAAACAAATTAAGATATAATGTTTGTGGAATGAATGTTTGCAGATTTCCTGGAGTTTATAAAACTAAAGAATTAACAAAAACTTTAAGACTCCGTTAGAAAAACAAAACTCGCAAAATTTCCAGAATTTTACACATGACGCCGTAAGGTATTAATTCCTGACGCCGTCAGAAGTGACCTGCAGAAATCTTTACGTTAAGTTTCCGGAAAATTTCTGGAAAAACTTATGTCCTACTTCCTGGAAAATCCTGCAAAACATCATTATGACTCGATACAAGCATTTGACTCTAACAAATACTAATACACATGTTCATTTAATATTGTGGCGCCAAAAATTGATTGGCTCCAAACGGTCAACCTAAACTGACCAGGGATGGTCAACCAGGTCAAACAGCCTAGAGTCAATGCTCCGCAGAATATAGTGGTTTCCCCGGGTCGTTATGTCCCGACGAGGTGTGATGGTACGAAAACGGGTATGTGATCGGGTGAATTTGGACAGGAATAAGGGTTTGAGTGAGTGATAGGGCTACACTAAGATATGAGGATTGAAAATAACTTAGAAACACTATACAAACAATTACTGATGATCAGATATACTAAAAACGTGAGCTAAGTCTAAAAACGCGTTCGTCTGATTTAATGTTACGTTAGCGTACGAAATAAAACGCGAGTTTTGTAAAATAAAATACCTACGGATATGAAAATTACATTTTTACAATCCTAATGATAAAAGAAAATTTCTAGAAAAAGAAAAATAATTTTTACACTATTTATATATTTATTATTAATTAATTACTATTTAATAACTAATTAATAATATTTAAATTACACTAATTATGAAATTAAGCTAGAAAAATGAAAATTTAATTCTAAAAATTCTAAAATAATATAAAAGTAATTTTAAAACTAAAAATATATTTTTCCTACTTTTTCTCTATTTATTATTAATTAACTACTATTTATTAATTAACTAAAATTAAGAAAAATAGAAAATGAATAGTGAAAATTATGAAAAATTTCCTAAAATTATTTAATGATATATAAAACATAGGAAAAATATAAAAAAGTACTGTTGTTAAATAAAAATTAATAAACCTATTTAATTAACTAATATTACTTAATTATTATTAAACTAATACTAATTATAATAAATACTAAATGAAAGGATAAAAATCTGGAAAAATTCCTACTAATACTTTAATATACCAGGAATTTAAGAAAAATATAAAAACATATAAGTACTTGACAAAAATTTAAAAAGAAAAATTAAAAAGCTAAATTATGTTAAATAGAAGCTATCACTAAAAATTAAAATTGGTTTTTTAGATTTTCGTTTTTTCAAAACTAATTAACTACTGAAAATGATGAACTTTTGTGAAGGAACCTACTTTGGAACTTAAGAATAAGCTCAGTGGGAGCTTTTGATCTCCACAGTTAAGCTTTTGAGCTTAAATTGGATAATTAAGGCTTGAATAAGCTGCTACTTAAGCTAAATCCTAACCGACTAAGCAAGATTAAGTTAAAATATATTAAACAAACTTAGAGCAAGCTAATCTAGAACAAATAATCAATGATTAAACAGAAATGAGCAGAGATGAGCTTAAACACAACTGCAGTCCAAACAGACCCCAAGGGCTTGAATGCAAGGCATTTAAGCTAAAGGGCAGAAGCTCTTAATCCAAAAGTGAGCATGGAAATAACAAGCCTGCACAGCTGGCTTCCCAAAAAAACACATATCTCAAGGGGGGGGGGCTTAAGTAGATAGCTAGATGTGAGGTGATGAACGGACCTTGGTCGCCACTGATCCAGTGGAATGGGTCAGAATGGTGATTGAAGGTTACAAGCCAAAAGGACAAGCTCACACTTAGAGACTAGGCTGCAAAAGCAAGTGTGAACTCAAAACAACTCAAATAACTGAAATGATAAACTGCTCATGACTATGCAAACTTAAATGATTAACAGTGATGATTTTGGGAATCAAGTGTTGTGAGATTTGGCAGCCAACAAGCATAAGCCAAAAATAAACAATCCGGAACCCAACAACAACAACAATCAAGGCTTATTATCAATAACAAAACATGAATAACAACTAAAAAAAATCAATAAGAACAGTTCAAGAATCAACAAAAAACAAAAGGTAGCAATAGCAGCAGATCAACAAAGACAGGCTAAATGATGGCCTGTGAATAAGCACTTACTAAGTCAAAATAAGCAAACTAACCCCTAAATCCTATAGACTACCTAGGGGGCTACTCAAAACACTAATAACCTCGGAAATTGGTCAAGATTTGACCAAGTAATGAGCAAATCAAAATGGGTCCAAGCTGGTATGCAGGGCACACCTTTGTCACTGAGATCAGTTCAAGGGTGATTTTGGGCAAGCAAATGGATGCCAAATTGAAATCTTCTTTTTGACTAATATAAACTAGCTACCAAATATTGCAAAACAACAAAGGTCTCAAAATTTCACCCAGTACACAACCCTAGATATGCTCTTGAAGTCTGCTCAATCAACACAGTATGCAAGTTTGACTTTTAAGATTTTTGAACAATATTTGACTTTTGTGAATTTCTATGGATCTAAACTAACTAAATATGCTATGTTAACCCTAAATACAACTAATTTAAGTGTACTAGATAAATTGTGAACTAAATTAGAACTTATGCCAATCTATTTATCACACAGTTAGGCTGTGTAGAAAATTGAAAAGGATTTTGACCATAGGGCTTAAAGACTACAAAGGCAATATGGTAAATGACCTAATGTTAACCTAAGAGTGCTGCCTAGATGGTGTTTAGCTAATCACAACAACCATAACACATTAACATCAGTAATGCCAAACACCCCTTATAGTGGTGTCTGTTGGTGATTTCAATAGAGAAAACATATTTTATGCTGAAAGTTGGAAATCAAATGACATAATACACTAAATTCAGAGTAAATAAGCTACAATGGGCAATGAATAAGCTGTAAGGATAAGTAGTTCCTAATAAGCTTATGAAGGCTAAGTGAAAACAGTAACAACAAGGATTTGAACTACAACTCAAAAGCTAGCATACTAACATTTTCAAAGCATAATTAACCTGTTCTAAGAGAAATTAAGCAGAAGATAAGCAGTTTGAAAAGTAGAAACAGATAAGCAGTTGGTAAAAATAAAACTTGCATTGATTTAAAAATAATTAGTACAAGGCATTTGCAGAAAACTTAAAACTAAACTTTCTAAAACTAAAATTACACTAGAATTACTACTTACTACTAAAAACCTAACTGCCACAAAAATGGCTACAATTGAACTATTTATACTCATAATAAAAATAAATTAGGGTTCCATCTTGTTTCTTGTCCTCTTCTGAGCTTCATCACAGCCCTTGGATGCTTCAATCTTAATCTCAGCCTTCCATTGCTTTTGGCGGGAAAGAGGATTTCACAACTTGGCTTCTGATAACTTATGGCAGAGGTGAAAGGTTTGGAGGGTAGTGGTGGAAAGTGAGATAGGGTGTGGAGTGTAGGTAGGAGTGATGATGGTGTTTGTGTTGCAGGTTGTTGCAGGCTAGGGGAGGGCTAGGGTTTACGTGTGGAGATGAGGGGGATGAGCGGGAGAGGGGTTTGACTAATTTTGACCTAGGGGGAAAGTATTAAACGGTTTGTATATTATTTTTGGGTTGTTTGGGCCAGGGGTTGGGTAGTGGGCTAGAAAGGAGTGGATTGGATTTGTGTTGTGTTTGGTTTGGATAATACAAAGGGTAACCGTTTGGTTTTGGTATATATAATTCACAAGGACCATTTTGTAATATCTTGGAAGTTTGAGGGCTGGTTTTTTTAAATTCTCAAATGTTTATCACAAGGATCAATATTGCCATTTCCAAAGATACAAGGACCATCGTTGAAATTTTGAATGTCAAGGACCACTTTTGTAATTTTCCAAACTGTAGAGACTAAAGTTGCCATTTTTGAAACTTGACTTTTAAATGACTAATTTTTGACAACTTGTGAATCCCAAGGACTTATTATGATATTCTTCAATTTTTTGAGAATCCCAAGGACCATTTATGTAAATTTCAAAAGTTTAGGGTCCTTTTCTGCCAATATTGAAACCCGAGGGACCAAAAGTGTAATTTTCTCAAACTTTTCACCCAAGGACTTGTTTTGACAATTTTTGAATTCCAAAGAACTTGGGTTGACTTTTCTTTCATTTTAAACCTTCTGGGACTAGTTTTGTCAATTTTTAAAACTTGAGGGACTGAAACTGCCAATTATGCAAACTTTGTTCGTTTTTTCATTTGTTTTTAAAACATTTTGCATCTAAAACATATAAAACACAATTTTGAAATATTTTCAGTATTTTGATGCATTACTGAGTGTTTTTGGATGTTTTGGCAGTTCAGATACGATAAAAATGATGAGTATTTACACACTCATCAATCCCTCACACTAAACTATTGCTAGTCCCTAGCAATCTTTTGAGAAAAACTTAATGGATTTGAAACTCTTTACCAAAAGCCATCACTTCTGGAGTAGCCAGATGTAAGAACTGTGGTCCACCTGATAACCGTGTGATTTTGAGCAAACCACCAGCTGTCAACGGATTTGATTAGTCTTTACCAAAAGCCGTTTGCTTCTGGACTAGCCAACTCTTGATGGAATAGTCAACATCTTGGTGAGCTGATTACCAATTATGGATTTTCCATGACCTTTACCACAAGCCATAATCTTGTGGGCTAGCCAACTCATTCGCTTTATGGGATATGGCGAGTTGATTTACCATACAATTTTGGGCAAATTGCAAGCCATCAACGGATTTGAGATGTCTTTACCAAGAGCCGTTTGCTCCTGGACTAGCCAATCCCTTTTGTCGTTTAGACACGGCGGACTGATAAGCACAAAAATTTTGAAACTTTAGTGAATTTTTTTTTAAAAATTTTTGAAATTTTGGCCAAAAACGGGGGTACTAGATTGTAAAATGTGATAAAATTAGCTAGAATAGCAAAATACCCCCCATACTTAGGATGAATATTGTCCTCAATATTCAAAGTCCCGGCTATTATGCCGACTCTTTGAACGTAAAAGGGCAACATTACAAGCTAAGCGTGGAAAACACCATTTTGTATTTTCACTTCATTTGTAACCACAGTGGGGTAATTCCCCCACACTTAAGGTGAAAACCCTATAAGCATGCTACTGTTTTTGTTTACCGAGTTGCTAGCTTGACTCGACCCCGAATTCATTTGTCCTTGGGGAAGCATGATGTGGAAGAAACAATCTCAATCGGACTTTCATTCAAGATGTTTGGACAAACATTTGAAGCACGTGAAAGTTCCACACCGATGAGATAAGTATCCGGCTCAAGATAATGATACATGAAAATGCCAGGATCAAATATGGTATCTTCATTCCCGAAGGAGTGAAGAACAAGAGAAGTCACCCTGTAGGTGAAGAAAAGGAAGAAAACCATGATGAAAATCATGATAAGATTTTCTTCCCCGAGATCAGGCTCCGTAGCCTGAATTTGGATTTCAAGGGTTAAGCTCGTAAACATCCCGGGAGGGTGGGTGGGAATTTGCAAATTCTCATGATTGAGTGCATCTCCCCCCGGGCTATCAAACTCCGGAAGAGTAATGATATGATGAGTGAGTTCATCGGAGAACTCCTCATGAAGAGAATCTTTCACATGATGTGAATCAGTGAACTCTTGTTCCATTGTGGACTCATCACAATCCTCATTCTGAATATCAAAGAGTGGATTATCAGAAATCAAAGTGAATTCGGATTCGAATTCAAATAGAGGATTGGTGAGAGTAGTATTGAATGCTTCGGGAACAAAGTGATTATCATTTTCTTCTTCTAAGCTAACTAGCTCAGAAGGTAATCCTTCCACATGACTGATGTCTCCAGAAGATAAAGAATTTTCATCAGCATGTGAAGTACTAAGCTCGATGTTGGGATTAGAGTTTAAAAGATTTTCAGTTTCTCCCATATCGGCTTCAAGGTCAAGCAGATCATCATCACTTCCCAATGGAAGTGGATTGATGTGAGTAAGTTCATCTTTGAACTCCTCAATAAGAGGGGCAACATCAGAATGAGGCAATGGTGCCTCCTCATACTCAACTTCTCCATAAGATGCACAATCATCATTAAAATCGGAGAAAGTCTCAAAATGATCTTTTGGATTTTCAAGGGGAGAAGGTAAATCACACATATGATCAAAAGTTCCCTGTGACTCTCCTGGGATTGGGACAAGGTTCTCAACACTAGACTTTATGAATTCGTCCGATTCCTTTTGACGAACAGTGCTAAGATGTTCATCCCCTGATTGGCTCCAAACGGTCAACCTAAATTGACCAAGTAAATGTCAACAAGGTCAAACAGCCTAGAGTCAATGCTCCGCGGAATATAGTGTTTCCCCGGGTCGTTATGTCCCGACGAGGTGTGGATGGTTAACAAACGGTTATGTGATCGGGTGAATCTGGACGGGAAAGGGGTTTGAGATTGATCTGACTAAGGAATCTACACTGAAATAGCTTAAACAATCTATATGAATAAGACTGGAAGCTAAGAAAAACCAGAAACGTTTAAAACTAAAAACGCGTACGTTCACGTTTAAATAAAACGTAAACGTACGAAATAAAAAGTAAAAACGGAAATCTGAAAACACCCAGGGGTGAAAATGACTTTTTTACAAACTAAAAGGTAAAAGAAAATTTTTAGAAAATGAAAATAAATTTTAACACTAATTAATTATTAATTATTAATTAAATACTAATTAATACTTAATTATTAATATTTAAACAACTTAAATATAATACAATATTATTTAAACACTAGAAAAATGAAAATAAAATTTCTAAAATTATAAAATAAATAAAAATAAGTTTTAAAAATAAAAATATGTATTTTTGTCTTTTTGTGAATTTTCTATTAATTAATTACTAATTAAACATTAATTAACTAATTAAACTATTTTAAATTAAGAAAAATAGAAAATGAACAGTAAAAATTCTAGAAAAATTTCTAAAATTATTTTATAACATATAAAAGCTATAAAAAAAATATAAAAACTAGGTTTTGCTTAATAAAAACTAATTATGCTATTTTAAACTAATTATTAATTAATAATTAATAAAACTAAGATTAATTCTAATAAATACTAAATAATAAAATAAAAATCTGAGAAAATTATTATAAATACTTTAATATAATAGGAATTTAATAAAAATATAAAATAGCTAATTACTTAATAAAAATCTAAAAATGAAAAATAAAATTTAAATAAAATTAAATAGAAACTATCACTTAAAAATTAAATTAACTTTTCTGGGTTTTTCTTTTTAAAAACTAATTTACAACTAAAAACATGAACTTTTTGTGAAAACAAGTTTTTTGGAAATCAAAAATAAGCAAATTACAAGCTTATAGGGTCAACAGTTGACTTTTGTTGACCACAACAAGAAATAAGCTCAAATCAGCTTCAGTGGGACCCACTTTGGTTAAAACTGATACAAATAAGCTATTTGGACATTTTAAAGCAAAAAAGCCAAATAAGCTCACAAGATAAGCTAATAAGCACCAATAAGCAATCCAATTCTAGTTTGGAAACTGAAAATGGGGACAAAATTATGGGCTTAATTCAAGTGGGGTCTACAGGTATCTAGGTCAAACCACTGGTCAACATAGGAAGCCCACCAGGGGGGGGGGGTTGAAAGGTGCAAAGATTGGGGCATGGGACCCACTATGGAGGTCAGAAACCACCACAAAAGTGGTGGTGGTGGTTGCAGACCTGCTGATGCAGGGGCAAGGGTTGCCCTGCAGCTCACTTTGGAGGGCTGTGGGGCCCACCAAAAAATTCACAAAAATGTAAACAAGCAAGGACTTAAAACATGAGCTGGTAGACTACCAAATGAAACAAATTTCAACCTTTGATTTAAAGTACAAAATTTAATAAAATTCCTTGAACTTTAGGAAAAATCTGAAACCATGCAACTTGACTTTTTTCAAAAACTTGATATGTTGAATTTCATGAACTGATGCAGCTTCTAAATGATTAGTACATGTTAATTAAACCTAATGAAAGCTAAATTAAGCAAACTAAGCTAATTTCATATTGAAATCAAAGGTTTGACACACCTAACAGTCCAACAGTGGACTGTTATGTAATTTGAGGAGAGATTTTGACTTGTGAGCTATTAGGACATGATATTAAGACTTGAACAACCTAAATAGACCTAATGTAGTATGTTTAGACTAAAACAACAACAAAATAACAACAAGAGAGTAGCTAGATAGGCAGATCCAAACACCCCCTAAGAAAACTGAAATGACAGATTTCAAAGCAATCAACCACACTAAACCATAAACATGATTTCTAAACTTAACTTAACATTAAATAAACCTATTTGAACTGAAATAAACACTAACTAACTTATGCTATAGTGAATTACAATAAAATTGTGAAAAGGCTTACAGTGGATAATGTGGACTCCAACCAAGAACAAGTACTTAAACCAAACCTACAGCCTCCCTGAGGCACTTAAACCATATAAATATCCATAATAACCATGCTTCCAACCACTTCCTTCCTTCACCACTGATTTCACATTTTGCACCATTTTTTTGCTTTTTATTTTTTTTCTTTTTCTTTTCTAATTTTCTGCTTTCTTTGATTTCAAACAACTTTAAAAATATCCAAGAAACATTCTGATGTAAAATGCAAGGTACTTAAATGAAGTAGCAAGAGACTTGAAAATTTAAGTGAAAATTCAAACTTGCATAAACTAGAATAAAACTCCAATTTAACTTGAACTGTGAAAATTACACTTGCAAACTAATTGGAAAATCAGAAAATACACAGCAGAAATGGATTACATGATTAAAATTACATTACTAAACTACACCTAAATAATATTACTTTACTGCTACACTACTACTACTCTAATCTCCCTGTCTTCGTTCTTCTCTCTTCACTTATATAACCCTGGAAGCTTTTCTCTTTCATTCCCACACATTTGTGACCATTGGATCAATTGAATTAATCTTGGCCCTTAAAAACTTTTTGGCGGGAAAAGAAAGTTTGGCAGATTGTGATAACTTGTGTGGTTTTTGGGGCAATTAAGGGTTCTTGGGATTTAGTGGAGGCAAAGGGAACAAATGATGGGGAGAATGAGGTGGAGGGATGGTAAGGTGGAGTGTGGCAGGGTATTATCAGGGCAAGTGGGGGAGAAGGTGAAGGTGTTGACTGGGGTTGACCGGAGGGATAATACGGGGTGTTTGTTTTATATTTTGAAGTGGGAGTGGGCCGGTGGTGAAGTTGGGCTAGGGGATGGAAGTTGGGCTGGATGGTGGATCAGAGGGTGTTGGGGTTTGGTGTTAGGATAAATAAAAGGGTCCGTTTAGTTTGTAACTAAAAATACCACAAGGACCAACTTTGCAATTTTTAAAAACCAAGGGACTGAAAATGTCATTTTTCCAAAATATCACCAAGGACCAAAGATGCAAATATTCCAAAGTTCAATAACTAATTTTTAATTTTTCAAATTTTCAAAATTTCCCGGGGACTAAATATGACATTTTTCAAAGTATAGGGGTTAAACTTGCCATTTTGTGAAAATCTTTTATCCAAGGACCAATATTGAACATTTTGAATTTCCAAGGACTAAAAATGATTTTTCATCCAAACATATCCCACCAGGGACCAAATCTGCCAAAGTTTGAAACTCTAGGGACCAAAAGTGTAAATTTCCAAAACTTTTCCAATTTTTCACCAAAGGACAAAATACGACAACTTATGATTGTAAAAGGACCTTTGGTGATAATTTTCCATATTTTAAATATCCAGGGACTAGTTTTGTAATTTTATGAAAGTTGGGGGACTGAAACTGTCAATTTTGCAAACTTTATACGTTTTTCATTTGTTTTTGCTCATTTTGCATCTAAAACATATAAAACACAATTTTGAAATATTTTCAGTACTTTGATGCATTTTTGAGTGTTTTTGTATGTTTTGCAGTTCAGATTAGACCAAAAATGATGAGTGTTTGAGCACTCATCATCCCCCATATTCAGAGAGTGAGTGTGAACTTCGGGTGTGATATCAGTAGACTGAGGGAGTTTAGAAGTACTAGCAGTTATGGAATTTTCAAGTTCCATTTGATCAACGGCTAGTGACTCTGTCACATTATTTTCTCCCTGATTTTCAATGGAAGGGATTACAACTGATGAATCTTTTTGAATAATAACAATGTTATCTTCATAATCATCACTGTCATCATCGTCATCATAAAGAGCAGCATAGCGAAGATTGGCACGTATTTTAGCCGCTCTTTGCTCAGCAAGTAATTCTTCCATGCTCAAATCGTTTCTAGCATCTCGTTCTTCAGCAAGTAATTCTGCCATTGATTTTCACGAGATTCTTGAAACGATGTAGTAGCCAACCCCTCTTTAAAATTTTTAAATGCTTCAAGAACCTCATGACAAAGGTCTTGCGGGAATTGAGGAGTTGCTTGGGTAAATTGGTACTGTGGAGGTTGGTCTTGAAACGAATGGTCGTAATTGTTACAAGGAAATGGATTCCCTGTTTGACAATCCGAGCTAAAGTGAGGACCTCCACAGTTTTCACAACAGTAAAACTGATGTGGCTGTGAGTCGTATGTGCTAGAGTCATAATTGTTATCAGGAAACTGTTCATAGACAAGCGTGTTTCCCGATTGACAATCAGAACTGTAGTGTGGGCCACCACAGTACTCACAACAATTAAACTGTTGAGTCGGGTTTGGTGAATTGTATGGATATTGGTCGTAACCAAAATTTTGACTATTTTGACAATCAAAACGTTGGTGAGGACCTCCACAATATTCACACGAGAAGTTTGGTGTATTTTGATACGAAGCATAATTGTGATTTGGATAATATGATTCTTGCTCGTATGAATGTGATGGGTAATTGGAAAAATTTGAAGAGTCGTTGAATGATTTCTGATTAGGATCATAAGAAAATGAATTCCTCGAACCACAAAACAAACAACTTCCGTCTCGAATATCATTACCACATTGTTCACATGTACACCAACGACATGGTAAACCAAAAAGCGGCTCACCACAACCAACACAAGGAATAAAATCCGGAGGTGGGACAAGTGGTGTGCTCTTAGAGCTAGGAATTTCCACCACTTCCGTTATGGTCTCGGGTTTTGGTTCTTGATAAACGTGAAGATTAGGTAAGTCGTTCTTTTCAGTCACTGCCCTAAGCTCTGTACGTTCGCTTGACAAACTTTTAACCGTAAACCGAGAAAGGTTAGGATCAATTCTTGACGGTTTAGGAGCCATTGTGAGCTTAGGTTTTTGGATAACCGTAGATTGGACGTATTTAGCACTTCCATAGTCAGAGGGAAGTACAAGGTTCTTTGTCACCTCGGTTTCATGATCTCTTTCCCTCACCGGAGAAGGAATAGGAATCGAAGGTCCATCATAATCAACACGACATCTCGACATTTTTGACAAGGCCATAAGTTTTTCAACTTTGCTTTTAAAGGCCCTTTGTTCAAAGAAATCGTCATCGAGAGATGCCATTAGAATCAATTACAGGACAAGTGGAAGAAGTTAGAATCAAAAGGATAGAGGGTAAAGGGATGAAGAATAAAAAAGGTAGGAGGGTAAAGATGGATATTTTTGGGATTTTTGATAAACATTTTATAAGAAAGAAAATCTTTTTTTTTTTTTTTTTTTTTTTTTTTTTTTTTTGTGTTCGTTGAAAACTGATTTAAAATGTTTTCGGGAACAGTTTTGTTTTTGATAATAAGATAATATGAACAAAGGTGGATAAATATACAAATGGATGAATTCCAAAATCACTAATACATAAAACCGTTTAAAATACGCGCACAACCTCCCCGGCAGCGGCGCCAAAAATTTATTGGCTCCAAACGGTCAACCTAAACTGACCAGGGATGGTCAACCAGGTCAAACAGCCTAGAGTCAATGCTCCGCGGAATATAGTGGTTTCCCCGGGTCGTTATGTCCCGACGAGGTGTGATGGTACGAAAACGGGTTGGTGATCGGGTGAATTTGGACATGAATAAGGGTTTGAGTGAGTGATAGGGCTACACTAAGATATGAGGATTGAAAATAACTTAGAAACACTATACAAACAATTACTGATGATCAGATATACTAAAAACGTAAGCTAAGTCTAAAAACGCGTTCGTCTGATTTAATGTTACGTTAGCGTACGAAATAAAACGCGAGTTTTGTAAAATAAAATACCTACGGATATGAAAATTACATTTTTACAATCCTAATGATAAAAGAAAATTTTTAGAAAAAGAAAAATAATTTTTACACTATTTATATATTTATTATTAATTAATTACTATTTAATAACTAATTAATAATATTTAAATTACACTAATTATGAAATTAAGCTAGAAAAATGAAAATTTAATTCTAAAAATTCTAAAATAATATAAAAGTAATTTTAAAACTAAAAATATATTTTTCTTACTTTTTCTCTATTTATTATTAATTAACTACTATTTATTAATTAACTAAAATTAATAAAAATAGAAAATGAATAGTGAAAATTATGAAAAATTTCCTAAAATTATTTAATGATATGTAAAACCTAGGAAAAATATAAAAAAGTACTGTTGTTAAATAAAAATTAATAAACCTATTTAATTAACTAATATTACTTAATTATTATTAAACTAATACTAATTATAATAAATACTAAATGAAAGGATAAAAATCTGAAAAAATTCCTACTAATACTTTAATATACCAGGAATTTAAGAAAAATATAAAAACATATAAGTACTTGACAAAAATTTAAAAAGAAAAATTAAAAAGCTAAATTATGTTAAATAGAAGCTATCACTAAAAATTAAAATTGGTTTTTTAGATTTTCCTTTTTTTAAAACTAATTAACTACTGAAAATGATGAACTTTTGTGAAGGAACCTACTTTGGAACTTAAGAATAAGCTCAGTGGGAGCTTTTGTTCTCCAAAGTTAAGCTTTTGAGCTTAAATTGGATAATTAAGGCTTGAATAAGCTGCTACTTAAGCTAAATCCTAACCAATTAAGCAAGATTAAGTTAAAATATATTAAACAAACTTAGAGCAAGCTAATCTAGAACAAATAATCAATGATTAAACAGAAATGAGCAGAGATGAGCTTAAACACAACTGCAGTCCAAACAGACCTCAAGGGCTTGAATGCAAGGCATTTAAGCTAAAGGGCAGAAGCTCTTAATCCAAAAGTGAGCATGGAAATAACAAGCCTGCACAACTGGCTTCCCAAAAAAACACATTTCTCAGGGGGGGGGGGGGGGTAAGTAGATAGCTAGATGTGAGGTGATGAAAGGACCTTGGTCGCCACTGATCTAGTGGAATGGGTCAGAATGGTGATTGAAGGTTACAAGCCAAAAGGACAAGCTCACACTTAGAGACTAGGCTGCAAAAGCAAGTGTGAACTCAAAACAACTCAAATAACTGAAATGATAAACTAAGTCAACAAAGACAGGCTAAATGATGGCCTGTGAATAAGCACTTACTAAGTCAAAATAAGCAAACTAACCCCTAAATCCTATAGACTACCTAGGGGGCTACTCAAAACACTAATAACCTCGGAAATTGGTCAAGATTTGACCAAGTAATGAGCAAATCAAAATGGGTCCAAGCTGGTATGCAGGGCACACCTTTGTCACTGAGATCAGTTCAAGGGTGATTTTGGGCAAGCAAATGGATGCCAAATTGAAATCTTCTTTTTGACTAATATAAACTAGCTACCAAATATTGCAAAACAACAAAGGTCTCAAAATTTCACCCAGTACACAACCCTAGATATGCTCTTGAAGTCTGCTCAATCAACACAGTATGCAAGTTTGACTTTTAAGATTTTTGAACAATATTTGACTTTTGTGAATTTATATGGATCTAAACTAACTAAATATGCTATGTTAACCCTAAATACAACTAATTTAAGTGTACTAGATAAATTGTGAACTAAATTAGAACATATGCCAATCTATTTATCACACAGTTAGGCTGTGTAGAAAATTGAAAAGGATTTTGACCATGGGGCTTAAAGACTACAAAGGCAATATGGTAAATGACCTAATGTTAACCTAAGAGTGCTACCTAGATGGTGTTTAGCTAATCACAACAACCATAACACATTAACATCAGTAATGCCAAACACCCCTTATAGTGGTGTTTGTTGGTGATTTCAATAGAGAAAACAGATTTTATGCTGAAAGTTGGAAATCAAATGACATAATACACTAAATTCAGAGTAAATAAGCTACAATGGGCAATGAATAAGCTGTAAGGATAAGTAGTTCCTAATAAGCTTATGAAGGCTAAGTGAAAACAGTAACAACAAGGATTTGAACTACAACTCATAAGCTAGCATACTAACATTTTCAAAGCGTAATTAACCTGTTCTAAGAGAAATTAAGCAGAAGATAAGCAGTTTGAAAAGCAGAAACAGATAAGCAGTTGGTAAAAATAAAACTTGCATTGATTTAAAAATAATTAGTACAAGGCATTTGCAGAAAACTTAAAACTAAACTTTCTAAAACTAAAATTACACTAGAATTACTACTTACTACTAAAAACCTAACTGCCATAAAAATGGCTACAATTGAACTATTTATACTCATAATAAAAATAAATTAGGGTTCCATCTTGTTTCTTGTCCTCTTCTGAGCTTCATCACAGCCCTTGGATGCTTCAATATTAGTCTCAGCGTTCCATTGCTTTTGGCGGGAAAGAGGATTTCACAACTTGGCTTCTGATAACTTATGGCAGAGGTGAAAGGTTTGGAGGGTAGTGGTGGAAAGTGAGATAGGGTGTGGAGTGTAGGTAGGAGTGATGATGGTGTTTGTGTTGCAGGTTGTGGTAGGCTAGGGGAGGGCTAGGGTTCACGTGTGGAGATGAGGGGGATGAGTGGAAGAGGGGTTTGACTAATTTTGACCTAGGGGGAAAGTATTAAACGGTTTGTATATTATTTTTGGGTTGTTTGGGCCAGGGGTTGGGTAGTGGGCTAGAAAGGAGTGGATTGGATTTGTGTTGTGTTTGGTTTGGATAATACAAAGGTTAACCGTTTGGTTTTGGTATATATAATTCACAAGGACCATTTTGTAATATCTTGGAAGTTTGAGGGCTGGTTTTTTTAAATTCTCAAATGTTTATCACAAGGATCAATATTGCCATTTCCAAAGATACAAGGACCATCGTTGAAATTTTGAATGTCAAGGACCACTTTTGTAATTTTCCAAACTGTAGGGACTAAAGTTGCCATTTTTGAAACTTGACTTTTAAATGACTAATTTTTGACAACTTGTGAATCCCAAGGACTTATTATGATATTCTGCAATGTTTTGAGAATCCCAAGGACCATTTATGTAAATTTCAAAAGTTTAGGGTCCTTTTCTGCCAATATTGAAACCTGAGGGACCAAAAGTGTAATTTTCTCAAACTTTTCACCCAAGGACTTGTTTTGACAATTTTTGAATTCCAAAGAACTTGGGTTGACTTTTCTTTCATTTTAAACCTTCAGGGACTAGTTTTGTCAATTTTTGAAACTTGAGGGACTGAAACTGCCAATTATGTAAACTTTGTTCGTTTTTTCATTTGTTTTTAAAACATTTTGCATCTAAAACATATAAAACACAATTTTGAAATATTTTCAGTATTTTGATGCATTACTGAGTGTTTTTGGATGTTTTGTCAGTTCAGATACGATAAAAATGATGAGTATTTACACACTCATCAAGAGTCATGATCAATTTCATTCTTAAAAACAAATTTGGGGTTTCCCCTTACACTTAGCTTTTGCAAAATACCTTTATATGAAGTTAAGACGAAGTTAAACGACAAAATAAAGCATTTTCACAATTTTAGTTTGAAACATGATCTACCAACAATAAAAATAAAGCATGTATACGGAAGCAAATAACAAGCAAACAAATAAAAATCACACAAAGCATGGGTTGCCTCCCAAGAAGCGCTTTTCTTTATTTACGAGTCTTGTAGCTAGACTCAAGGTCATGGGCTATCACGTGACCTCATCGTTAGTCTCATTCTCTAGGTCATCTCCAATCTCGGTTTTGTTTTCCGGACCTAGTTGCAAACATTCCTTGTAGAAACCAAGTATTCTATTCATGACATAATCTACTCCTTTACGTCTATCCTCATCATTTCTATAATAAACCGCTTGCTTGTGTTCCTTTTCTATGTTTGATAGAAGGCGGTATTGTTCAATCTTATAGGGCATTTGGTAAGCAATCTCATCATTCTCTTCCTTGAATCTAACTATCCCTAGGGTCGGGTCATAACTCATCTTAGAGGCCTCAACTAATGGTTTTCCGAACACTACTTGACTTAGGCAATCATCTATTACCGGACGAGTATCCTCTACTATCACAAAGTCGGTGACATAAGTGAAGTTTCCTACAAAGACATGCAATCCCTTCACTCTTCCTACAAAATTGCTCATCCAATTCGTGTTAGGCATCATCCTATAACCAAGTTGCTTCTTCATTACCCAATTATAATAGGTCCTAGTCATTATGTTTATAGGAGACCTAGGATCGATATAAGCTTTCCACACATGCATATGCCCAATGTTGCATGGTATGTTATTGTTAGAGGGATCTCCTACTTTAATAAGGGGTGAACCAAGGATATATGGTGTCTCGGGATCATCGAATAAATCCTTGTGATATTCCCGTTCTTCCTTGGTGGGCAACTTATCAAAGTACTCTTCTACGTTTTCTACTTCCTCTAACTTTTCTCCCTTATTAACCTCAACTTCCTTAATCTCATCCCTTGTCTCGGTTTCTATCCCAACTTCATCCTTGTCACTTTCTTCTATATTCTTATCTTTTGCCTTAATGGTGACAACATTGACAAAGTGGACGTGTTTGGATGATGAAGGGTCCTTAATTTGGATTCCGCTATTAGTGTCCCTAGTGTCCTTCCCGGGTGACAGATGTTTAAAGAGTTTATAGGACTTTTTATTTTCACAGGAGAGGTTGGTTGATTCATGATGGTGATAGATTTGACTTCTTCAGCCTGAATCGGTTTATTAATAGCGTGCTCTTTAATAGCGGTTAACAATTTACAAATCTTGTCATTCATATCGGCCTGCTGTTGTCTAAATCGGTTTTCGAGCGTGGAAAGCTGTAATTCTTGAGAGAGAATGAACTTTCGCAAGGTATCTTCATAGCTTTGATTAGGAGTGTCCTGAGGTGGAAAATGCTCGGACTATTCGAGTGGAGGAGAATCATCAAAGGATATGCTCCGAGTTTGGTATCCTCTGAAATTTGGCTTATCTTTCCATGCATCATAGGCCTCGCCAAAGGTTCGAGGACCTCGATTAGTGGCGGGCTCTCTATTATTTGTTTTATCAGCGCCTGACGATGTGAATTTCTTAAAGGCATGCTTCGGAAGTTCCATGCAGTTATGAGTTTCATGAGGACCACTACACAACTTACACGAAGAAGTTATTTTGTTCACTTGGCTTGAGGGCTTAGGAGCTTCATAGGATTTCATGAGAAACTTGACTTGATCCTCAAGTTGCATGATCCTACGGTCGGGAGTGCTAGAATTGTTCGAAGGCAAAGATATTGCCTTGACCGTTTTGTTCAAAGCACGGGGATCATTCCAACTTTCATTGTCATAGAGAGCACGATCTTCTATGAGTTCCCACGATTCTTTCGCACTTAGATCACGTAGCTTGCCACCGGCCGATTGGTCAATGGTTCGCCTTGTGGAGAGGTCGGTATGGTCATAGAAGATTTGGACTTGGAGCCAAAGATCTATGCCATAATGAGGGACTTTTTGGAGTAAGTCCTTGAAACGAGTCCATGCTTCATATAGAGTTTCACCTTGACGTTGTTGGAATATCAAGATATCATTTCTAAGCTTGGTAGTTCTCCCCGGTGGGAAAAATTGAGCAAGGAATCGAGTGGTGAGATCATCCCATGAGGTGATGGATCCCGCGGGTAAACGTTCAAGCCATTGACTAGCTTGATCACGTAGAGAGAATTGGAATATGCGTAATCGGGTCGACTCTCTAGTTACAACATCATGGTCTATGGAATCTACGATTTTAAGGAAATCCTTGAGATGTTGATTAAGATCTTTGGAACGAAGTCCATGGAATGCACATCCGCTTTGCACCAACCGGATGGTGTCGGATCGCAAGGGGGACACATTGGCTCCTTGAGTGAGCTCAATAGTGTTTTGATAGCCTTGGTGGCTAGGATGGGAATACTCTCCTAAGGTTCGGGGCCTAAGAGGTTGGTTTGCTAGTGGTGGGTTTTGTGGGTGGTTTTGTTGTGGTGGGTTGATGGGTTCAAAGATGTTACCACCTTCCATGATGCCGGATGGTAAAGCTTACGAACAAAGACACGAAGAAAGGAGATAGACTAAAGAAAACTTAAAAATAAAAATAAAATCTTACTAGAAAGGAATCTAGCAAGTAAACCTAATAAAAAGAAATCCTAACCTAGACAATAACTATTCCCCGGCAGCGGCGCCAGAAACTTGATACGTGGGAATCGCACCAGGCTTTACCTCTCGAGGGATCTCGAGAAGCTTACAACCCCCACCAGGCAGTGTACCTGATCGTTGTAGTTTAGTATAGTGACAAGTACCGGGGCATTGATCGTTCAACTCAGGAACAGTGTCGCTAGGATTAGAAAGTCTCTTAAACTAAGTCTAGAGGTGAGGGATGATTCTTTTTGTATTTTTATGTTTTATAAAAGCAAATAAAATCTCGGTTTTTGGAAGAGTGGGCGGAATTAGTTGCTAGCCAACTAACCCAATTAACTACAAGTGCAATCAAAATAAAATAACAAAAGTGAAAATGAAACTAATTTCACTAGTGGTGTAAACAATGATGGGGAAAGTTGTGTTTACTTAGGTTTCATTACTCCCTAGATATGTTTTACAGGTTGATAGCTTGTTACAATTGCATGGATGGCGGGTCATATTCCTTAATACTAGTCGTAGGGCAGTGTACAATATTCCCTAACTCTAGCTTGTTACCTAGATCCACTTTTGACGCCGTCATGTGTAAATTTCTTCTGGGCCGTCACTAATACATAGACCATGACGGCCTTGGGTGACGCCGTCATCTCCAATGCACAACACTCTCTGGATCGTCACGTGTATTATCCACATCCACCTCTTTTGTTACTCTTGACGCCGTCATTAGGAAAATGTGACGCCGTCAGGTACTGTTCCCAGCAAGGAAAATTAACACTTTGCCATTTTCTTCACTTTTATGCTCCAAAAAATGTCCAAAATGCTTCCTTTTCCAGATTTCACTCCAAAAGTACCTAAAATAACAAAAGGAATGATTTAGGGCAATATTTGATCAAATAATCTCGACTTCGGGCTTAAATGTCCCCTTAAAAACGGTTCACTTTTCGCCTCATCACATCATCAGTCAAGGCATAGTATTCAAAACAAAAAGAAGAAATACGAGACTAGTTTGATGTATTACAAAGTAACCACTGACAACAACCAAATCCAAACCCAACACCATAGCCAACAACTAATGCTAAATCCCTTCATCTAATCAGCATCGACAATCTCCTAAACCACAAAAGACTCAAACATACAACAAATAAATAGATCTCAGATTTATTTTTGTGTTTTCCAAAAGTCCTTTCTATGAACAAACACACGAAAATAGTATCATCATTGATCATTTTTGATGCTTTGCTTCTTTTAATATTCGAACACTTATAAGAAAAATTAAAACAATAGTGTTTTGATTTTGCTTTTGATTCGGTTTCAACGAAAATGAACAAAAACACATAAATATAAAAAACCTACCTGAGATCTTTAAGAAGATCTAGAAGCCGAAAGAACTAGATGAAAAAGGTGGCTTTTGGTAATGTTTATTTGTTTGATATTGGGACATGATTGTGATGATGATGGAAGAAGATTGAGATAAGATGCGTCTATGTTTGATGGGAGATTTGTTGATGATTTGATGATGAAGAGATAAGTTAGGTAGTGAGAGCGGCGTTGTATTTGATGGGTGTGTCAGATTAGGTTATCAAAATGTGAGAATTCTTAGGGTTATGTATTATTAATACTGATGTGTAGGTGGATCAGATTCTGTGTTGTACTGGGCTCGGGTAATGATTCAATGCTATTTGGGCTTTGCTATCCGATTATTGGACTGAACGAATTTATCACTATTTTTATTGGGCTGAATGGTTAGTATAAAACTAGTGAATAGGATTTGTCGACTTGAATCCGGAAATTATTTAATTATTGAGCTGAAAATTTTGATCATACAAAAGTATCCTTATACATTATGTTACTTTCTTGGTACAATATTTGGTTAATGAAGAGTGGTATTTTGGTTAATTACAAATTTACACGATGATACATTTTTGACAAGATTGGGATAAACCATTATAATTGTTCACTTAAAACCATCAAAAGGCTAGTTTTTTGGCATATAACTGCAAGATGTGACTACGGCGTTTATTCATTATTATTTATTTGAGGTTGAAGTCGGATATCACGAATGCGTGTACTTAGTATCTGAAGATATCGAGGTTGGTTGGTTGAAGATTCTTCGAAATCCTTGTTCGAGCTTTTATCTGTACAAATGACAAAGACTTGAGTTATCTAGTTATACCTAATGTAAGGAGTTACGTTGTTGTGCTCACGGAGTATAGCTATCTTTTAAAGGAGTTACGTTCTAGTACTCAAGTGTCACTAAAAGATGTGGATAACTCAAGAGACATTCATATACATTTAAGGATGGTTGGATAGGTATATGATTTCCTACCTTTATTGAAATTCTCAGTATTGGTTCTTAGTCAGACAATAGTGCAAGTTTAAGTCACAAGTTCGGATTATTTTACTTCAGTCTCAAGTTCGTCATATTGGATTTTCTACATCAGTAGTCACTGCAAAAAGCCGTCAGAATGATAATGGGGTCGGTAAAGAGTTAGCTGAGAGGAGTATCAAAGAGTAAAGATGTTATCAACAGTTGATTCTCACAGGATATTTATGGTACTTCACACATATTCGACTAATTGGACATACAGGGTTACGCTGCCTCTATTTTCCATCGTAAACATAGTGTGTATGCTTTCTATTCCGCGAAGACATCGTGGGGGAAGAGAGAGCGAGTGTTCTTTGACTTTCATGACTTCTTTGCGAAAACACTCTTTTTCCCACAAGGATCTGCAATCAGGGGGAAGAAATGTGCACATCGGGGACGCCTAACAGGTTCACGTGATGGAGCTTACAATTTTATGACTACCGGAAAGACCTCCGCAGAGATGATCAGTGGTTCAATTTTGTGATTTTAGTGTTATCGTTTCAACTCTTACGGGTTGTGGTGTGAAGTAGCCTTCATACGTGAGAAGATCTTGCTGATCTCTTGCTTGTTACCCCCGAATGGAGCTTCTACATTGAGTATAACTGTGATTAAGTAACTACTCATATTTGTTGGGTGTGGTTTACTGTGTCATCTACAATTCCGCTGCGTACTCAAATCTTCAAAAGTTAGAAGACAAGTTGATGAGTGTTAAAATACACATACCTTTTACCTAATAAAACAGAGTCAAAAGACCAAAAACATAATGAAAATGCCAAATAGATGCTTGTTTTTGTGTTTGTGTATGTGCAGATAACGGGTATGAGAAAAGGATAAAAAGAAAGACAAAATGGACAAAAACGAACACGAAATTAGAAAGAGCACGAAATTGCGAGTCTAATGGTACGAGACGAAGACAATGAAGCAAAAGGAAAAGATTTCAAGCATTTATCGAAGATTATTGAAGCCAAGAAAAAAGCTTGAAGAATTAAGCCTGGCTGAGCCCAATATAAGACCAACCTAGCCTTTATATGTTGCTACTACTCCCTAATATGTCCAGTGTCAACTAGGCTTAATATGGCCCATCAAAGAAATAAATAATCCCTTGCCCAAGCGAATTTTTGGCTATGAGATTGTTTCATAAGCATTTTATAGTTGAGGGGCGACGTGGCACAACGGATTGCCACTATTTTTGGCTTGGACAAAAAGTTTACAATAAGATAAGAAGAACAGAGGCCACCATGATTGATATCGCATTTTTTTTCTTTTCTTCTTTGTTATATTTCAAATTTTTTAGTTTAGATTTAGTGAGTTTAATCTTTAAACTATGTAATGATATTTATTTAATGTAAGGTTTTAATCATTATTAATTTATGCTTATGTGTTATTAAACTTTAGCTTTTATTTTAATGATTTAGTTAATCCCTTTTTACTATTTTAACCATTATGCAGTCATGTTTTCAAAGCAATAATATTACAAGTGTTATGAATCTGATTTGGTTTTTAGTTTAACTTTCTTTGATCTTTTAAAATCTCTTTACTATTAAATATAGTTTGACTTTTGTAGCCTTATGTTTTACAGTACGTCTTTAGTTTACTAAACCTTTTATTAATAAAAAAAAATTATTTCACTAGTCGTGTAGTCAATCACTTTGTGTTTCGAACCAGTTCGTTTCTTGTTTCTTGTTACTTGTTCAAATCAAATTAGTGGCACTAAAAAAATAATAAATAAATAAAAAGTAAAAAATAAAAAATTATTGATTAAGGTAAGTTGTTATTTTGAAGTTATTATGGAAGATTTGGGCGCATGAGCTTCGAGGCGGGTATTTTGAGTACTATTCGAGTCGATAGTTTCATCTCATCGATCCTTAGTCTTAATATTTGGTGACTTCTAATCCCTTTTTTATTATCTATTGTTTATTGTTATGTTTACTTATGTTATTAGTGTAGTTTTTATTATATGTTAGTTTAGAAATATGCTTATTTTCGTTGGATTAATTGTTATTGTTAGCTTAGTAGTCATGAGTAGTGAGTAGACTTTTTATATACTTGTTGAGTAGGTTATTTCGTAAAGTAGGTGTGGTTTTATAAAAGTTGAAAATATATTGATTAGTAAATTTTTAAGTTACTTAGATTGAAATTTTGGTTGTTTGAGCGGGCAAAAGCCGTGAAAATAATTGGGTTTTAATTTAGATATTGATATCTCTTTATAAAAGATTGTTTTCAAAATAAACGAACGTTGTGAGAAAATATTTATTCGTAAGAGATATTAATTCATCAATAAGAGAATTTAATTGGAATAATAAACCACACTTAAGGATCATGATAATTTGCTTAACAAGTGTATCTTTTTATTTCATATTTCTTGTTTGCTTGCTTAGTATAATTTAGTTTGTTATTTTTAGTTGTTATCTTTTATCGTTAACTTTATATTATTTACTTGCCATTAGCTTTATTATTTTCTTTGCTTAGCAAAATTTAGTTGTTATCATATATTTATAGGATTAGTGTTTCTTCATTTTGGCTTTTAGGCTCGGGATTAGCCTGATTAGTGCGCGTTTTTATATTTTAATTACGTTTTTGCTAGTTTGTGCTTTCCTATCTTGTTTTATATGCTTGTTAAGTTATTTTTAGTTTATGTTTATTAATTTTTTCTATTCAAATCACTATTCACTTCACTCGATCACAAACTTGAACCGGTTTACCATTTCACACCTCGTCGGGACATAACGACTCGGGAAAACCCTATACTTACTGGAAAACGCGTGGTTTGACTCCTTTAACTATTTCTTGGTTAAAGTTGACTTTCTACCGCGATCATTTTGGCGCCGCTGCCGGGGTGGAGTGAAGCCGTTTATCGATTCGAGTTTGCAGATTAGTGATTGAAGACCCTTCTCCGGAAGTTATCGTCTCTATTTTATTTATTATTTTTTTTGAATATTCTTTTGTTTTTCCTAAATATAAAAAAACCCAAAAATATTTTCCTTTTCAAAACATGCTTTTCTTTTCTTCTTCTATCTTAGTTTGTTTTTCAATTATAAAAATCCAAAGATATTTTTCTTCTTATTTTATTTTCCTTTTTTTTTATTTATACAAAATCCAAAAAGAATCTTCGTTATCCTCTTATATGTTTAATTATTATCTCTTTATCCTCTTAACCGTTTAATTCTTATCTTCTTATCTTCTTATCACTCATATTGTTTAATTCTCCACCTTGTTCGATTCTTTACCATTTCATCCCCATGACCCAAGGACCATGGAGGATTTCTATCATTCGACACTCATCGGTAGAGGAGGACCGATTGCTCTGACAAACGATTTAGTTTTGAAAGATCATATGATTGAATTTATTCAAAAAATTTGCCAATTTCACAGTTTTGAAGATGAAGATGCTAATTATCATTTAGAAAAATTTCTATCGACCACTCAATTCTTCAAACAAAACGGAGTTTCTCAAGACAACATCCGTTTGAATCTCTTTCCCTTCTCGTTAACCCATGAAGCTGAATCTTGGTTTTAAACTCTTAAAACCCATTCAATTCATACTTGGGAAGAGATGTGTCTCAAGTTTCTTTCAAAATACTTTCCATACACAAAAACGATGCAATTTATAAGAGATATTATAAATTTTCGACAATTGCACAAGGAATCAGTATTTGAAGCTTGGGAAAGATTCAAATACTTGCTGCAGAGATATCCAGATCATAGAATTTTGCTCCTTGATACAATCTTAACCTTCTATCATGGCATAAATATGATCGATCGAGACAAAATCATGTTACCTGCCGGAGGAAATCTCAAGCGAAAAACTCCTCAAGAAGCTTATGATTTGTTCGAGAATATGGCACAACATCACTATCAGCGGGATACTGGAGTCCTTTATGACTCTACCACTGTTTTGAGTGATCATCATTCCGATTACATTTCCACAGAGATTGCACGAATTGAGGTCCTTGGCAAGAAAGAAAGGTATATAAATCAATATTGCCAACAAGGACTAGGTCATCCTAACACTATTCACTTTTTATACTCCGATGAAAGTGATGAGGATGAACCTTTTGAAAAAGAAGAATTAAAGATCCCTCAAAATATTAAAAACCCTTCAGATACCCTTTTAATGGGGGACGAGGAAGTCGAAATCAGTTCTCTTGAAAAGATTGATGACCTTGCCCCAATCCCAAGGGTATTCAAGGAACCTTTCGATCTTCTTGATTCTGATTCACATACTTTTGATACAGCTATCATGAATCCTTTGTTTGATTTCGATTCTGAATTTACTCTAAAATTAGATAATCATATCTTTTATATTCAGAGCGAGGAGAGTGATGAGTCAGATACGGAGATGATAATGGATGAGGTGCAAAATTCTAGCACATGAAGTACCGCACAAGTCCCACCTCCATCTATCCATCCAGAGCCCGAGCTCGTAGACACACTTCATAAGAGTGATTATCTTCTCGAGGAGTTCTCTGGTGAACTCTCTCATGTCATAGCTCCTCCGGAGTATGATTATTTCTATTTTGATCTTGAGAAAGATTTTAATCTGGGGGGAGACGTACTTATTGATGACAACACCCTGCCTCTCCCTCCCGCAGATTTTGAAAATTACCAAATGAGCTTTAACGATGATATTCAAAACGAAGTTACCGGAAAATTTGATTTTGAAAATGATGAATTGATCTTAATTGTTATCAAAATCTTTCTCTCATTCATCACATTTAGTATGACTTCTCCTATCCTTCACTCCATCGGGAGTGAGGATACCATCTTTGACCCCGACATCACCGTTTAATATCTTTTAGAGCCGTGGGTATCTCGTTGGGGTGGAACTTTCGTATGCTTCAATGTTTATCCAGACCTCTTAAACGAAAGTCCGATGGAGATTATTTCTTCCACATGCTCCCTCAAGGACAAATAAATTCGGGGTCGAGTCAAGCTACGAGACTCGGTTAACAAAAACAAAGTGCTTCGTGGGTGGCAACCCATGCTTATCCTTTTATGTTCTTTTTGTGTGCTAATAAGTGTAACATGAGGAGGTCTACCTCTTCCATTTCTATTGTTTTGTGTCTGTTGTCTTGTGCCGGATTTGCCCGACATGTGAAGACTCTCGTGCTCATGGTTTTGTATATCTCCGTTCGATTCTCATCGTACAAGTGCTGAATGGGAAATCCGGTATCCTTAATCTTATCAACTAACGTTATCTTTTGGCATAATTAATAAACAGCCTTAGATACAACATAGGATGACCCTCACCCTTGAAACATTGAGGACAATGTTTAACATTAGTCTCGGGGTTATCTTCGATTTGACTTGCACCTTTCATGTGCCGATTACTCATGCAAACTCCGTTTTTCTTAAAAAATCCAAAAAATTGAAAAAAATTCACCAAAAAAAGTACAAAAAAAATGAGAAAATTTGAAATTTTTTTGCAAAAATATAATAAGTTTTGACACTTTGTTTTGACTTTCCGCTGGGTAGAGTAAGAATAAAAATTTTGACTTGACCGGGCGTGTTGAGCCCTAGCCTGTTCCCTTATACATTTGGCTAAGCATCCGCGGATCTCATTACTTGAGATTTTAAATTTGCGGAGAACGAGAAATGATAGTAAAGACATTAGTGTGATTAGATGCTAAACGTGGAATAGTTGAATTTCTTTATAGCTCATAACGGTTACTTGTAGTCGTTGCTCCCGCAAGATTGAAAACCCAAAAATAAAATAATTAGAATTACGTGTTTTCAAAAGTTGTCTAAATTCCCGCTCACCTTACGTGTTGGCATAAGCATTAAATGGGCCTTAGATCCTTTATTCTGAAAGGCGTTTAGGTCTTGGAACTCCCTATTTTGTTGTATGCCACATGAGGTTCACAAATAACACCATTAATATGTAATAAATGCCAAAAATAGCAACGGTTCGACAAGCGGATCCTTACATCCTTTTTTCTGAAAGTCGCTTAGGTCTGGGAGTTTCACCGTGAAGCTCCGTATGCTTGAGGAAAAGTAAAATGTAATAAAATCATAAATACCAAAAATAACTGCGGTTCGACAAGCGGATCCTTACATCTTTTGTTTTGAAAGGCGCTTAGGTCTGGGAGATTCACCGTGAAGCTCCGTATGTTTGAGGTACAAAGTTATATATATAAAACCAAATGAAAAAAAATAATAATAAAAATAAGAAATAAAAAAAAAATGATGAAAATGTTGAAAAATGAAAAGTGAAAAATATAATAAATGTGGTGTGAATTTGTGAGCCTTTTGAGTTAAAATTTAAACGATTTTTCAATCCGCCTAAATCTATCAGACTTTAAACTTATCGGAACGAAAATGAGAAATCATTTCTTTAACAAAGTCTAGATATAATAAGACTTGGGAGCAGGAATTTACAATTAGCATTTAGGAGTAGTGTTAGCATCTAATGACATTTTTGGCTATGATTTCGTTTTCATGCTTAGCTTGGTAACTCGTGAAAAATCAGGGACGATTAATTCTATCCGTATGGACACTTTTCTCTGAGCTGTGTTTCTTACTCCGTGACCCTAAACGTTATTGAAAAATGATGAAAGTCAAACATCCCGTCACATAATAAGTGTAAAAAGTACAAAAATATTAGTGTATGAAATAAAATTGAAAAACGGGGCGTTCTCAGGAATAAATGACTTTTTACTCTCTTTTGAACATTATGCTACTTTTTCAACGTTAGTAAAAAGAGTTATGAAAATTATTTATCTTGTCGGGCGTGAATTGATCATATTGCGCGAGGATACGACAATACTTTCAAACATGTATAATTTGACATATATACTATATATATACTACAGTATTATTTGTAATAACTATGCTTTACGATTTTCAGACATGTATAATTTGTTTGTATTTTACAAAACAAATCTCTCACTCCTTAAATATACTAGCTTTCAACCAACCAATGTGTAATTACATATGTGTATTTTAAGTTTCTTAAACATAGTCTTTAAGGGCATGCTTAGCAAAACCCATCAATATACTATCCGTTTATGGTCGAGCATTGCACTCATAATATAAAACTGTGAAATTACATAAAACAGACGATATCGAACACTATGATATAAAATAACGTTATGTAATCATGTCTACAACCACGTACATTTAGCCCTTTAAAAGTTAAATTTAGATGTTATAAAAGTTTGTGTTTTAGACCATGTAAACAATATATCAACTCAAGTTTAGCAAATAGATTTTTTACACACGTTTTTTAAACATGTTCTAAATGGTTCTCTAAAAGAACTTATTCCTATATGCATTTTTGTTGCATATAATCGAACAATATAATATGAATTCACTGGATTATCAAATAATGAATAATTCATTATATAAGAGTGTTTAGTATGGGTATGGTATAAAAATATGTATTAAAAAGTTAATTAAAAGATTTATAATTGCATCTTTCATCACTTTATAATACTATATAAGTGTATACACGTTAATAGGGCTAATGTCACAAAAATATATCATAGTTGTCACTTATTCTTTTTTATGTATCGAATAATTTTTTTTTTCTATTTTGTGTACTAAACTTTATTTTTTGAGCATTTTTGTGTACTTTATGACTATTTTGCCTCTCATTTTATTAACATGTGAGGGGCAAAATGATCATAAAATACACAAAAATGCTCAAAAAATCAAGTTTAGTACGCATAATAGCAAAAAGAATTATTTAATACATATAGAAGAAAATTATGACAACTATTATGCATTTAGAGGCTATTAGTCCATATTAATAATTTAATATTGATGAGTTTTGAGATCATATTGTTCAACCTCGTTTTATAAGTATCACAAAAAGCCATTGAAAACCTATGACTTACGCTGTGTTTTCTGGTTCATCATTAAAAGAAGAGAAATATGATCTGATATCACTTCTTTCTTCCCTCTTCTTCCCAAAAGTGGGCAGATCATCTTCCTCCAAAAAAACACTCACACTTTCCTTCCTCACTCACTTCCTTTCTCCCCAATTTTCTTCCTAAAAAAACTCAAAAACACAACTTTGACTATCTTCCTTCCTCAATCATTTCCTTTCTCCCCAAAAACAAAATTAAGAACACAGCGTTAATGATCGTGAGTTTATGATAAAGCTTACATGCCTCTACTTTTCCACCTTGGGCCATAGATGTCATTTAGTATGCATGAAATTTCAAGCCATGTTTCATATTCATATAATCCAAATAAAATCACATGTGGAAACGCAACTCAAATTATACTAAGTACATGAAAACCTTGAGAAATAATTTAAATAACAAATCATCACAAATTAAGTACACGAAAACCTTGAGAGATAATTTAAATAACAGATCATCCCACTAAAATCACGTAGACGATTCATGGGCTAATCTTCAAATTCGGTCGGGAAGAACTCGGAGACGTTTTCATTTGACGTATATATATTGGAGTCGAGAATAGAATCCATTTGTGAAGGCGCATCTTTCTTTTCCGGTTTGTGCAATCCCTTGTTTCATAGCTAACGTGGCCTATATTGTTGGGATCGCTCCTAACACGTAAATGGAACAACATTTACGGGATTAAATTTACTATCTTGTTTAGCCAAAACACATGGACTTGTTATGTAATTTAGTAATAGTTTGATACGTGTTAGGCTATACATACCCCTCCATACTTTCATGGAAGGGTGAGACTTTGTGTGTATTTTCCCTTTCATCTTTCTTATTAATAAAACAAAAGTTTTCCTTTACTCTCTACTCTCTCTCACTAACCATGACTATCATTTACTTCCATTGTAACCGACCTCCTGAACCACAATAATCAACCAATAACACGATCCTACAAGTGGTATCAAAGCTTGGTTTTAGTTTTGGTTGATTTTTGGGTGGTGTTTTTCTTGTCAAAATCGTATTTTTTGTGTGGTACGAATCTATTTTGAAGCAGTTTTTACAAAGTTTTCATAGTCAACATATTTTCCTGCCAATAACAGTTTAATTACAAACTTTGGTAGTATCCATATGGTCACACAGTCCCAAACATTCATTTATGTGGTTAACATATATGTTATTTTATGTCTTTTGTCCAAATACCAATCGTATATGTTATCTGATAAATCATTTGTGACTTTCGTACCATTACTGTGAAATATTTGGGGTCAAAAAGGCAATTACATGGTCAAAACTGGCCAAAAAATGGTCGGAAAATGTGGCCGGAGAATATGGTCGGAAAATGGTCAAAACCCTCGTTTTACGCTTAAGATCTACACAAAACCCTCTTCTTACGCAAAAGAAGGTCAAGACCCTATCTTTACGCGCAACTCTTCCGCTATGTTTACGCGCTACTTGGAAAGTAGTGCGTAAGGGTTTCTTTACGCGTAAAACCAAGTTTCCGCATAAGGATATCGTTTACGCGTAAGGCTTACGCATAAGCTTATGGAATAAGGTTCATTACGCACAAGGTCCGATTTTACGCATAAGAGTTTACGCATAAGTTTTTCACGTAAATGGACCATCTGACAAAAATAAGATGAAGAAGATGAAAGACTTGTTGACCTTTTCCAAATATCAACAACTCAGTTGACTTCAGTTTATACTTACATCATCAGTCAAGGCATAGTATTCAAAACAAAAAGAAGAAATACGAGACTAGTTTGATGTATTACAAAGTAACCACTGACAACAAGCCAAATCCAAACCCAACACCATAGCCAACATCTAATGCTAAATCCCTTCATCTAATCTGCATCGACAATCTCCTAAACCACAAAAGACTCAAACATACAACAAATAAATGGATATCAGATTTATTTTTGTGTTTTCCAAAAGTCCTTTCTATGAACAAACACACGAAAATAGTATCATCATTGATCCTTTTCGATGCTTTGCTTCTTTTAATATTCGAACACTTATAAGAAAAATTAAAACAATAGTGTTTTGATTTTGCTTTTGATTCGGTTTCAACAAAAACGAACAAAAACACATAAACATAAAAAACCTACCTGAGATCTTTAAGAAGGTCTAGAAACCGAAAGAACTAGATGAAAAAGGTGGCTTTTGGTAATGTTTATTTGTTTGATATTGGGACATGATTTTCATGATGATGGAAGAAGATTGAGATAAGATGCGTCTGTGTTTGATGGGAGATTTGTTGATGATTAGATGATGAGGAGATAAGTTAGGTAGTGAGAGCGGCGATGTGTTTGATGGGTGTGTCAGATTAGGTTATCAAAATGTGAGAATTCTTAGGGTTATGTATTATTAATACTGATGTGTAGGTGGATCGGATTCTGTGTTGTGCTAGGCTCGGGTAATGAGTCAATGTTGTTTGGGCTTTGCTATCCGATTATTGGACTGAACGAATTTATCACTATTTTTATTGGGCTGAATGGTTAGTATAAGACTAGTGAATTGGATTTGTTGACTTGAATTCGGAAATTATTTAATTATTGAGCTGAAAATTTTGATCATACAAAAGTATCCTTATACATTATGTTACTTTCTTGGTACAATATTTGGTTAATGAAGAGTGGTATTTTGGTTAATTACAAATTTACACGGTGATACATTTTTGACAAAATCGGGATAAACCATTATAATTGTTCACTTAAAACCGTCAAAAGGCTAGTTTTTTGGCATATAACTGCAAGATGTGACTACGGCGTTTATTCATTATTATTTATTTGAGGTTGAAGTCGGATATCACGAATGCATGTACTTAGTATCTGAAGATATCGGGGTTTGTTGGTTGAAGATTCTTCGAGATCCTTGTTCGAGCTTTTATCCATACAAATGACAAAGAATTGAGTTGTCTAGTTATACCTGATGTAAGGAGTTACGTTGTTGTGCTCACGAAGTATAGCTATCACTTTAAAGGAGTTACGTTCTAGTACTCAAGTGGCACCAAAAGATGTGGATGACTCAAGAGACATTCATATACATTTAAGGATGGTTGTATAGGTATATGATTTCCTACCTTTATTGAAATTCTCAGTCTTGGTTCTTAGTCAGACAATAGTGCAAGTTTAAGTCACAAGTTCGGATTCTTTGACTTCAGTCTCAAGTTCGTCATATTGGATTTTCTACATCAGTAGTCACTGCAAAAAGCCGTCAGAATGATAATGGGGTCGGTAAAGAGTTAGCTGAGAGGAGTATCAAAGAGTAAAGATGTTATCAACAGTTGATTCTCACAGGATATTTATGGTACTTCACACATATTCGACTAATTGGATATACAGGGTTACGCTGCCTCCATTTTCCATCGTAAACATAGTGTGTATGCTTTCGATTCCGCGAAGACATCATGGGGGAAGAGAGAGCGAGTGTTCTTTGACTTTCATGACTTCTTTGCGAAAACACTCTTTTTCCCACTAGGATCTGCAATTAGGGGGAAGAAATGTGCACATCGGGGACGCATAACAGGTTCACGTGATGGAGCTTACAATTTTATGACTACCGGAAAGACCTCCGCAGAGATGATCAGTGGTTCAATTGTGATTTTAGTGTTATCGTTTCAACTCTTACGGGTTGTGGTGTGAAGTAGCCTTCATACGTGAGAAGATCTTGCTGATCTCTTGCTTGTTAACCCCGAACGGAGCTTCTACGTTGAGTATAATTGTGATTAAGTAACAACTCATATTTGTTTGGTGTGGTTTACTGTGTCATCTACAATTCCGCTGTGTACTCAAATCTTCAAAAGTTAGAAGACAAGTTGATGAGTGTTAAAATACACATACCTTTTACCTAATAAAACAGAGTCAAAAGACCAAAAACATAATGAAAGGGCCAAATATATGCTTGTTTTTGTGTTTGTGTATGTGCAGATAACGGGTATGAGAAAAGGATAAAAAGAAAGACAAAATGGACAAAAACGAGCACAAAATTGGAAAGAGCACGAAATTGCGAGTCTAATGGTACGAGACGAAGACATTGAAGCAAAAGGAAAAGATTTCAAGCATTTATCGAAGATTATTAAAGCCCGAAAAAGCTTGAAGAATTAAGCCTGGCTGAGCCCAATATAAGACCAACCTAGCCTTTATATGTTGCTACTACTCCCTAATATGTCCAGCGTCAACTAGGCTTAATATGGCCCATCAAAGAAATAAATAATCCCTTGCCCAAGTGAATTTTTGGCTATGAGATTGTTTCATAAGCATTTTATAGTTGAGGGGCGACGTGGCACAACGGATTGCCACTATTTTTGGCTTGGAAAAAAAGTTTACAAGAAGATAAGAAGAACAGAGGCCACCATGATTGACATCGCATTTTTTTCTTTTCTTCTTTGTTATATTTCAAATTGTTTAGTTTAGATTTAGTGAGTTTAATCTTTAAACTATGTAATGATATTTATTTAATGTAAGGTTTTAATCATTATTAATTTATGCTTATGTGTTATTAAACTTAAGCTTTTAATTTAATGTTTTAGTTAATCCCTTTTTACTATTTTAACCATTATGCAGTCATGTTTTCAAAGCAATAATATTACAAGTGTTATGAATCTGATTTGGTTTTTAGTTTAGCTTTCTTTGATCTTTTAAAATCTCTTTACTATTAAATATAGTTTGACTTTTGTAGCCTTATGTTTTACAGTACGTCTTTAGTTTACTAACCTTTTATTAATAAAAAAAATTATTTCACTAGTCTTGTAGTCAATCACTTTATGTTTTGAACCAGTTCCTTTCTTGTTTCTTGTTACTTGTTCAAATCAAATTAGTGGCGTTAAAAAAAATAAAAAATAAATAAAAAATAAAAAATAAAAAATTATTGATTAAGGTAAGTTGTTATTTTGAAGTTAAGGAAGATTTGGGCGCATGAGCTCCGAGGCGGGTATTTTGAGTACTATTAGAGTCGATAGTTTCATCTCATCGATCCTCAGTCTTAATATTTGGTGACTGCTAATCCCTTTTTTATTATCTCTTTTTCTTATCTATTGTTTATTGTTATGTTTATTTATGTTATTAGTGTAGTTTTTATTATATGTTAGTTTAGAAATATGCTTATTATCGTTGGATTAATTATTATTGTTAGCTTAGTAGTCATGAGTAGTGAGTAGGCTTTTTATATACTTGTTGAGTAGGTTATTCCATAAAGTAGGTGTGGTTTTATAAAAGTTGAAAATATATTGATTGGTAAATTTTTAAGTTACTTAGATTGAAATTCTGGTTGTTTGAGCGGGCAAAAGCCGTGAAAATAATTGGGTTTTAATTTAGATATTGATATCTCTTTATGAAAGATTGTTTTCAAAATAAAACAACGTTGTGAGAAAATATTTATTCGTAAGAGATATTAATTCATCAATAAGAGAACTTAATTGAAATAATAAACCACACTTAAGAATCGTGATAATTTGATTAACAAGTGTATCTTTTTATTACATTTTTCTTATTTGCTTGCTTAGTATAATTTAGTTTGTGATTTTAAGTTGTTATCTTTTATCGTTAACTTTATATTATTTACTTGCCATTAGCTTTATTATTTTCTTTGCTTAGCAAAATTTAGTTGTTATCATATATTTATAGGATTAGTTTTTCTTCATTTTGGCTTTTAGGCTCGGGATTAGCCTGATTAGTGCACGTTTTTATATTTTAATTACGTTTTTGCTAGTTTGTGCTTTCCTATCTTGTTTTATATGCTTGTTAAGTTATTTTTAGTTTATGTTTATTAATTTTAGTCTTAAAATCCAAAAATCACTTTTTCTATTCAAATAACTATTCACTTCACTCGATCACAAACTTGAACCGGTTTACTATTTCACACCTCGTCGGGACATAACGACCCGGGAAAACCCTATACTTACCGAAAAACGCGTGGTTTGACTGCTTTAACTATTTCTTGGTTAAAGTTGACTTTCTACCGCGATCATTTTGGCGCCGCTGCTGGGGTGGAGTGAAGCCGTTTATCAATTCGAGTTTGCAGATTAGTGATTGAAGACCCTTCTCCGGAAGTTATCGTCTAGTTTTTTTTTTTTTTTTTTTTTTTTTTTTTTTTTTTTTTTTGAATATTCTTTTGTTTTTCCTAAATATAAAAAAACCCAAAAATATTTTCCTTTTCAAAACTTGATTTTCTTTTCTTCTTCTATCTTTGTTTGTTTTTCAATTATAAAAATCCAAAAATAATTTTCTTCTTATTTTATTTTCCCTTTCTTTTATCTTTACAAAATTCAAAAAGAATCTTCGTTATCCTCTTATATGTTTAATTATTATCTCTTTATCTTCTTAACCGTCGAATTCTTATATTCTTATCACTCATATTGTTTAATTCTCCACCTTATTCGATTCTTTACCATTTCATCCCCATGATCCAAGGACCATGGAGGATTTCTATCATTCGACACTCATCGGTAGAGGAGGACCGATTGCTCCGACAAACGATTTAGTTTTGAAAGATCATATGATTGAATTTATTCAACAAATTTGCCAATTTCACGGTATTGAAGATGAAGATGCTAATTATCATTTAGACAAATTTCTATCGATCACTCAATTCCTCAAACAAAACGAAGTTTCTCAAGACAGCATCCGTTTGAATCTCTTTCCCTTCTCGTTAACACATGAAGCTGAATCTTGGTGTTACACTCTTAAAACCCATTCAATTCATTCTTGGGAAGAGATGTGTCTCAATTTTCTTTCAAAATACTTTCCATACACAAAAACGATGCAGTTTAGAAGAGATATTATAAATTTTCGACAATTGCACAAGGAATCAGTATTTGAAGCTTGGGAAAGATTCAAATACTTTCTGCAGAGATGTTCGGATCATAGAATTTTGCTCCTTGATCAAATCTTAACCTTCTATCATGGCATAAATATGATCGATCGAGATAAAATCATGTTACCTGCCGGAGGCAATCTCATGCGAAAAACTCCTCAAGAAGCTTATGATTTGATCGAGAATATGACACAACATCACTATCAGTGGGATAATGGAGTCCTTTATGACTCTACCACTGTTTTGAGTGATCATCATTCCGATTACATTTCCACAGAGATTGCACGAATTGAGGTCCTTGGCAAGAAAGAAAGCTATATAAATCAATATTGCCAACAAGGACCAGGTCATCCTAACACTATTCACTTTTTATACTCCGATGAAAGTGATGAGGATGAACGTTTTGAAAAAGAAGAATTAAAGATCCCGCAAAATATTAAAAACCCTTCAGATACCCTTTTAATGGGGGACGAGGAAGTCGAAATCAATACTCTTGAAAAGATTGATGACCTTGCCCCAATCCCAAGGGTATTCAAGGAACCTTTCGATCTTCTTGATTCTGATTCACATACTTTTGATACGACTATCACAAATCCTTTGTTTGATTTAGATTCTGAATTTACTCTAAAATCAGATAATCCTATCTTTGATATTCAGAACGAGGAGAGTGATGAGTCAGATACGGAGACGATAATGGATGAGGTGCAAAATTCTAGCACACGAAGTACCGTACAAGTCCCACCTCCATCTATCCATCCAGAGCCCGATCTCGTAGACGCACTTCATAAGAGTGATTAACTTCTCGAGGAGTTCTCTGGTGAACTCTCTCATGTCATAGCTCCTCCGAAGTATGATTATTTCTATTTTGATCTTTAGAAAGATTTTAATCTTTGGGGAGACGTACTTATTGATGACAACACCCTGCCTCTCCCTCCCGCAGATTTTAAAAATTACCAAATGAGCTTTAACGATAATATTCAATGAAAATTACCAAATGAGCTTTAACAATAATATTCAAGACAAAGTTATTGGAAAATTTGATTTTGAAAATGATGAATTGGTCTCAATTGTTATCAAAATCTTTCTCCCATTCATCACATTTAGTGTGACTTCTCCTATCCTTCACTCCATCGGGGGTGAGGATACCATCTTTGACCCTGACATCACCGTTTATTATCTTTTAGAGTTGTGGGTATCTCGTTGGGTGGAACTTTCGTATGCTTCAATGTTTATCCAAACCTCTTAAACGAAAGTCCAATGGAGATTCTTTCTTCCACATGCTCCCTGAAGGACTAATAAATTCGGGGTCGAGTCAAGCTACGAGACTCGGTTAACAAAAACAAAGTGCTTCGTGGGTGGCAACCCATGCTTATCGTTTTATGTTCTTTTTGTGTGCTAATAAATGTAACGTGAGGAGGTCTACCTCTTCCATTTCTCTTGTTTTGTGTCTGTTGTCTTGTGCAGGATTTGCCCGACATGCGAAGACTCTCGTGCTCATGGTTTTGTCTATCTCCGCTCGAGTCTCATCCTACAAGTGCTGGGAAATCCGGTATCCTTAATCTTATCGACTAACGTTATCTTTTGACATAATTAATAAACGGCCTTAGATACAACGTAGGATGACCCTCACCTTTGAAACATTGAGGACAATGTTTAACTTTAGTCTGGGGGGTATCTTCGATTTGACTTGCACCTTTCATGTGCCGTTTACTCATGCAAACTCCGTTTTTCTCGAAAAATCCAAAAAATTGAAAAAATTCACCAATAAAAGTAAAAAAAAAAAATTGAGAAAATTTGAAAATTTTTTGCAAAAATATAATAAGTTTAGACACTTTGTTTTGACTTTCCGCTGGGTAGAGTAAGAATAGAAATTTTGACGAGACCGGGCGTGTTGAGCCCTAGCCTGTTCCCTTACACATTTGGCTAAGCATTCGCGGATCTCATTACTGGAGATTTTAAATTTGCGGAGAACAAGAAATTGTAGTAAAGACATTAGTGTGATTAGATGCTAAACGTGGAATAGTTGGATTTCTTTAGAGCTCATAACGGTTACTTGTAGTCCTTGCTCCCGCAAGATTGAAAACCCAAAAATAAAATAATTAGAATTACACGTTTTCAAAAGTTGTCTAAATTTCCGCTCACTTTACGTGTTGGCATAACTATTAAAGGGCCTTGGATCCTTTATTTTGAAAGGCGTTTATGTCTGGGAACTCCCCGTTTTGTTGTATGCCATATGTGGTTCACAAATAACACCATTAATATGTAATAAATACTAAAAATAGCTACGGTTCGACAAGCGGATCCTTGAATCCTTTGTTCTGAAAGTCGCTTAGGTCTGGGAGTTTCACCGTGAAGATCCGTATGCTTGAGGAAAAGTAAAATGTAATAAAATCATAAATACCAAAAATAACTGTGGTTTTGTCAAGCGGATCCTTGCATTCTTTATTCTGAAAGGCGCTTAGGTCTGGGAGATTCACCGTGAAGCTCCGTATGTTTGAGGTACAAAGTTATTGATGCGTGGAATTGCACCCTTGCAAAAGGTTTTACCTCTCAAGGGATCTTGAGAAGCTTGCAATCCCCACCAGGCAGTGTACCTGTTCGTTGTAGTATAGTATAGTGACAAGTACCAAGGGATTGATCGTTCAACTCAGGAATAGTGTTCGGTAGGATTAAAATTCTACTAAACTAGGTCTAAGGGTGAGGGATGATTCTTTTTGTATTTTTTATATTTTAAATGAAAGCAAGTAAAATCTCGGGTTTTGAAGGAGTGGGCGGAATTTGTTGCTAGTCAACTAACCCAATTAACTAAAGATGCAAACAAAATAAAATAAACTTAAACTAAATGTGTGGTGGAAACAATAATGAGAGAAAGTTTGTTTACTTAGATTTCATTACTCCCTATATATCTTTTACCGGTTGATTAGCTTGTTACAATTACATGGATGACGGGTTATATTCCTTAATACTAGTCGTAGGGCCGTGTACGATATTCCCTAACTCTATAGGCTTCTACTTCATTCTAGGTCGAGCCGACTACTAGCTCCTAACGTAGTATCACTAGCAGTTGCCTACGCATTAAATACAACCAATAAATCATAGTACACCTCCGATCATGTTTCTTAAGACGTTCAAGCAAGTTACCAATTGGAAGTCTGCTAGTTTTCTTAAGCCTAACATCAAATTCAATCATCCACCACAATTATAAACAAACCATCAACCAATAATCAACATCTAGGTTTCATTACATCTAAGCAAAAACAAGAAAAACCTAGCCTAGCATGTTAAAAAGAAGACAAGCATAAGATAAAATCAAACAACACATAGACATATTGTATGATTATTGGAAAACTTATCTTCAATTGAACATGGATGGAACAAGGGTTGAAACCCTTGTTGTTACAGAAAATTCGTCTAGGGTTTGTACATAAAAGTTCTCCAAAAGTTCCACACTTAATGAATGAAAATTAGAAAACTATATTTAGATTTTACACCTTGACGGCGTCACGTTATAGCTTGTGACGCCGTCAACTCGCCGCCAAAACAAGGGTCGTATTACCTAGATCCAATCTTGACGCCGTCATGTTGAGAATAAGCTCTGGGCCGTCACTTGTAAATCAATCCAGACGGCCTTGGTGACGCCGTCAGGCATTTTTGCCTTGAAATAGTTCTGGGCCATCATGTGTATTTTCCATATCCACCTCTTTTGCCAAGCTTGACGCCGTCACTTGTATGTCCTTGACGCCGTCAGGTATTGTTCCCAGCAAGGATTTTGAGACTTTGTCGTTTTCTTCACTTAATTGCTCCAAAAACGTCCAAAATGCTTCCTTTTCCAAATTTCTCCTCAAAAGTACCTAAAATGACAAAAGGAACGATCTAGGGTAATAATTGATCAAATAATCACTAATTTGGGCTTAAATGACCTCGTAAAAGTGGTACACTTTTCGCCTTATCAAATACCCTTACACTTGAGATTTGCTTGTCCTCAAGCAAATGCGCTTTTATTCTAATCAAAATACAAGCTATGGGTCATTTAACAATAATATAAAAGTAATTGCAACAAATAATCGTTCCACTTAATACCAAAAACAAGCGCGGAGGTTATACACTAGCACCTCACAAATAGTGTTTAGATACTCACATCACTCGGGTGTAATAAAGTATATATCACAATAAGGAAATGGAAAACATCTCTCACTACATGTCATAGCAAATAGATTACCATAGGTTTGGGAAATGATCAAACCTCCACCACTTGGCGTAAGCACCTAGGATAAACTATAAAAGAGGTCTTTTAAAGGATTATAACATGAGGTGTAGGGATATGATAAATACGGTTTTGTTGGATAAAGGTAATTTTTACTGGTAGCGAGTTAATCATCTTGGTTAATTACATGTACAATGATACGTGGGAATCGCACCAGGCTTTACCTCTCGAGGGATCTCGAGAAGCTTACAACCCCCACCAGGCAGTGTACCTGATTGTTGTAGTATAGTATAGTGACAAGTACCGGGGGATTGATCGTTCAACTCGGGAATAGTGTCGTTAGGATTGAAATTAATGTAACTAGGTCTAAAGGTGAAAGATGATTCTTTTTGTATTTTTATATCTTATGAAAAGCAAGTAAAAATCGCAGGTTTTAGAAGGAGGGGCGGAATTAGTTGCTAATCAACTAACCCAAAAGCTACTAATTAAACTAATGTGCAAGAAAAATAAACTAAGGTTCTACAAGGGAAGTGAAGCATGTCTACCCATGAAATGTTACTCCTTGCTAGCTATCCAATTCTACCTATTGAATCGTCACACCTTGTTTTAATTGACAGGTTTTATTCCTTAATATTAGTCGTAGGGCCGTGTACAATATTCCCTAACTCTATAGGATCCTACTTCACTCCTATGTCGAGCCGTTATAAGCTCCTAACATGGGATCATTAGAATTCTCCTACGCCTTAAATACAACTAAAAATCGTAGTACACCTCCGATCATGTTTCTTAAGACGTTCATGCAAGTTACCAATGGAAGTCTGCCAGTTTTCGTAAGCCTAACATCGAATACAATCAACCAAACAAGAGACAATAGGAATCAAGAATTATAAACTAAACCAATTAGACCTATCGAAGTGTCACACCCTAATTGATGAAGATAGACACAAATATCAACAAGGAATCAATAAGATCTAATCAATTATATACAAGTTTCACACAATCATAAGTAGACACAAGGTGAATTAGCAAAACATAATCAAAGAAGGAGAAGCAACAATAATAATGAAAGACATAATTATGATAGAATCAACAAACCATTACAAGATGTTCATGGAGTGATTGAAACCCTTGAAGTTTCTGGAAAAACACCTACCTAAACCCAGGAATCGACCTTAGGGTTTAGGGCTTACAAAAAGTGAAGTTATGATGTTATATTTATAGGCAATGTTTCTGTCGGCAAGGCTTGACGGCATCAGCCCGTAAAGAGTGACGGCGTCATGACCAACTTTTCTTCACCAAATTGTAGATCTCTTCGTCCTCTTCACGTGGGATTTTGAATCACCTAAATCCGAGTTCGTATGCAAAAGTTATGACCAAAACAATATCAGCTACTCCGCGCGCAAGTTTTGATTGTCTTGATCAACATGTGACGGTTTTACTAAGGTTTTATTCTTGTGTAAGCCTTCTTCCTGACGTCGTCACTTTAAATCATCTGACGTCGTCAGGTTAAGTCCTAACGCCTTCATGTATAAACATGTTCTGGGACGTCACATGTATCTTTCTCTTGACGGCCTTGGTGACGCCGTCATGTACAAATGTCTTGAAATCTTTCTGGCCCATCATGTACAACTTGAATTATCCACCTCTCTATCAATGAGTGACGGCGTCACCTTCTAGATCTTGACGCCGTCAGGTACTGTTTCCAGCATGGATTCTTGATTTTCTCGTTTTCTTCATTCTTGAGCATAAAAAACGTCTAAAAAGCTCCAAAATGCTTCCTTTTGTAAGATTCTTCTCAAAAGTACCTAAAATGACAAAAGGAACGATTTAGGGCAATATTTGATTAAATAATCTTGAATCTGGGCTTAAATGACCCCTTAAAAACGGTTCATTTTTCACCTCATCAAATATCCCTACACTTGGGATTTGCTTGTCCTCAAGCAAATGAGCTTTTCCACCAATAAAAATACAAGTTAGGGGTCATTTAACACTAATATAAAAGTAATTACAACAAATGATCGTTCCACCTTAGTCAAAACAAGCACGGAAATTATACACTAGCACCTCACATTAAGTGTTTGGATACTCTCATCTCTCGGGTGTTGTAAATTTATATGTCATTATTGGAAATGGAGAAATATCACTCCCTACCTGTCATAGCAAATAGACTACCATAGGCTAGGGAAAGGATCAAACCTCCACCACTTGGCGTAAGCACCTAGGAAAACTATCAAACAGGTATTTTTAAAGGGTTATAACGTTAAGTGTAGGGGATATGGAAAACACGGTTTTGTTGGATAAACGGATACTTTACTGGTGGCAAGTCAATTGTCTTAGTTAACTACATGTACAATGAGGCGTTGCTAAGCCAAGACTCGACTCAACTTAAACTAACTACGACTCTTTTTGGATTTTCAAGACACTATTTGACTTAAACATAAATAAAAGAAACGGATGGTAGCCCGTATGTTTTTCTCTTTTCTTTTTCAATTTTTTTTTTAATTTTTTTTTCTCTTTTTTTTTCTCTTTTTCTTTCTTTTTTATATTTTTTTTATTATTTTTTTATTTTTTTTTGCATACACTTTTAATCTACCATCCAAAATAATACATCAAAGGGAGCTCGTTTCCTCCCTACACTTGAGCTTTTACATACTTTACAATCAACTATTCTAATGACTCGAATCAAGATAATCAAAACACTTGGAGTACTTTTAAACATTAACGCACATATGGGGGTAATAATTGACGTCATCCCCATTACTCCATTACAATAGTACTTTACCCATGAGTCCCAATCGTCCCAAAAGAATATGTACAAGATATGACTCAACTTAGCAACCATGTAATCAATTAGACAACTAACTAAGGGTTTAAACAAATAACAATAATGCACTAAAGATGAGTGCATACAAGGAAGGCTAAGGCGATTTGGGTGTACATTTTGGGGTGGATTGTAAACAAATTCTATCTTTAAGTAAGATGCTTAAAGTTAGAAACGAAAAGATAGGCTCGGAGGGGTGTACTAGGGGTATCGTGTACTAAAATTGAGTACAACGCAAAGGTGTGGGAGAATTGCTTGACCTAAGAAGTCAAAGTAAGTATATTACAGGTGTAAAACAAGGGTTATCCTAATTCCTCTTATTATGTAGTAAATCCTAACTACACGAATGTAGTCTCACTAGCGGTCTCGGGATGCATCGCTATCACAAGTTCTAGAATCTAAATACTACCGGTACACTCATAAGCACCAACAATGAATGCTTTTTCCTAAAGATCTAAAGACGAACCTCACATATTTGGGGTGGAAATTTTTTGAGTGGTATGGTTTTTGTGCTAGTCATACAACTCCTATCCATGAGACGCTTATTAAGACTAAAGTTTCACTCCTATATGTTGCAAAAAATTTTAAATTTGGTGCTAAAATTACACTAACAAGTATTTCTCTTAGTTTTATTACACATTCACTATCAAACAAAACAAAAACCAAGTGGAGTTATAGTTTCTAATATACCCTCCCTACACTTACTCCGAACATTGTCCCCAATGTTCTAGATAAAAGATGTAAAAGTAAAAATAAATAAGAATGAAAGAAACTAATACTCCCCTGATTCGCTCGGTGTGGATAATGGTTAAATCTTCCTCGAAGAGAATGAACATGATAAGCTCCATTCTAGAAATGTAATCATCTTCTTGTCCAATATAACCTGTAATCAACAAACACAAAAACCAAAGCATCAAACCGAACAAAGAAAAACCACAACTAGATGTAATTCCAGACTTAGAAATAAACACAAAACAAATCAATAAAAGGATAGGATACTTGTGGAATGAATTACGAATAGGAACTCATAAAACATATCCACAAGTATTGACACACAAACAAACAAATAAATTAAAAAAACATCAAAGAATTAAAAACATGGGTTGACTCCCAAGAAGCGTTTGACTCTACCCTTATTTAACGGAAATAGTGGAGGTTTTCCCTACACTTAGGATTAAGTGTGGGTGGAAGTAGCGATACACACCCTTAGGGTGGAAATATGTCACGTGAGGTGAAGGGGGTGAGTGAATGGCTTCCTTCATCCTAAAACTACCCGGATAATATTGGTTGATGGGTGGGTCGGTTCCTCTTTTGTCTCCTAGAAATAAATCTAAGGATGGAAAGTTGTGTAATGATTGAGGTCCCGATTCATCAACACTAGGAAATTCCTTAGAACTAAGAGTAAGGTTATCATTACAAGTATTTAAACCTATATCCTCTAGTGGTGCTTGGTCCAAGGGTTCTACCTCAATTGGGGTTCCTATAGTCTCTTCTACTTCTTCTGGGTAAGTCATGGGCGGTGTGTGCGCCTCAAATGATGGTAGGACTTGTGGGATACTTTGTGGGCTTGGATTGTCCACCTCATCCTCCATTATACCTAGATTACCTATGTGTTTGTTTTGTACTATGATTTTAGGCGACATCCACACAGGTATCCCTGAGTAATCATCCCCAGACAAACTTCCTGTTTGCTCTTTCAAACTTGTTATTGATTGATTTGTGATGTTGTTTGTTGGGTTGTCTACTCTATAATAATACTGGGCACAATCTTCTATGGCATCCCATGCTTCTTCAGCATTTAATTCCCTAAGGTCCCCATTGGTAAAATCGTCAATGTATCTTTGGTCATACGGGTGGACACTATAGTAAAAGATTTTGAGTTATGTACCATAGATCGAAACCATGATGAGGGACTATTCGGAGTAAATTTTTAAAACGAGTCCATGCATCATAGATAGGTTCATCTCGATATTGGTTGAGCATCAAGATGTCATTAGGAGTGAATGGGTTTCATGGTTGGTAGTATGGTGGATTCGCATTCTCCATAATGATTAACGGGAAAGTCAATGGAAAGGTTTCTATGAACAAATACACAAAGAAAAGATAGACTACGAGAAAGCTAATAAAAAGAAAATAAAAATCTCACTAAAAAGGAATCTAATGAGTAGACCTAATCAAAATAAATTCCAACCTAAGCAATAACTATTCCCCGGGCTGCGGCACCAAAAACTTGATACGTGGGAATCGCACCAGGCTTTACCTCTCGAGGGATATCGAGAAGCTTACAACCCCCACCAGGCAGTGTACCTGATTGTTGTAGTACATTATATTGACAAGTACCGGGGGATTGATCGTTCAACTCAGGAATAGTGTCATTAGGATTGAAATTAATGTAACTAGGTCTAAAGGTGAAGGATGATTCTTTTTGTATTTTTATATTTTATGAAGAGCAAGTAAAAATCTCGGGTTTTGGAAGGAGGGGCGGAATTAGTTGCTAATCAACTAACCCAAAAGCTACTAATTAAACTAATGTGCAAGAAAAATAAACTAAGGTTCTATAAGGGACGTGAAGCATGTCTACCCATGATATGTTACTCCTTGCTAGCTATCCAATTCTACCTATTGAATCGTCACACCTTGTTTTAATTGACGGGTTGTATTCCTTAATACTAGTCGTAGGGCCATGTACAATATTCCCTAACTCTATAGGATCCTACTTCACTCCTATGTCGAGCCGTTAGAAGCTCCTAACATGGGATCATTAGAATTCTCCTACGCATTAAATATAACTAAAAATCGTAGTACACCTCCGATCATGTTTCTTAAGACGTTCAAGCAAGTTACCAATGGAAGTCTGCCAGTTTTCTTAAGCCTAACATCGAATACAATCAACCAAACAAGAGACAATAGGAATCAAGAATTATAAACTAAACCAATTAGACCTATCGAAGTGTCACACCCTAATTGATGAAGATAGATACAAACATCAACAAGGAATCAATAAGATCTAATCAATTATATACAAGTTTCACACAATCATAAGTAGACTCAAGGTGAATTAGCAAGACATAATCAAAGAAGGACAAGCAACAATAATAATGAAAGACATAATTATGATAGAATCAACAAACCATTACAATATGTTCATGGAGTGATTGAAACCCTCTAAGTTGCTGGAAAAACACCTACCCAAACCCAGGATTTGACCTTAGGGTTTAGGGCTTACAAAAAGTGAAGTTATGATGTTATATTTATAGGCAATGTTTCTGTCGGCAAGGCTTGACGGCGTCAGCCCGTAAATATTGACGGCGTCATGGCCAATTTTTCTTCACGAAATTGTATATCTCTTCTTCCTCTTCGCGTGGGCTTTTGAATCACCTAAATCCGAGTTCGTATGCAAAAGTTATGACCAAAACAATATCAGCTACTCCGCACGCAAGTTTGATTGTCTTGATCAACATGTGATGGTTTTACTAAGGTTTTCTTCTTGTGTAAGCCTTCTTCCTGACGTCGTCACTTTAAATCATCTGACGTCATCAGGTTAAGTCCTGACGCCGTCATGTATAAACATGTTCTGGGCCGTCACATGTATCTTGCTCTTGACGGCCTTGGTGACGCCGTCATGTACAAATGTCTTGAAATCTTTCTGGCCCGTCACGTACAACTTGAATTATCCACCTCTTTATCAATGAGTGACGGCGTCACCTTCTAGAGCTTGACGCCGTCAGGTATTGTTTCTAGCATGGATTCTTGATTTTCTCGTTTTCTTCATTCTTGAGCATGAAAACGTCCAAAAAGCTCCAAAATGCTTCCTTTTGTAAAATTCTTCTCAAAAGTACCTAAAATGACAAAAAGGAACGATTTAGGGCAATATTTGATTAAATAATCTCGATTCCGGGCTTAAATGACCCCTTATAAACAGTTCAGTTTTTGCCTCAAAACACTTGGGGTACTTTTAAAATTAACGTACATATGGGGGTAATATATAACGTTCTTCCTCATTACTCTATAACACAAGTACTTTACCCATGAGTCCCAATCTTCCCAAAACAATATGTACAAGGTATGACTCGACTTAGCAACCATGTAATCAATTAGATAATTAAGTAAGGGTTTAAACAAATAACAATAATGCACTAAAGATGAGTGCATACACGGAAGGCTAAGGCGATTTGGTTGCACATTTGGGGTGGATTGTTAACAAATTCTTCCTTTAAGTAAAATGCTTAAAGTTAGAAATGAAAAGATAGGCTCGGAGGGGTGTGCTAGGGGTATCGTGTACAAAAAATGAGTACAACGCAAAGGTGTGGGAGAAATTAATTGACTTTGTTAGTCAAGTTAATTGACTTAAATGGTCAAGTAATTATGATACGGGTTTAGAACAAGGGTGATCCTAATGCGTCTTATCATGTAGTAAATCCTACTACACGAATGTAGTCTTACTAGCGGTCTCGGGATGCATCACTAACACAAGTTCTAGAATCTAAGTACTACCGGTACACTCATAAGCACTAATAATGAATGCTTTTACTAACAAATCTAAAGGCGAACCTCACATATTTTGGTGGAAAATTTTTCTGAGTGGTACGGTTTTTTTTGCTAGTCATATAACTCCTATCCGTGAGACGCTCATTAAGGCTAAAGCTTCACTCCTAAATGTTGTAAAAAATTTTAAATTTGGTGCAAAAATTGCACTAACAAGTATTTCTCTTAGTTTTATTACACACCTACTATTGAACAAACAAACTCAAGCGTAATTGTATTCTCTAAAGTATCATCATTTACCCTCCCCTTACACTTAAGCCGAACATTGTCCCCAATGTTCAATGAAAAGGATGTAAAAGAAATGAAGGTAAAAGAATGTGTAGAACCGTAGAGGGGGGTGAATACGGTTTCTCAGGCTTTTTGGGTGTTTAAAAACTTTAAGCCAAAGAGAACTCCTAGTGGTTGTACAATAATCCAACCACCACCAACACAACCAAAGTATATGAAGCAAGTAAAGAACACAACGATATATACTGGTTCGGGATGGGGGGTTTATACCATCCCTACGTCCAGTTGCGAATCCGCGACTCTGATACTATTCACTAGTATAATCCTTTCAGTGGACAACAAACCGTTACAATTCACTCCACCGATATTCACCAATATCGATGCTCACAAAGAAGGAGTTACTCCCCAACGGTATTCCGCCCTCAGAAACCACCCAAAAGAATCTCGCGATTCGACTTCACCTAAAGATCACAAAGATCACTATCAAGACTTCCACCCGGAAGTATCAAACCCCAACTAGATCCCCAATGATCTAGGCTTGGTCACCAAGACTCAAGACTTCCCTTACAAACAATTGAATGAATATAAGTTTCTTTGAACCAAGCCCTAACCTAACCTAGTGACTTGATTCTAGTAGAAAGGGTATAGATAAGAAGACCCTCGACACAATCACAAGAGTGGATTAGGTTCTTGTGATTCTTCCCTTGCAGGTAGATGTGTTCTTTCAAAGATGTTAGAGTGATAATCAAGAACACAAGATAAGAGATAGAGATAGAGATAGAGATTTGAGAGTGTTTAGAGAGAAAGAATAATGGCAAGGGGTGAGGAATACAAGAGGCAAGGCATGGTATTTATAGGCAAAACCCAATCTTGGGAATATTTTACCAAGGCCGGCGCGTCACCCACGCGTTGACGGGTGGGAGGCGCGCCAGACACCCAGGGAAAATATTCCCGAGGCTTTGGGTGTTTGGCATTATAAATGCCTTACCTTGCTAAACCCCCAATTGTACTTCACACTAAACCTTAACATTTATCAATCTAAGGTTCACCAACTCAAATAGCCAATTTGGAAAATCATTTGTGAAGTGTTTATAAAAAAAAACCAAATACCAAGGGTAGAAGAGTAGAAAAGGTAATTTGGTGGGGTTAGAAATGGTATTCCTCACATGGAATAATATAGAAGAGAATATGCCATGGGATATTCCTCAAGGGAAAGGTTAAGGTGTAACTATGGTTAGGTTTAAAGGTTTAGAGGTTAACCATGGTTAGGAGTAGAAAGGTTAAGTGTTGAGAAGTAACCATGGTTAGGTTTAGAGAGAGAAGTGTATAGAGAATAAACCATGGTTAGGTTAAAGGGTTTACTCAAGGGAATGTTCCATCCTTGGTGTGGTTAAGAGTTAACCATGGTTGGGTGTAGAGAGGTAACCATAGTTGGGTTAGGTTGTATGTTGGTTAAGTTAACCAAGGTTGGGTTCGGGTCAAGTGTTGAGAACTAACCATGGTTGGATGAGGTGAACCACGGTTGGGTTAAGAAGGGAATATTCCAAAGGTATATTCCTTTGCTTGGGGGGAAAGGTTGGATGAAGGGTTGAGATGAGTTTAGTTTGAAATGGATGGTTAAGATGTGTTGTAAGAGATTGGATGGTTGAGATGGTTTTGATTTGAAATGGATGGTGGAGATCAAAGGAGCCTTTTTGCTTGGGGAGGAAGGTGAATCAATGGTTGAGATTGTTTTATGTTTGAAATGGATGGTTGTGATTAAACACATGTGGTGAAATAGAAAAGAGGTTGGATGGATGGTTGAGATGTGTTTAATTTGAATTGAATGGTTGAGATTGAAGATGTGTAAGGAATATAAGAGATGTGTAAGAGATGTGATGTTGTAAGGGAATGGGTGGTTGAGATGAGTTGGATTTGAAATGAATGGCTAGGATCAAAGTGTTTAGGGGACAAGAGTACACTTTGTGTAAGTGGTGTAATGGAATGTTGGAGGAGGATATTTGGGAAGGATTGTGGGAGATTTGGTGGTATTGGGTTTGATGGTTTTGCGTTAAGTGGTATTTTGATGAAGAAGATAATTAAGAAAAGTAATTAAGAAGAAAATAATCTAATTGTCATTAAGAGAAAAAGGTTTAGACAATTAAGATTATAAGTTGAGAAAATCGTAAGTTACTTATTAGTTCAAGTAACACAACGTCGAGAATCCATAGTTTCATATCTCGTGACTTTCCATGACTCGACGTTCTCAACTAATACATTGGTTCAAACAAGTTAAGTGCTTTGCCTTAATGTAAAGCATAACCCAAGTGGGAAAGGATGCGTTTACGCAAAGTGACCTTTGACTTAGTTTGACCAATAAGGGAGTAAACCCGTTACGTAATTAGAGAAGACGTAAGCACGGGATATGAGCATATGGATGCTTTCACATAATGTTACGTGAAATATATAAGATCCCTAAGTTTAGAAAAGCCTTGGCTAGAGGCGATAGCAAGAAAACATGATTTGGAGTTTTCCCGTAAATGGGTGCTTTAAAAGTTGGATCTCTCTAATCCCAAAACTCGTTTCGAGTGTTCTCAATTAAGCATATAACATATTCATACATATATTGAAAGATCCACATTTGTCGGGTAAGGGGAAAGCCGACTTTCAAAATTTGTCCCAAAATTCACAGACGCCTGGCGCGTTACCCACGCGTTGACGCGTGGGAGGCGCCAGGAGCATACATGTGAATCGGGGAATTTTGGCTAACGTTTGTTATTTTATGTGTTTCGATGGTTTATTTGTCATCATTAAAATATAAAGAGATCTTGATCATGTTGCCTAAACAGAATGAAAACAAATACTCCCCTGATTCGTTCGGTGTGGATAGTGTGTCAACAAGGTTAGATCTTCTTCCAAGAAAAAGAACTTTGAAAGCTTTCCTCCTGAAATATAAATCATCCTCTTGTCCAATTCCTAAGTGAGTGAATAATACCGTGTAATACCTACTCCCTAGATTAATCAACGAAAATACTTATATGATGTAAAGGTGACCTCAAAGACTATAAAATTTCCTACTTCTTTGGAGTTATATTAGTCTTAACCCATACAATACTTTTCACATAATTCCTTACCACATTGTTTAACCAAACTTTAAGTGTTTTGAAAGGATCAAGCAACCATAGTCTTTCTAAAGACTCTAATTAACGCAACATCCTATGTTCCATATCAACCATGAACAATCATTTCTATGACTCAAATTGTGCAATTAGGATTTTTGGGAAATGTCATGAAAAATACTAAGTATTATTAACTTGCGACCTAAGGGTTCGCTTATTCATCTCTTCTAATACTTGTTTTATTGGATATCCCTTAGCTTTCTTAATTGTCTTAGAGGTATTTTCCTAGAGTACAGTGTAACACGTAGTTTCTAGGACATGACACCAAAGATTTTGCGAAATGGATTGCACGGCAAAATGCACGACACATCTCTTGTAACTTCTTGTCCTTCCTTTGGACAACCTCATTGGTTTGAGAAGGACTAATGTCCAAGGATTTATGTGAGATTCCATATTGTTCGCAAAATTCCCAAATTGCACCCTATGATCAAATCAACTACTATGATTAGCTTAAATCAAAGCTCACGTGGGTTTTTCTAATCTTCTTCCTAGGATTCTAAACTTATCTAAGGCATCTTGCATAGCACCTAGAAATAGAGTCCATATATAATGTGAATAGTCATCAATTATCGTTAAAGTATAGAAGTTGTCTTGATAACTTTGAATATGTGATGAACCAAACAAATCAATATGAAGTAACTCTAAAACTCTATTGGTCGAAATGGTGTTGCTAATCCTATTGCTTGCAAGACCTGGTTTGTCTAAGTAATACGTAAATGTGCACCTAACGTATAGTACATCAAAATTATGAGCACATGATCTATTATCTTTAACAAATATGCAAGCAATTAGCATGTTAGCAATATGCACGAAATCAACTAGCATCACGGCAAGTGTGCATATAAGCAAATAACATCAAAGCATATTCTCATGCAGACACAATTAATCACATCGACAAGTAATCATATAACCACATAGCATCCATCTTATAATCAATTAATCTTTAAGACAAGTAAACATAATGTCCATGAATTTCCAATTTATCATCATGACAAGTAGGCATATAAGCGAATAACATTAAAACATGTTCCACATGCAAACATACGTTTTATATTACCATTTAATCATTACGGTATGTAAGCACATAATCACATAACATCAAACTCAAAGAGCAATTAATCATGGCAAGTAGACATGTAAGCAAATAGCACCAAAACATATTTCTCATATAAGCACATTTTTCATACAACTACTAGGCATATGGCATTTTAGAAAATAACATTGTAGGGAAGCACATAAGCAAATAGTATGCAAGAATACTTTATTACTAGATACTCAAACTAGATCCTATAAACCATCAAAACATGTATAGAAGTCAATATACAATGCATGATATCTCCGATTTATAGTTTGTTGTGTAGTATGTCGACTTTGATAATCCTTATTTGTCACTTGCATTAACAAAATAAGTTTATAAGACTTCGGATGAAATACTTAGTTTATCAAGTCTATTCATTGGTATTTTTAGTTTGTAATGCAATACCATCCTAATTCAATCCACGCGAATTCTCTTCAACTATGTAAATAGTTTGTTTGTTTGCATAGATGTTTATCTTTTCTTTTCTACCCTAAAAACACAAAGCATGCATTCACATAAATTGAACAAGTAGAGGTAGATATAAAATCTTCAACACAAGTATGAATTGTGATCCGAAATTTTATCTAGTCTTGATAATTCGACACAAATGACTTCAAAACCTAACAAGTGTAGTAGGTTGTTTTGTGTCAAACTTCTTGTTCATAGCACATAGTATGGACATGTAGACTCTAAGGTATTATCATCCATCGTTTGAATAATGCAATGATAGATATCTTTCCTCTCAGAAAACATTATTTGTATTTCCTTCCATGCCTTCACATAAGTCCTAGTCACATAAGCACAAACACTCTAAGAGCACACAAAAGGACCTTACAAATGACCAACTAGACATCTCACTTCAGTTTGAAAGATTGTTTTCCTATTTCTAATTATTTTTTGACTTCTTTTACGTTTAGAAAGACTTAATAGGGTTCCAATGGAGTGTGTAAAACAAGTTTTAAGACTCATGAACTCAAAATGAAAGTTTTTCAAAAATTTTGCAAAATTTTACCGCGGCTGACGCGTCACCCACGCGTCAATGCACCACTAACGCGCTAGGAACAGACCCCAATCTTACTCTTATCATGTAGATCTCCTTTTTCTCTTTCCGTGGTCTTTTGAATCAACTAAATCGGAGTTCGGATGAAGAAATTATGATCAAAATACTAAAGCAACTTTTAAAACTTAATTTCTTCTTTTGGGTTTAGTTGTTGATTGTTTTTAGATGTTCTTAAAGGACTTAGATTATGATGTGTTCAAGTTATGCAAGTTTTAAGCACATAACTATATTTTCTAAACACATAGCATTTTTAACAACTAAAATTTAAGGAACATAAAGATTCATAAGCATAAGGGAAAACTTAGCTTGACTTTAATGGATGATTTATGTTTCATGACCACGAGATAAAGATTCACCATTGATGTTTAGACTACCGACGACCTTCCTCAAAGTTTACATATGTACACCATCATGCTCCTTATGAAGTATACAATCTTCTACTACGTCATGTGCTTGGAGCAACCACTTTTAAAGATCTAATAGATCGGTCCAAGCCTATACCTAACAAACATATAACTAAAAACTTGGTCCCCAATGTTTGTTGGGTCTATTGTGGTCAGTATAAAGCATTCCCAAGTTGAACATCCTTGGGTCTTGAAGTAAGACACTAAGTGTTTCAAGACCATACCTTGAGAACTGTTGATATAAATAATGCCTAAAAACGTTATTAACATATATCGATCATCTCTATGCTTTGATAATCATAAAACGTAAACTCATTGAACTACAAATTATGACGTAAACAAGTATTTAATCGTAAATATTTACTTTAGCATCCAAATTACCTAAGGTATGAATAAACAAAGTGTCTAATGCATTTTATGATCAAAGGAATTTTTATTTTTACAAACCTTACATTTTATTAAGTGGGACAAACATTTTTAAACTTATACAAAATATTTTTGTATTTATAAGAAATGCTTTATTCAAAACAAATATTTTGAATTCAAATTTTTACCCAAAAAACTGCTAAGTTCTTTAGGAAAAACCTCCCTTACAAAAAGACAAAAAAAATCTGAAGAAAAAATATTTTTTATTAGGCGGCCCCCTTAATTATTAAGGGGACCGCCCACGCTCCCAAACAGTATTTTTTCCTCTATAAATACTGGTTCATTCCACAGATTTTTCTCACCTTTTGCGCCCCAAAACATTCTATTCTAGATCTCATTTCTATTCTCTAAAATCGTTTGATCAAATATACATTAATCTTTGTTTAAAGTGATCCAAGCCTCAACCTTTCAAGTGCAAGAGAAGAATACTTCAATCTACCAAGAGAAGAAGTATTACAACTTGTTGTTACCTCCACATCCAAGTTGTTAGAGCATCATCCATTATATCTATTTCTTTTTGTAACTAGTTGTGAATACTTTATAGAAGATAGATTAGCAAGGTGTGTAGATAGAGAGATTGTGGAGTAGATAGTTGTGAAGTAGAGAAGTTGGGAAGTAGGTAGTTGTGAAGAAGATTGTTGTGAAGTAGACAGTTGTGAAGATAGATAGGTGTGAAGAAGTAGTGTTGTGATTTAGTGACTAGGTGTGAAGAAGTTGTGTAGAAGGTGTGAATAAGTTGTGACGAAGTTGTGGTGTGTATATTGGTGTGTAAGGTTTTCTCCGCCATAAGGGAGCTTGTTGACATAGTGAAGAAAACTCTCGAGTAGGTGACTCGGGGAGTGGAGTAGGGCAAGGAAGGTGTCCTTGTAGCCGAACCACTATAAATGCTTTGTCTCGCGGTTTGATCTTTCCATCTCTTACTTATTATCTTGCTTATATCGTTATTACTTTCGTAGACGTAGAAGTATATATATATATATATATATATATATAGGGTAGGGTTCTAGAGAAAAGTGCGTTTTGGTAGAAAAGTGAGAAAATAACTGTGATGCACTAAAATAAAAATTGGTGCATCACAGTTAAAATTTTTAGTGCATCACAGTTATTTTCTTACTTTTCTACCGAAATGCACTTTTCTCTTGAACCGAACACTATATATATATATATATATATATATATATATATATATATATATATATATATATATATATATATATATTTGCTCATATAGTGCTAGTGTTGATTTCACTTAAAGATCAAACAAAAGTTTCATTCACAAAATAAAGTCTTTACAATTAAACTAAAAAGATAACATACATATAATTGATCATTTCGATGAAGTATAGTTTTCATACAACATATAATTAAGGATTACATAATAAACGTTTACTTACTTATCTCTCGTATATAGTTACAATTGTTTATATTATGCATGTGTTTATTACACATACTTAGCTTACATTATTATTATTGTTCATACTTAGATATAGTTGTTCATATTGTTCAAGATTTGAGTTCACATAAGATCGAAAAACTATTCAACCCCCTTCTAGTTTTCCACAATTGGTATCAGAGCCAGGTTAAACAAGATTTTTAAAATAAACTGTATTTTAAAACTTGAAACGATCTATGAAATCTGAAAAATATTTAGAAGGGCAATCTATGCAAAGACCACCACTATTTGAAAGTGATGATTTTCTTTATTGGAAAAATAGAATCGAAACTTATGTTAAATCAAAAGATCTTGTTCTTTGGCATGTCATTACCTTTGGTGATTTTTCCCCTATTCAATATAATTTTGAAACTAAAATGGATGAAATTGTATCTTTTAAAAAACAAAATGATAATTTGAAAAAGAAACTAGCAAAAAATAATGAGGCTAAAATGGTTATTTATAATGCGTTACCACGAAAAGAATATGAAAGAATTTTTATGTGTAAAACCGCGAAAGAAATTTGGGATTCTTTACTAATCACTCACCAAGGTAATAGTCAAGTTAAAGATAACAAAATAGATCTTCTTGTTCAACAATATGAACAATTTACGATTCCGGAGGAGGAATCAATAGATAATGCTTTTGCTAGGTTTAACACTATCATCACAAGTTTAAAAGCACTTGATGAGAATTTTTCTAGTAAGAATTTTGTTAGAAAATTTCTTAGGGCTCTTCATCCAAAATGGCGAGCTAAAGTTACGGCGATTGAAGAATCGAAGAACTTGTCAACTCTTCAACTTGATGAGTTGATCGGCAACCTGAAAGTCTACGAAGTAATAATAAAGAAAGACTCCGAGATGGTCAATGGAAAAAGAGAGCAAAGCAAGTCAATTGCGTTGAAAGCTAGGAAGGAATCTAGTAACGAGGATAGCTCAACCTCCGAAAGTGATGACGAAGAATATGCGATGGCCGTAAGAGACTTCAAGAAATTCTTCAAAAGGCGAGGAAGATTCGTTAGACAACCGCATGATGAAAGGAAAGCATACCAAAGAAATAAAGATGACAAAAATGGCAAAAGTGAAAGGAAGTGCTTCAAATGTGGTGATCCAAATCATCTCATCGGAAAATGTCCAATGATGTCAATAGATCAAAATCAAAAGACGTTTGTTGGAGGAGCTTGGAGTGATAGCGATGAAGATGAGAAAGAAATCACAAAAGAGGAGAAGTGTCTTATGGCTAAGACATCAAGCGAGGTACGTTCCGAAACCGAATACTTTAGTGACGAAAATTTATCATTAGACGAAAAAGACCTAGATAGTGAATATAATAGGTTATGCAAATTAGGTCAAAAGGTTATAGCTAAAAATAAGTCACTAAAACATATTAATAATCTATTATAAAATGAAGTACTCGAATTAAAAATTAAACTACAACATTTGGAAAAAGGAAAAGAAGTTTTTATAGGATGTAAAACATGCATAGAGGTTAAAAAATGAAAACGAAAAACTTAAAGATGAAATTTTCAAACTTGACAAGTTTAAAAACAGTAGTAACCCACTTAAGAAAATAATAAGTGTTCAAGAAACTTTGGGAGATAAAACCGGTCTAGGATTAACCTCAACTAATGTTTCAACTAGTGAAAATAAAAGTATAAAGTTTGAATGTGAATCTAGTAAACAAAAATCATTAGAATCAAAACCTAAGTATATACTTACAAAAGATAGAAAAATACCCATTGCGAATGATGAAAAAGTAAAAACTTTGTATAAACCATCCTTAAAGACCGAAGTAGGATCCTCTAAACCTAAATTAAGATCTAAAACTCCACCACCAAGAAAACCAAATAATCTTCATACTCGATCTAAAACACCTCAACCTAGAAGAAACCAAAATAGACAAAACTACAACAATACTAGTCATCAAATGTGGAATTATCAACCAAGTTACAATCCATGGGAAATATTACCACCATACATGCATCCTAGCCAAATATTGAATATGTTTGGACCAATGAGACAATGGGGACCAAGTGGCTAAGTTGTCATTCTTCGAAGAAGTTGGAATCTCATCTACAAATGACTTCTATAAGACAACATAGTCACTTGAAGTGCTTGAAGAAAATCCATTGAAGACTAAAAGGTACGCGTTTCTTTTAAGTTCATCGCTATAATTTGCATGCTTAGCTATACATTGTTTGTAACTCTTAAACATATATACATACATAATAGCTTATCTACTTATAACCTAGAAACATCATTATTTGACTTTCCTAGGAATAAGATGAAATTGTTCATTGTCGAACAAAATAGAAAATGGAAATCTTCTATATCCGCTATTAGCAAACTCATGGTGATGAAGTGAAATGAGTTAAGTGGATCAATCGTTAATATAGAAGTAGGATTAGATCCCTTGTGTAAGAAAACTATTGATGAAACAAGCACTCGTAGATTATGGCATTAAGTTAGATAAGCGTACGAAAACAAAGGAACTATAGATGTTAGGTTATACCCCATTCAACACTCTCGCATCTAACATATAAATTATCGTCATCACTTACTTTAGGATCATAGGATATGTAGAAACGATAGCATGAGATAATAATAGGCTTAACCAATCCTCTTGAGCATGAGATCTTTAATAAACATCTTTTAAAATATATGATTAATGATATTTGTTGTCAAAAATCTAATATCTCTAAAAATATGCAAAAACCTCACATTCTGGAAAATAGTTTTTCAAATAACTATCCCACTTTTAAATAACATGTTTTCACTATCAATATTCACAATTTTGTTTTGATCAAAACTAATGATTGGGAAAATATTCTTTACCGTTCATTCACACATTTTGAAGTAAAACTCAATCTATTTTATTCAAATATCTCTCACATATAAGTGAAAACCTACTTTCAAACATTGTTGAATAATGCTAAAAACGTCTCTTTTAAATCATGCATGGTGGTCTCATATTTATCATCTATATTTATATAAATGACACTTATAAGTGAACTAAATCAAATCAAGAGGACCGTGGTTTGTCTATTAAGACTTTGTTTGTAACAAGTCTAGAAATCCATGATATCATAACTACCCACTTATTGCACATTGATACACATTAGGATTAATCCTCCTAATTATATAGTTATGAAATAACTTGATGTTGCTTATTGTTTCCTAGTACTTATATTTTACTTGCTTGATGAGTATGTTTACATACTAGATGAAATTGCTTGTTTACTTAATCTCTTTGGTTAACATGCTTTGGCTACATAATTGCCTACATAATTAGTATATGCTTAATTGCCTCAAAGAGTTGGACTTGTTTGAAACCAAAAACACAACCTTTCTGCAATTCACTACCAAAAACCATTTTCTGGTAATCTGGGAATCACCAGATGGGCGGCCCCCTTAATTATGTAAGGCGGCCCCCTTAATGATTAAGGGGACCGGCCCCTAATTAAGGGGACCGGCCATCTGATGGTCGGGTTTGCAGAATCTTTTATGCTTTTTAGCCCATTTCATCCTACACTTCCCAAAATTCACAAACCTATTTTATCCTAAACCTTCTATCAAAGTCTATCCATCCTTAATCCCACCTATCCTACACTATAAACACTCTCATTCCTCATAATCTTCATTCATCTCTTCATGTCCTCTCCCATCAAACCAAAACCACCAAGAAACCCCGTTTGGAGAAGAAAGTTTAACTTCCATTAAAAGCCCATCAAACCAAATGATGTTGTCAAACATCCAACACCAAAATCTTCCTATGTCTTCAACATTACATATCAACAACCTTTACTCACCCATATCCTTCTACATTAGACTCAAACCTCATAATCTTTACACACTCAAACCTCATATCCTTTTACCTTACACTCAAACCTCAAAACCTTTACACACTCAAACCTCATAACCTTTACTCACCTCAACCTCAAATTTCATCTCCTAGTGCACCTAATGCACCATCTATAACACCCTCCTACCAAGAAATCCCTTCCATGAACATCGCTCTTTCACTCTAACCTATCACATCACTTGATACTCATTTCCCATCTTCACCAATAACTCAACCTAGTCATCCTCACAAAAGATTCAACCATATACCCATTCCCTACACTCTACAAAGTGTGTCATCACCACTACAACTTAACCCATGAAGGTCAAACCATATTTCATGATACACAAACCTCATGTTCACTCAAATGAACCCTTTCACAAACCTCATCGTAATAACCAAACATCCATCCTTGTTCCCAAAAATACATCTTCATCTTACCCACATAAGCCAAATGAAGAGCATGTTCAATCTCAAAACAACAATCCCAATCTCATTCCTAACACCTCACATTTTGTTCAACGGTTCAACCTACCAATCCACCATCCAAAACATCCTCCACTCATGATACATCCTCCACAACTTCATTCTCATCCATTCATGATTACCCAAACTCACAAATATATCCACCACCAAGAGTATCATCACCACCTTCTACCAACACACATGTTATCCCTATGTTGCATGTCCAATCACCTTCCTCCGAACACTTGAAGTTCATTGAAGAACTCAAGGAAGCCCATGAGCTTTGTGCTCTTCTTGCCTTACACTTTACTCAATGCAACTTGGAACAACTTTCCTGTAGCTCTCCTTCATCACCCCATAACTTGAATCAAGTTGAAAAACATGTCAACAATTGACCTTGTTGCATCTTTCTACTAAAAACCATTGCATTCAATGAACACTTCACTTGGATTGAATATCTTCTCACTAGATCACATCCAATACCCTCACTTGAACAACATCCAAAACCTTAATCAACCTCTTCCGCTACAAACTCTCCACCACCAAACTCTCCAACATTCATGACCCAAACATATACCTCCATTAATCCAACAACCTTACCCTAACTCAACCATCTTCATTCTAAACACTCCATCATCAACCATCTGAGCATACTATATGCTTATGATTTTCACTTTCAAATACGAATCAACCAACCTTTTGTTACAAGCAAGTCCGATGGCTCTCTTTGGCAAATTAGAATCTTTTAACATAATCACTTTGAATTAATTATTATGTATCCTTAATATTTGTTTGCTATGCTTGTTATTTGTATATTGCATATTTTTCTATATATGCTTGTGCTTCTAATATTTTTCTTGCGAGCATTCCATATCTCGATCCCTTGGTGCCATCGAACGAGGGGGAGCACACATCAAGGGGGAGCTTTCATCCCGTCTAACTTCTTACAAAAAGGGGGAGAAGTGAATATAAACTCACTAAGTACTTGTCTAAAAATTAATTTTTAGACTTAATGAGTTTAGGTTTTGTAATCATCAAAAAAGGGGAGATTGTTGATATAAATAATGCCTAAAAACGTTATTAACATATATCGATATCTCTATATTTTGATAATCACAAAACGTAAACTCATTGAACTACAAATTATGACGTAAACAAGTATTTAGTCGTAAATATTCACTTTAGCATCCAAATCACCTAAGGAATGAATAAACAAAGTGTCTAATGCATTTTATGATCAAAGGAATTTTTATTTTTACAAACCTTACATTTTATTAAGTGGGACAAACATTTTTAAACTTATAAAAAATATTTTTGTATTTATAAGAAATGTTTTATTCAAAATAAATATTTTGAATTCAAATTTTTACCCAAAAAACGGCTACATTCTTCAGGAAAAACCTCCCCCACAAAAAGACAAACAAATCTGAAGAAAAAACATTTTTTATTAGGCGGCCCCCTTAATTATACTAGGCGGCCCCCATAATTATTAAGGGGACCGTCCATGCTCCCAAACAGTATTTTTTCCCCCTATAAATACTGGTTCATTCCACAGATTTTTTTCACCTTTTGCAGCCCAAAACTTTCTGTTCTAGATCTCATTTCTATTCTCTAAAATCCTTTGATCATATATACATTAATCTTTGTTTCAAAGTGATCCAAGCCTCAACCTTTCAAGTGCAAGAGAAGAATACTTCAATCTACCAAGAGAAGAAGTATTACAACTTGTTGTGACCTCCACATCCAAGTTGTTAGAGCATCATCCATTATATCTATTTCTTTATGTAACTAGTTGTGAATACTTTATAGAAGATAGATTAGCAAGGTGTGTAGATAGAGAGATTGTGTAGTAGACAGTTGTGAAGTAGAGAAGTTGGGAAGTAGGTAGTTGTGAAGAAGATTGTTGTGAAGTAGATAGTTGTGAAGATAGATAGGTGTGAAGAAGTAGTGTTGTGATTAAGTAGTGACTAGGTGTGAAGAAGTTGTGTAGAAGGTGTGAATAAGTTGTGACGAAGTTGTGGTGTGTACATTGGTGTGTAAGGTTTTCTCCACCATAAGGGAGCTTGTTGACATAGTGAATAAAACTCTCGAGTAGGTGACTCGGGGAGTGGAGTAGGGCAAGGAAGGTGTCCTTGTAGCCGAACCACTATAAATGCTTTGTCTCGCGGTTTGATCTTTCCATCTCTTACTTATTATCTTGCTTATATCGTTATTACTTTCGTAGACGTAGAAATATATATATATATATATATATATATATATATATATATATATATATATATATATATATATATATATATATAGTTGCTCATATAGTGCTAGTGTTGATTTCACTTAAAGATCAAACAAAAGTTTCATAAACAAAACAAAGTCTTTACAATTAAACTAAAAAGATAACATACATATAATTGATCATTTCGATCAAGTAAAGTTTTCATACAACATATAATTAAGGATTACATAATAAACGTTTACTTACTTATCTCTCGTATATAGTTACAATTGTTTATATTATGCATGTGTTGACTACACATACTTAGCTTACATTATTATTATTGTTCATACTTAGATATAGTTCATATTGTTCAATATTTGAGTTCACATAAGATCGAATCAAAGTTTTAAAAGTAAACAAGGTTTTAAAACTAAACGAAGTTTTCATAATAAAATTGAAAAAACGGAAAACTATTCAACCCCCCCCCCCCTTCTAGTTTTCCACAAGAACGTTGACCAATGATTATTTTGAAAACTACTTTGGTGTTGAAAACTTGGTCTAATGTTTTGATAGATGTTCGGTCTACAATATCTTTGGTTTGGGTGGGAGTTATCTCTCCTTTGTGATGAGTTATATGGTTGATGATGTGAAGACCTTTGGTTATTGAATGAACATTTTCTCTTTTGTAATGAAGGTCGTTTGTGTAAGTTAGGTTTTGGTAGAAGTGGTCTTTGGTCGACTCGAGTTTTAGTGTACTCAAATCCATTACTTGAAACCGGTTTGTAAAATTGTTTTATGGTTTCATGATTTGCAATGGGTTCTTGATTACCGTGAGTGTTTGAAAAATGAGTTTGAGGAATTATGGATTTTGACTTTACGTGTTCACTTTCTTTTACAACATGATTGGTTTGCTTTGACTCGTTGGAGTAGTTTTATGAGTTTTTGAAAATCCAAGATCTTCCTTATCTTGGGACAATTTTTGTTGACACAATATATTATCTAAATTGACACTACTCTTTTTAAATTTTGAAAAACTTAGTGCTTCATCTTTAAGGTTGGACAAGTTGTTTTTCAAAGAGTCAACCTCATGTGTAAGTTTTTCACAACTTAAGCAAGATTCAACCACCTCTTTTGTTTTTGCAACTTTTATTGTCTCAATTTTAAGTTCAAGTTCCTTTGCTCTATTAGCAAGTTTATTTGTTTCTTGTTGCAAAATACGTTTTTCTCTAAGTAAAGCTTTTATCTCTTTAATCCACTTATTATTCATTTCTAAGAGTTTAAAATTATCATTTTGAAAATCATGAATATTTAAATCTTTATTTGAGTAAGAAGGGTTTAGATGTACCTCTTGAGATCCGAATGCCATGAAACATGATTCGTTCCTTTCTTCATGATCACCCTCATTACTAACGCTCCATGTGACTTCACAAGATGTCTTCGGATCTTTCTTGTTGAAGTATCCATAACCACTTATGTTTCCCCTCAATGACATAAGGTTCTCTTGAGCCATGGATCTAATACTCAACTTTTTCAAAAATTGATTTTAGGGTTTCAAATTTTTGAAAAAGAAGTTTTCACATTAAAACGCCTTCACGGGAAGATTTTAATGCTTGAAAACTAGAGTATCCCTCTCTGATACCAATTGTAGAACCGTAGAGGGGGGTGAATACGGTTTCTTCGGCTTTTTGGATGTTCAAAAACTTTAAGCCAAAGAGAACTCCTAGTGGTTGTACAATAATCCAACCACCACCAACACAACCAAAGTATATAAAGCAAGTAAAGAACACAACGATATATACTGGTTCAGGATGGGGGGTTTATACCATCCGTACGTCCAATTGCGAATCCGCGACTCCGATACTATTCACTAGTATAATCCTTTCAGTGGACAACAAACCGTTACAATTCACTCCACCGATATTCACCAATATCGATGCTCACAAAGAAGGAGTTACTCCCCAACGGTATTCCGCCCTTGAAAACTACCCAAAAGAATCTCGCGATTCGAATTCGCCTAAAGATGACAAAGATCACTATTAAGACTTCCACCCGGAAGTATCAAACCCCAACTAGATCCCCAATGATCTAGGCTTGGTCACCAAGACACAAGACTTCCCTTACAAACAATTGAATGAATATAAGTTTCTTTAAACCAAGCCCTAACCTAACCTAGTGACTCAATTCTAGTAGAAAGGGTATAGATACAAAGACCCTCGACACAATCACAAGAGTGAATTAGGTTCTTGTGATTCTTCCCTTGCAAGTAGATGTTTTCTTTCAAAGATGTTAGAGTGATAATCAAGAACACAAGATTAGAGATAGAGATAGAAATAGAGATTTGAGAGTGTTTAGAGAGAGAATAATGGCAAGGGGTGAGGAATACAAGAGGCAAGACATGGTATTTATAGGCAAAACCCAATCTTGGGAATATTTTACCGAGGCCGGCACGTCACCCACGCGTTGATGCGTGGGAGGCGCGCCAGACACCTAGGGAAAATATTCCCGAGGCTTTGGGTGTTTGGCATTATAAATGCCTTACCTTGCTAAACCCCCAATTGTACTTCACATTAAACCTTAACATTTATCAATCTAAGGTTTACCAACTCAAATAACCAATTTGGAAAATCATTTATGAAGTGTTTATAATAAAAAACAAAATACCAAGGGTATAAGAGTAGAAAAGGTAATTTGGTGGGGTTAGAAATGGTATTCCTCACATGGCATAATAGAGAAGAGAATATGCCATGGGATATTCCTTAACGGAAGGGTTAAGGTGAAACTATGGTTTGGTTTAAAGGTTTAGAGGTTAACCATGGTTAGGAGTAGAAAGGTTAAGTGTTGAGAAGTAACCATGGTTAGGTTTAGAGAGAGAAGTGTATAGAGAATAAACCATGGTTAGGTTAAAGGGTTTACTCAAGGGAATGTTCCATCCTTAGTGTGGTTAAGAGTTAACCATGGTTGGGTGTAGAGAGGTAACCATAGTTGGGTTAGGTTGTATATTGGTTAAGTTAACCAAGGTTGGGTTAGGGTTAAGTGTTGAGAACTAACCATGGTTGGATGAGGTGAACCATGGTTGGGTTAAGAAGGGAATATTCCAAAGGTATATTCCATTGCTTGGGGGGAAAGGTTGGATGAAGGGTTGAGATGAGTTTAGTTTGAAATGGATGGTTAAGATGTGTTGTAAGAGATTGGATGGTTGATATGGTTTTGATTTGAAATGGATGGTGGAGATCAAAGGAGCCTTTTTGCTTGGGGAGGAAGGTGAATCAATGGTTGAGATTGTTTTATGTTTGAAATGGAAGGTTGTGATTAAACGCATGTGGTGAAATAGAAAAGAGGTTGGATGGATAGTTGAGATGTGTTTAATTTGAATTGAATGGTTGAGATTGAAGATGTGTAAGGAATATAAGAGATGTGTAAGAGATGTGATGTTGTAAGGGAATGGGTGGTTAAGATGAGTTGGATTTGAAATGAATGGCTAGGATCAAAGTGTGTAGGGGACAAGAGTACACTTTGTGTAAGTGGTGTAAGGGAATGTTGGAGGAGGATATTTGGGAAGGATTGTGGGAGATTTGGTGGTATTGGGTTTGATGGTTTTGGGTTAAGTGGTATTTTGATGAAGAAGATAATTAAGAAAAGTAATTAAGAAGAAAATAACCTAATTGTCATTAAGAGAAAAAGGTTTAGACAATTAAGATTATAAGTTGAGAAAATCATAAGTTACTTATTAGTTCAAGTAACACAACGTCGAGAATCCATACTTTCATGTCTCGTGACTTTCCACGACTCGACGTTCTCTACTAATACCTTGGTTCAAACAAGTTAAGTGCTTTGCCTTAATGTAAAGCATAACCCAAGTGGGAAAGGATGCGTTTACGCAAAGTGACCTTTGACTTAGTTTGACCAATAAGGGAGTAAACCCGTTACGTAATTAGAGAAGACATAAGCACGGGATATGAGCATATGGATGCTTTCACATGATGTTACGTGAAATATATAAGATCCCTAAGTTTAGAAAAGCCTTGGCTAGAGGCGATAGCTAGAAAACATGAGTTGGAGTTTTCCCGTAAATGGGTGCTTTAAAAGTTGGATCTCTCTAATCCCAAAACTCGTTTCGAGTGTTATCAATTAAGCACATAACATATTCATACTTGTATTGAAAGATCCACATTTGTCGGGTAAGGGGAAAGTCGACTTTCGAAATTCGTCCCGAAATTTACAGACGCCTGGCGCGTTACCCACGCGTTGATGTGTCACACCCCCAAAATCGGGTCCAGCGGAAGCATACATATAGCTGGGGTGTAACTCAATTGGTATTACAACACAAGTTCAAAAATGATTTTCACTTGAATCATTTAGAATAAAATAGCTTAATCAAAAATGTTGAATTTACATTTTTAATAGTAGTGCGGAAGTAGGCCTTTAAAATACTTTTAAACGGTCCCCAAATGAATATCAGAGTCTTCTATGACCATGCCATGCCCTGCCAAAACCTCTTGTAGCGTGCCATTGCTTAATACCTGAAAGTACATGCTAAAAAGTGTCAACACGAGGTTGGTGAGTTCATAGGTTTATAATAAGACAGTAGTATTGTGAGTTCAATAGAGAGTTTTGTAACCATTGTGTGGCGCACATTGTCATAAAAATAAAGTTTACCTTAAAGTAAAATTTGAAGAGTGGACCATGAGTAGAGTATGTGATCATTACAACAAATACAATGCCACATAGAAAAATAGTCTATTACGCTAGCGCTAAGTTCATGCAACCGAAGCTATAACAGTGTGCATGCTTAAAGAGCATGAAATCATATATAGGTGCCCGGCAAGTGTTTATCCCAGACACTTGTGTTTCGACATGGTATACGTTCGTTTGCCTATCTGGTCAAACCGAACGGGGGAGTTACCCCCAATAGATCTATTTATAACATTCGCGCTTCCCAGCAGGAATTGACGGTTCATGAGTTTGGGCATAGTGGGATTCAAGGGCTTAGGCTAATCCGCGTAATAGTGTAAATAAAGCATAAGTTTCAGTGTGGTCCATAAAAGTGTTTGCATAAAAGCAATAGTTCATAAAGTGTGTTGCATGTTTATAAAGCATTTGTGTATGTGAGAAAATAATCAAGTATGCAACCAATATACACATAGGTGCATTTGAATAATCAATCAAGCCTTCAAAGAAACAGTAGTGTTTAATAAACAATTGCGCATTCAAGCATTGAGTTTAGTCAAAAACGAGCATGTATTCTCCCCTAAAACAGTTATAAAAACAGGTAAAAGTAGGGGGTATTAACTCACCTGGTGCGATAGCTATGATGACAAAAGTGGATACACTGAAATGAGGCACGATCTCTAATCGCAACCTAATATGAATGATAGTTTCTAATGTAATAAATGAAATGATGCTACACATGCAAATACGTATGTTATCGATACCACTCATTAGTTTTGAAAATAACGTTTATCGTCGACAAATACGTCTTTGACGTCTCGTTAAGTTAATAACCACTTTTCATGTAAATAGGTTGAAACGGTACTCCACGATCCTTGTTTGGCGTTCTATCGGCAAATATAAGGTTTTTGTCGCAAAAAATAGCATTTTCATTACTTGAAAATATGCCCAATATGGCCTCGCAAAACAAGTCGCGAAATGTTGTACGTTAAGGGTTGGTGATGAAACTCGGCGTTTTTGAAAACCTTGCAACAATATCTTGAAGTCGCGTTATTTAACTTTTGGCTATACGGGTCTTGATCGATGAGAAAATCGACTCTCATTGTTGTTACTTGAAAGTATTATGTTCAACACTTAGAAAATTTCATTATAGTAAAAGCTGTCAAAATTTATATAGTTTATCGGGTATATAGATGAGGTCGTAGTTTATTCGTTACGAGGCCAATGATCAAACGGCCAATTGATTTGAAAAGCTTGCTGGAAGATCTTGATTTTACTTAACTACGGCTCGGACTCAAACTGATCCGATCATAAAGAAAAATAGCCGAGAAAGTGGTGTCTCGCAAGGACAGTTTTGCGGCAAAATAATAATAGAAAAGCTGATGGAAATTTGTAAAAATCGTCTAAGTTCAAACGCTTGTATCTTTTTCGTTATAAGCTCGTTTTCTACGTTCTTTATATCCCCGGAATCGTGGGACAACATACTAATATATTTTTGATAAGTCGGGACGGCTAGATCAAGTTTTACGTCTCGAAATAGTCCATGAAAACTGTTCAACAGCAAGCTATTTTTCAGAAAATAGTTTTCGTCGTTAAAATTGAAAATAGCATATCTTTTTCGTCGTAACTCGGATTTTAGTGATTCAAGCGGCCACGGTTTCGTTTTTGAAAGTACTTTCTGAATATCTAACCCAATGTTACCCAGAAACCCCTGAGTTTTCTGAAATTGGCGATTTGAGACAGAACCTATATTTGAAAGTATTTTTCGTTGTAAATATTCGGAAAATCATATCTCCTTCGTTATTAACTCGTTTTTATCCCCGTTTTCGGCCATAGTTTCGTCTCGGAATGTATTTTCTAAATCTTTGGTCCAAAATTACACCCTAGACCCTGAGTTTCCCACGTTTTACAAAAATGGACAGTAGCTTTATATAGTTTGCAAAAATCAACTTTTCTAGTTTGTAACTTGTTCAAGACTTAACCAAACTATCTCAAATCAACTTCACAAATACCCAATCCTACCATACACCTTCTTAGGGTGTCATGGGTTCCTAAACATCATCAATCTTGGTGGATCTCATGAGATTACTAGTGAAAATTATAGATCTATATTTATAAAGAGAAAAATGAGTAATAAGTGGTATGGATCTTACATACTTGCATGTTTTACCAATATATCTTGAAAATACATAAAAATATAAAGTAAATGAAAGTATGAAAAGATCAAAAGTGTTTTTGAAGCTTACTTGAAGTTTTGAGGTGATTTGAAGATGATTATGTATAATAACCTAGGGTTTTTACCACAAAACCCCAACTAGATCATGATTAGAACTTGATTTAACACTTGATTCTTGAAAGTTTATGGTTCCTTCTTATGGTTGTTTCTTGGCCGATCCATATAGAGGGAAGGAAGAGAGGAGAGCAAATTTTTGTTAGTTGTTTGTTGTGTAAATGAGGAATTGTGGTGGAAAGGAGTATATATATTGGTCTAAGGTGGCAAGATCCTTAAAAGGAGGAAGCATAGGGTGGCTAGGGGGGGGGGGGGGGGCGACACCAAAAAGGAGTGAAACAAGGAAGAAGGTTTGTGGCTAATTAAATGTTGTTGTCTCCCATTTGTAAGTATTAGTTTAATTCTTTTGTGTATTAGGCATTATCGGGTACCAAGTTATCTTGAAATAAATGTTTACGAAGTGAAATAAAATACGACGAAGTTGTAAAAGTTGTAAAATATTATTCCTTGTAAGAATCGGGTGTTAGAATAATTATCGTGTTGAAATTTCACAAACCGACAGAGTTATAAGCTCCGACCGTGAAATATAGTAATTGATTCGAAAACACCAGGTAAATTAATAATATAATTTTTATATTATTATAATGAGTCTAAAAAAATGTTAGGATCATAGTCAGGAGTATTGGGTATACGTTAGTAGTAAAACTGAGTGGTATCGTTAATTACAAATTAAGCATACGTATCTAGAAATAATGCATATCCGTGTAGATCTAATGTGCCGATAATGTTACTGATGATATGTAGACTACTCCAGTCTATACGATTGTGTCATTAATGAATGATGCATGAATTCGCAGCTAAACCTAACTGGTTACGCGAATTTGAAGACCCGTAAACTCAGTTTACGTAATAGTGAATGATGATCATGAATAGTGATTCCCTTCGGGAATGAATTGTGTCACATGAATAGTAAAATTTTGAACGTTTCTCGGAATCACAAACTGACTCCGAAAATGATGAATAGTAAAATGATGAATAGTGACCAGTGAATAGTAATTGATGAATAGTAACTGATGAATAGTGAATAGGAGAAATGTTCCGAAAATGCGGGTTGTTACTGTCTCACCCCCTTAAAAGGAACTTCGTCCCGAAGTTCAGTTTGTGTTGGTCTCTAGAGTGGTATTGGTGAAAAGATGATGATTTTTATCGTGTAAGCTATTGAGCTCTAACAAGGTTCAAGTCTGACGGCCACTAGGCCTACTCTGTCAGAAATAGTAAATGGTTCAGCGCGTATCGGGTTTAACTTTCTGAAGTTTTTTGAATGGTATCATGCCTTTCCTAGGCAGAACTTTCAACATGGCTCTACCACTAAGTTGAAATTATAAGGGTTTACAACTTATCGAATTTGTAACTGATTCTTGATTTGTAGGAAATTCCTGGTTATTTCATGAATGCTTACGGGACTAGTGATTTGGGTTTTTCCAAATTTCAATCCGTCAATGGATGTTGGCACTTCGGCCATAGAGTGCTTCAAATGGTGTAGTCTCTACACTCGTGTGGTAACTAAGGTTGCAACTGAATTTGATTTATGGCAAATGGTTAATCCAACCATTTCTAGTGTCAATCACACCCGATTTGGGCATCTCCCTATGTTTGAATCAACCTCAAATTCCGACCATTGGTCTGAAGATAATAGGTGGTGTGGTTCCAAAGGAATCTTAATCAAATCGCTAGGAGTTCGAGGTGAATCAAATTCCTCTATTAGGAATAATTGAAATGGGTATCCTGAATCTTGTGGAAAAACTTACAAGGTTAAGTCCGTCAAAGGGTGTTATTAGCAAGATTAGGTTAGGATAAGGTTGTGATCCTCCGCAGGATGTCATGAATCGAGTCTCTTTCCACCTGCGATGCTTAGTTTCCATTACTAAGATTTTCCCCAAGGTCTATGTCGTCAATTCACAAAATCCTAAATGTATAAGTGATGTAATATAGTGATTGATTTTCAAAGTTTGTGTTGAGATTGTGTGTTTTGTTCATAAACCTTCCCTGAATAAATGAATTTACAATTTTAAGCAAACGGCTTTCTAAGTAACATTTTTCTTGATGTTTCAAAATTTAATAGTTATGCAAGATAGGACAATTTTTCAACATAAGGTGGATAATATGGTTTACCAAAGATCGATGTTTAAAATTTCCTAACATTCAATAGTTTTGTAAAAGATTAACCAAAAGGAATTTGCTTGTCAAAATAAGTGCCTCAGAAAAGTATTTCTTACAAGATATATGTTTTGTATAACTGTAGTTTGGAGAAAAATCCATTTAAAATTGAAAGTATTAAGAGGATAAAATAGTCAAGTATGTATATCTGCACAAATGCATAGGTGTGTAACATGTTTAAATAAAGTCTATTGGTGAGGACATGTTCAATCTATAGTCTTGGTTAGGAGGTTGGATTTATCTCTATGGTGTTGCTTAGTGAGCATTTGCATCTAAACAAATCTTGTAATTCGATCAAGCCGATATTTTCCCAGATGATGGAATTTTTGGTGATCAGGTCAGTGATAGTGGTTCGAATGGTTTTATGATATCTTGAGATTTCTGTTGAGTTTTGAATGGTCTTAATGTTCCGAGGGATCCTCCTTATAGATGGTATGGAAATTCTTTCCTAGGGAGGTCATTGATAATATCCACTTATCAATATTGGGAATAGTGAGTGATGAGTGGCATAGAAATCCATAGAGTGTTAGCTAATTCCTTATATATATATATGGGGGTGGGGAAAGGAAATGATAGTGATGGTGAGAAGGGAAGAGACTGTGACAACTACACATAATAAGATTGTGATGAAAGAAAACACTGTGATGTAAGTGTATCGTGCATGGACGTGAATGTTCATGAGATGAAATGACCAGTTGACGTGCTTCTAATCGGTGGTTCACGAAGTGATGAAAAGTATGAATGTTCCAACAACGATGGTATACACATACCTGAATGAAACATTTGGAAATTGAGTAAAGGATTCAATCCAGACATAATCTTATTATAACCACTCTCAATGTTGCAAAATTCACTTTTGAGTCAGACATAGGTGGTCAGCCTATATCTCACTATCCCGGGTTGAATATAGATGACCAGTCTATATTCCACCGAGGTTCCATGAATTTTGAAATACTCAGCTCAGTTATACTAATACCATGTCCTTCACCAATACCAAGACGTTCTGAAAGACAAAAGCAAGTGACCAAGCTCGAGGTCAAGTTATGAAACTATGAAAGGAGAAACATAATGTGGTGACATATATGATACGTGAACATGCTTATATGAAAGACAATTATAGTAATCAACTATAATAAATGAATATAGTATATCAGATAATGAGACACAAATCTCATCACCTAAGTCAGCAACTAACCACAAATGAGGCTTCAGCTTGGCAGGCAAGCACGTGACGGTCATAGGGTTAAGTTTTCGTAAAAGTAGCTATAGTCTAGGTTTTAAAAACACTTAGTTCGCTATAGCCAAAGCTCTGATACCAATCTGTCACACCCCCAAAATCGGGTCCAGCGGAAGCATACGTATAGCTGGGGTGTAACTCAATTGGCATTACAACACAAGTTCAAAAATGGTTTTCACTTGAATCATTTAGAATAAAATAGCTTAATCAAAAATGTTGAATTTACATTTTTAATAGTAGTGTGGAAGTAGGCCTTTAAAATACTTTTAAACGGTCCCCAAATGAATATCAGAGTCTTCTATGACCATGCCATGCCCTGCCAAAACCTCTTGTAGCGTGCCATTGCTTAATACCTGAAAATACATGCTAAAAAGTGTCAACACGAGGTTGGTGAGTTCATAGGTTTATAATAAGATAGTAGTATTGTGAGTTCAATAGAGAGTTTTGTAATCATTGTGTGGCCCACATTGTCATAAAAATAAAGTTTACCTTAAAGTAAAATTTGAAGAGTGGACCATGAGTAGAGTATGTGATCATTACAACAAATACAATGCCACATAGAAAAATAGTCTATTACGCTAGCGCTAAGTTCATGCAACCGAAGCTATAACAGTGTGCATGCTCAAAGAGCATGAAATCATATATAGGTACCCGGCAAGTGTTTATCCCAGACACTTGTGTTTCGACATGGTATACGTTCGTTTGCCTATCCGGTCAAACCGAACGGGGGAGTTACCCCCAATAGATCTATTTATAACATTCGCGCTTCCCAGCAGGAATTGACGGTTCATGAGTTTGAGCATAGTGGGATTCAAGGGCTTAGGCTAATCCGCGTAATAGAGTAAATAAAGCATAAGTTTCAGTGTGGTCCATAAAAGTGTTTGCATAAAAGCAATAGTTCATAAAGTGTGTTGCATGTTTATAAAGCATTTGTGTATGTGAGAAAATAATCAAGTATGCAACCAATATACACATAGGTGCATTTGAATAATCAATCAAGCCTTCAAAGAAACAGTAGTGTTTAAGTAAATAATTGCGCATTCAAGCATTGAGTTTAGTCAAAAACGAGCATGTATTCTCCCCCAAAACAGTTATAAAAACAGGTAAAAGTAGGGGGTATGAACTCACCTGGTGCGATAGCTATGATGACAAAAGTGGATACACTGAAATGAGGCACGATCTCTAATCGCAACCAAATATGAATGATAGTTTCTAATGTAAGAAATGAAATGATGCTACACATGCAAATACGTATGTTATCGATACCACTCATTAGTTTTGAAAATAACGTTTATCGTCGACAAATACGTCTTTGACGTCTCGTTAAGTTAACAACCACTTTTCATGTAAATAGGTTGAAACGGTACTCCACGATCCTTGTTTGGCGTTCTATCGGCAAATATAAGGTTTTGTCGCAAAAAATAGCATTTTCATTACTTGAAAGTATGCCCAATATGGCCTCGCAAAACAAGTCGCGAAATGTTGTACGTTAAGGGTTGGTGATGAAACTCGGCGTTTTTGAAAACCTTGCAACAATATCTTGAAGTCGCGTTATTTAACTTTTGGCTATACGGGTCTTGATCGATGAGAAAATCGACTCTCATTGTTGTTACTTGAAAGTATTATGTTCAACACTTAGAAATTTTCATTATAGTAAAAGCTGTCAAAATTTATATAGTTTATCGGGTATATAGATGAGGTTGTAGTTTATTCGTTACGAGTCCAATGATCAAACGGCCAATTGATTTGAAAAGCTTGCTGGAAGATCTTGATTTTACTTAACTACGGCTCGGACTCAAACTGATCCGATCATAAAGAAAAACAGCCGAGAAAGTGGTGTCTCGCAAGGACAGTTTTGCGGCAAAATAATAATAGAAAAGCTGATGGAAATTTGTAAAAATCGTCTAAGTTCAAACGCTTGTATCTTTTTCGTTATAAGCTCGTTTTCTACGTTCTTTATATCCCCGGAATCGTGGGACAACATACTATTATATTTTTGATAAGTCGGGATGGCTAGATCAAGTTTTACGTCTCGAAACAGTCCATGAAAACTGTTCAACAGCAAGCTATTTTTCAGAAAATAGTTTTCGTCGTTAAAATTGAAAATAGCATATCTTTTTCGTCGTAACTCGGACCGTGAAATATAGTTATTCATTCGAAAACACCGGGTAAATTAATAATATAATTTTTATATTATTATAATGAGTCTGAAAATATGTTAGGATCATAGTCGGGAGTATTGGGTATACGTTAGTAGTAAAACTGAGTGGTATCGTTAATTACAAATTAAGCATACGTATCAAGAAATAATGCATATCCGTGTAGATCTATTGTGCCGATAATGTTACTGATGATATGTAGACTACTCCAGTCTATATGATTGTGTCATTAATGAATGATGCATGAATTCGCAGCTAAACCTAACTGGTTACGCGAATTTGAAGACCCGTAAACTCAGTTTACGTAATAGTGAATGATGATCATGAATAGTGATTCCCTCCGGGAATGAATAGTGTCTCATGAATAGTAAAATTTTGAACGTTTCTCAGAATCACAAACTGACTCTGAAAATGATGAATAGTGATCGGTGAATAGTAATTGATGAATAGTAACTAATGAATAGTGAATAGGAGAAATGTCCCGAAAATGCAGGTTGTTACATGATGCGTGGGAGGCGCGCCAGGAGCAGACATGTGAATCGGGGAATTTTGGCTAACGTTTGTTATTTTATGTGTTTCGATGGTTTATTTGTTGATACATGGGAATCGCACCAGGCTTTACCTCTCAAGGGATCCTGAGAAGCTTACAACCCCTACCAGGCAGTGTACCTGATCGTTGTAGTATAGTATAGTGACAAGTACCGGGGGATTGATCGTTCAGCAAGGAATAGTGTCGCTAGGATTAAAAAACCTAAATACTAGTTCAAAAGGTGAGGGAAGATTCTTTTTGTATTTTTATATTTTTTATAAAGCAAATTAAAATGTCGGGTTTGAAGGATTTGGGCGGAATTAGTTGCTAATCAACTAACCCAAAACTAATATGCAATCAAAATAAAATACTAAAAATGAAAATAAACTAAATTATACTAAAGTTGTGAGCAGTAATTGGAGAAAATGTGTTTACTTAGATTTCACTACTCCCTAGACATCTTTTACACGTTAATTACTTGTTATAATTGCATGGAGATGCTCCGTTGCCTCTTGTCTGGGGTAGAAGGAGACTGCACTAACATCCTCCGTCTTTTCTACCTCTAGCAAAGGCAGAAAACTCTCGTCCCGTAGCCAGCCTTCATCGATTTGTTCATCGACACAACTATCAATGACATCTGTGAGTTCATCTACTTCCCCGATAAAATAGAGCCGGTTGGCTGCTTCGAGGGAGAGGTCCATAGAATCCTTAATGTCAAAGGTTGTGCTATCGTCTCCCACTCGTAAGGTTAATTTGCCATCGTAGACATCGATGACTGCACGAGCGGTAGCAAGAAATGGTCTACCTAAGATGATGGGTACCAAGTCGTCCTCCTCCATATCCAGGATTACGAAGTCGACCGGGAATTTGAATTTCCCAACTTTGACTAGCACATTCTCGCATATCCCTACGGGGTACTTGACCGATCTATCGGCTAGTTGGATGTTCATACGGGTAGACTTCAATCCAGAGTATCCTAGTTTACGGAACATAGAGTGAGGCATGAGATTGATACTTGCTCCCAAATCGGAAAGAGCATTCTTGATTGATATAGGTCCTATGGAGCAAGGCAGGGTGAAGCTGCCCGGATCGTCTACTTTTTTTGGTAGCCCTCGGTGGGTCACCACTGAGCATTCTTCCCCCAGGGTCACAAGACCCTCGAGTTTCTTCCGGTTAGCAAGTAGTTTTCTCAACCGATCCGAGGTGATTTCAGAAATGCTAACAGTCGACTCAGGTTCATCCCAAGTGTCATCCTGGTCTTGAGCATATTCTTCAATCCTATCCCATCCTTCCTCGGCACTAAGATTGGCCAATCTTCCTTTTCTAGATTGGTTAATTCCGTTTCGGTCGTTAGAGGAGATATTCTCGTAGAAGATTTGGACCTAGAGCCAAAGCTCAATGCCATGATGGGGAACTTGTCTTATTAAATCTTTGAATCTAGTCCATGATTTATGGAAGGGTTCATCCTTCCCCTTCCGGAAACGGAGGATCCTATCTCTAAGAGCTGAGGTTTTTCCAGGTGGAAAGAACTTCTCATAGAACTTGGATATGAGTTGCTCCCATGTGAAAATAGATTCAGAAGGGAGTTTGTCATACCATTCTTGGGCTTTTTCATATAAGGTGAAAGGAAAGAATCGCAATCGGGATGTGTCTCTAGTTGCCCCATCCGTATGGAGGGTGTCTACTATTTTCAGGAAGTCCTTGATGTGTTGGATTGGATCTTCCTCATCTATTCCGCGAAACTTGCACACATTTTTGACAAGCCAAACATCGTTCGCATGCAAGACCTCATTGGTGTGTTCGTTTGGGTAGACAATGGAGTTTGAGAAGCCACGAGAGGTTGGGGAGGAGTAGTCCTTAAGGCGCTTAGGGATGGGGGTTGCGGGAGTACTCATCTCGTCGTTGGGTTGGGAGCTAGGGGTTGTGACATGATTTTCTGAATTTTCTTCAGAAAGAGGTGCATCAAAATCGATGGCAACGCTAGATGGTTCAGAAGTTGAGTGATATTGTCTCAATCTATGCATTTCTCTTTCGGGTTCCGCATAAGGCAAGACCAAGTTTCTAGTGGAACTACGACACCTAGTGATCCTAAGGTTAAAGGATTCGTCGTTTGCCATGATGGCAGGTGGTGAAGAGTTACGAACAAAGGCACAAAGAAATAAGATAGACTAAAGATAACAAAAAAAATAAAAATAAAATCTTACTAGAAAGGAATCTAGCAAGTATACCTAATAAAAAGAAATTCTAACCTAGACAATAACTATTCCCCGGGCTGCGGCGCCAAAAACTTGATACGTGGGAATCGCACCAGGCTTTACCTCTCAAGGGATCCTGAGAAGCTTACAACCCCCACCAGGCAGTGTACCTGATCGTTGTAGTATAGTATAGTGACAAGTACCGGGGGATTGATCGTTCAGCTAGGAATAGTGTCGCTAGGATTAGAAAACCTAAATACTAGTTCAAAAGGTGAGGGAAGATTCTTTTTGTATTTTTATATTTTTTATAAAGCAAATTAAAATCTCGGGTTTGAAGGATTTGGGCGGAATTAGTTGCTAATCAACTAACCCAATACTAATATGCAATCAAAATAAAATACTAAAAATGAAAATAAACTAAATTATACTAAAGTTGTGAGCAGTAATTGGAGAAAATGTGTTTACTTAGATTTCACTACTCCCTAGACATCTTTTACACGTTAATTACTTGTTATAATTGCATGGATGACGGATCGTATTCCTTAATACCATTCATGGGGTGGCACACATAACTCCCCAATTCTATGAGCTCTTATCTCCTCCTACACCATGCCCAGCACAACTATAGGGATTGTAAACAGTGGCTCATGCATTAAATACAACCAATAAAGACCTAGTGCGCGTCGGTTCATGTTTCTTAAGACGTTCAAGCATGTTACCAATTGGAGATCTGCCAGTTTTCTTAAGCCTAACATATAAATCATTCATCCAAGACAAGAATAAACAAGTAATCAACACATAATTAACATCTAGGTTTCATTAGATCTAAGCAAACACAAGATAGATCTAGCCTAGCATGATGGAATTAAGACAAGAACAAGATATAGACAACCAACACATAGACATATTGATTGAATTAAAAGAACACTTATCTCAATTACAATGAAAGGTATCAAGGGTTTGGAACCCTTGAAAAACCTGTAAAAGTTGCACCAAAATCGTACTTAGGGTTTCTCCCAAAAACTTCTCTTTTTTAATGTGTGAAAATTAGAAAACTATATATAGAAAAATGGGTCTGACGGCGTCAAGACAAACATTGTGACGCCGTCACCTCGCCGCCAAAACTATTCTCGGACTGCCTTGATCTACATTTGACGCCGTCAAGACTTAATCATTTCCAGGCCGTCATGACTTTTAACTCTTGACGCCCTACCCTCGTGACGCCGTCAAATCTGTACTGGGTCGTCATGGACTTCTGCTCTTGACGCCGTCATAGAATTACTCTTGACGCCGTCACCTACTGTTCCTAGCATGGAAAATTAAGACTTTGGCGTTTTCTTCACTTTTATGCTCCAAAAACGTCCGAATTGCTTCCTTTTCCAGATTTCTCTCCCAAAGTACCTAAAATCACAAAAGGAACGATTTAGGGCAATATTTGATCAAATAAATTCGAATTCGGGTTTAAATGACCCCCTAAAAATGGATCATTTTTTGCCTCATCATTTGTCATCATTAAAATATAAAGAGATCTTGATCATGTTGCCTAAACAGAATGAAAACAAATACTCCCCTAATTCGTTCAGTGTGGATAGTGTGTCAACAAGGTTAGATCTTCTTCCAAGAAAATGAACTTTGAAAGCTTTCCTCTTGAAATATAAATCATCCTCTTGTCCAATGTAACCTGTTAAACCTGAGAAAATAATCAATGCAAACCTCGGGTCAAATCGGCGGCAATCTATATACACTAAAAATCTTAGAAAGCAAATTAAGATATAATGCTTGTGGAAATCCTTAATCTTATCAACTAACGTTGTCTTTTGGCATAATTAATAAACGGCCTTAGATACAACATAGGATGACCCTCACCTTTGAAACATTGAGGATAATGTTTAACTTTAGTCTGGGGGGTATCTTCGATTTGACTTGCACCTTTCATGTGCCGTTTACTCATGCAAACTCCGTTTTTCTCGAAAAATCCAAAAAATTGAAAAAAATTCACCAAAAAAAATGAGGAAATTGGAAAATTTTTTGCAAAAATATAATAAGTTTTGACACTGTGTTTTGACTTTCCGCTAGGTAGAGTAAGAATAGAAATTTTGACTTGACCGGGTGTGTTGAACCCTAGCATGTTCTCTTACACATTTGACTAAGCATCCGCGGATCTCATTACTTGAGATTTTAAATTTGCGGAGAACGAGAAACGATAGTAAAGATATTAGTGTGATTAGATGCTAAACGTGGAATATTTGGATTTCTTTAGAGCTCATAACGGTTACTTGTAGTCCTTGCTCCCGCAAGATTGAAAACCCAAAAATAAAATAATTAGAATTACGTGTTTTCAAAAGTTGTCTAAATTTCTGCTTACTCTATGTGTTGGCATAAGCATTAAATGGGCCTTGGATCCTTTATTCTGAAAGGCGTTTAGGTCTTGGAACTCCCCGTTTTGTTGTATGCCACATGAGGTTCACAAATAACACCATTAATATGTAATAAATGCCAAAAATAGCAACGGTTCGACAAGCGAATCCTTGCATCCTTTGTTCTGAAATTCGCTTAGGTCTGGGAGTTTCACCGTGAAGCTCCGTATGCTTGAGGCAAAGTAAAATGTAATAAAATCTTAAATACCAAAAATAACTGCGGTTCGACAAGCGGATCCTTGCATCCTTTGTTCTGATAGGCGCTTAGGTTTTGGAGATTCACCGTGAAGCTCCATATGTTTGAGGTACAAAGTTATATATATATATATATATAACCAAATGAAAAAAAATAATAAAAATAAGAAATAAAAAAAATGATGAAAAAAGTTGAAAAATGAAAAGTGAAAAATATAATAAATGTGGTGTGAATGTGTGAGCCTTTTGAGTTAAAATTTAAACGATTTTTAAATCCGCCTAAATCTATCAGACTTTAAACTTTTCGGAACAAAAATGAGAAATCATTTCTTTAACAAAGTCTAGATATAATAAGACTTGGGAGCAGGAATTTAGAATTAGCATTTATGAGTAGTGTTAGCATCTAATGACATTTTTGGCTATGATTTCGTTTTTACGCTTAGCATGGGAACTCGTGAAAAATCAGGGACGATAAATTCTATCCGTATGGACACTTTTCTCTGAGCTGTGTTTCTTACTCCGTGACCCTAAACGTTATTGAAAAATGATGAAAGTCAAACATCCCTTCACATCGAATTCAATCATCGACCACAATTATAAACAAACAATCAACCAATAATCAACATCTAGGTTTCATTACATCTAAGCAAACACAAGAAAAACCTAGCCTAGCATGTTAAGAAGAAGACAAGCATAAGGTAAAATCATCCAACACATATACATATTGTATGATTATTGGAAAACTTATCTTCAATTGAACATGGATGGAACAAGGGTGGAAACCCTTGTTGTTACAGAAAATTCGTCTAGGGTTTGCACATAAAAGTTCTCCAAAATTTCCACACTTAATGAATGAAAATTAGAAAATTATATATAGATTTTACACCTTGACGGCGTCACGTTATAGCTTGTGGTACCGTCAACTCGCCGCCAAAACAAGGGTCATATTGCCTAGATCCAATCTTGACGCCGTCATGTTGAGAATAAGCTCTGGGCTGTCACTTGTAAATCAATCCTGACGGCCTTGGTGACGCCGTCAGGCATTTTTGCCTTGAAATTGTTCTGGGCCGTCATGTGTATTTTCCATATCCACCTCTTTTGCCAAGCTTGACGCCGTCACTTGTATGTCCTTGACGCCGTCAGGTACTGTTCCCAGCAAGGATTTTGAGACTTTTTCGTTTTCTTCACTTAATTGCTCCAAAAACGTCCAAAATGCTTCCTTTTCCAGATTTCTCCTCAAAAGTACCTAAAATGACAAAAGAAACGATTTAGGGTAATAATTGATCAAATAATCACAAATTCGGGCTTAAATGACCCCCTAAAAGCGGTACACTTTTTGCCTTATCAAATACCCTTACACTTGAGATTTGCTTGTCCTTAAGCAAATGCGCTTTTATTCGAATCAAAATACAAGCTAGGGGTCATTTAACACTAATATAAAAGTAATTACAACAAATAATCGTTCCACTTAAAACCAAAAACAATCATGGAGGTTATACACTAGCACCTCACAAATAGTGTTTAGATACTCACATCTCTCGGGTGTAGTAAAGTATATATCACAATAAGGAAATGGAAAACATCTCTCACTACCTGTCATAGCAAATAGATTACCATAGGCTTGGGAAACGATCAAACCTCCACCACTTGGCGTAAGCACCTAGGATAAACTATCAAAGCGGTCTTTTAAAGGGTTATAACATGAGGTGTAGGGATATGATAAACACAGTTTTGTTAGATAAAGGAAATTTTTACTGGTGGCGAGTTAAACATCTTGGTTAATTACATGTACAATATGGCGTTGCTAAGCCAAGACTCGACTTGATTTAAGCTAATCAAAAACTAACAAAAATATAAAACAAACATAAAAGGAAACGGGATGGTAGTCCGTATCTTTTTCATTTTTTCTTTTTCCATTTTCTTTTCTTTTTCTTTATTTTTCGATTTTTTTTCTTTATTTTTGCATACACTTTAACCCTACCATCCAAAATAATACATCATAGGGAATTTGCATTCCTCTTACACTTGAACTTTTACATACTTTACAATCAACTATTCTAATGACTCGAATTAAGATAATCAAAACACTTGTAGTACTTTTAAAATTAACGCATATATGGGGGGGGGGGGGTAATATATAATGTTCTTCCCCATTACTCCATAACACAAGTACTTTACCCATGAGTCCCAATCGTCCCAAAACAATATGTACAAGATATGACTCGACTTAGCAACCATGTAATCAATTAGATAATTAACTAAGGGTTGAAACAAATAACAATAATGCACTAAAGATGAGTGCATGCACGGAAGGCTAAGGCGATTTGGTTGCACATTTGGGGTGGATTGTTAACAAATTCTTCCTTTAAGTAAAATGCTTAAAGTTAGAAATGAAAAGATAGGCTCGGAGGGGTGTACTAGGGGTATCGTGTACAAAAAATGAGTACAATGCAAAGGTGTGGGAGAAATTAATTGACTTTGTTAGTCAAGTTAATTGACTTAAATGATCAAGTAATTATGATACGTGTTTAACACAAAGGTGATCCTAATGCCTCTGATCATGTAGTAAATCATACTACACGAATGTAGTCTTACTAGTGGTCTCGGGATGCATCACTAATGCAAGTTCTAGAATCTAAGTACTCCCGGTACACTCATAAGCACTAATAATGAATGCTTTTCCTAACAAATTTAAAGGCGAACCTCACATATTTTGGTGGAAAATTTTTCTGAGTGGTACGGTTTTTTTTTGCTAGTCATACAACTCCTATCCATGAGACGCTCATTAAAGCTAAAGCTTCATTCCTAAATGTTGTAAAAAATTTTAAATTTTGCGCTAAAATTGCACTAACAAGTATTTCTCTCAGTTTTATTACACACCTACTATTGAACAAATAAACTCAAGCGTAATTGTATTCTCTAAAGTATCATCATTTACCCTCCCCTTACACTTAAGCTGAACATTGTCCCCAATGTTCAATAAAAAGGATGTAAAAGAAATGAAGGTAAAAGAATGAAAACAAAAACTCCCCTGATTCGTTCGGTGTGGATAGTGTGTCAACAAAGTTAGATCATCTTTCAAGAAAATGAACTTTGAAAGCTTTCCTCCAGAAATATAAATCATCCTCTTGTCCAATGTAACCTGTTAAACCTGAGAAAACAATCAAGGCAAACCTCGCGTAAAATCGGCGGCAATCTATATATACTAAAAATCCTAGAAAGCAAATTAAGATATAATGCTTGTGGAATGAATATTTGCAGATTTCCTAGAGTTTATAAAACTAAAGAATCAACAAAAACTTTAAGACTCCGGTATAACAAAACTCGCAAAATTTTTCAGAATTTTTAAACCTGACGCCGTTAGAATGTTCAAGCAAAAATCTCATGTTAAGTTTCCGGAAAATTTCTGGAAAAACTTATGCCTTACTTCCTAGAAAATCCTGCAAAACATAATTATGACTCGATACAAGCATTTGACTCAAACAATTACTAATATACAGGTTCATTTAATATTGTTGTGGTTCATGCTCAATTTCGTTCTTATAAACAAATTTGGGTTTCCCTTACACTTAGCTTTTGCAAAATACCTTTATATGTAATTAAGACGAAGTTAAAAACAAAATAAAGCATTTTCACAATTTACTTTGAATCATGAGCCACAAACAATAAAAATAAAACACGCATACGGAAACAAATGAAATCAAACAAACAAAACAAATAAAACCAATAAAACATGGGTTACCTCCCAAGAGGCGTTTGTTTTTGTTCGAGTCACGAGCCTGTCTCTACCCTTATTTAACGGAGATAAGGGGGTGCTCCCTACACTTAGGATTAAGTACGGGTTGAAGTAGCGATACACATCATCTCGGTGGAAGTATGCCTCGTGAGGAAAGAGTGATGGACGGATTATATGCTCAAAGGGGTGTGCTCCTATCATCATAACCTTACCTAATTCAATTGGGTTAATGGGTGGATTAATATTTTCTCCTAGAAAGGGATCATCTTCAATCAACTTCGAGAGACTCCTAGTTAGAAATCCATCTTGACCTAATAAACCCGGTTTAAACCCATAATGTTTCTTGTGATCAATCACGAATGGGTGATGTAAGTATCTAAGGTCATGGTTCACTCCTATGTCAGCTTCCTCTCTACAAGGCCTAGAGTCTTCTACCTTCAAAGTAAAACTACCCGGAGTAAATGGTTTGATGGGTGGATCGGGACCTATTTCAATTCCTAAATTCACATCTAAGGATGGAAAATTAGGTAACGGTTTTAGTTGAAAATTAGGTAACGGTTTTAGTTGAGGCTCCGGTTCATCAAAACTAGGAACTTCCTTAGAACTAAAAGAAAGGTTGTGACTACAAGTATTCACGCCTATATCCTCTAGTTGTGCTTGGTCTAAGGTTTCTTCCTCTATTGGGGCTCCTATAGTCTCTTCTACTTCTTTCGGGTAAGTCACGGGTGATGTGTATTCCTCAAGTGATGATGGAAGTTGTAGGGTACTTTGTAGGTTTGTGTTATTTACCTCATGCTTCCTTATCTCAATATCATCTATATCCTCATCATGTGTTTTAGTAGAATCTAACCTAAACATGTTCCTAAGTATCTCAAATCCTTCTCTAGCCATTTCAAGTTCTAAGTCTGATTCATAAGAATCTTCCTCAATAACTTGATTACAATGTTCAATTTGCCAAAAGGATTCATTATGTGTTCCTTGAGATTCAAATTCATTGATCATAAAACCTAGGTCTTTTTGCTCAATATGATCATGTTAGACTAAATCCTCCTTAATTGTTTCCTCAAGTTGTGATGTATACGAACCCATCAATTCATTGAACTCATGGTTCACGGTTAAGAGGCTTTCCTCAAAATTTCTCTAAAGGGTATTACTAAAAGGAATTGATCCTAACAATGATTGTTTAATATAGGCCACACATGCGCATAACTCATCAAACCTATCAAACTTTACACCCATCTTCTCTTGTATATATCTAAGATCACTTAAAAATTCATTAGAACAACAGGAAGCAAATCTATCTGAGTAAACTAATTGTTCCTCTATAGTTAATGATCTAAATGGAATTTCATCCGCCATGGAGACAAATGAGAATGGTTTTACAAACAAAGGGCACAAAGAAAAAGATAGACTACAAGAAAGCTAATATAAAGAAAATAAAAATCTCACTTGATATGAATCTAATGAGTAGACCTAATTAAAATAAAATTCAACCTAAACAATAACTATTCCCCGGGCAGCGGCGCCAAAAACTTGATGCGTGGAACTGTCGCAAAAGGTTTTACCTCTCAAGGGATCTTGAGAAGCTTGCAATCCCCACCAGGCAGTGTACCTGTTCGTTGTAGTATAGTATAGTGACAAGTACCGGGGGATTGATCGTTCAACTCAGGAATAGTGTTCGCTAGGATTAAAATTCTACTAAACTAGGTCTAAGGGTGAGGGATGATTCTTTTTGTATTTTAAATGAAAGCAAGTAAAATCTCGGGTTTTGAAGGAGTGGGCGGAATTAGTTGCTAGTCAACTAACCCAATTAACTAAAGATGCAAACAAAATAAAATAAACTTAAACTAAATGTGTGGTGGAAACAATAATGAGAGAAAGTTTGTTTACTTAGATTTCATTACTCCCTATATACCTTTTACCGGTTGATTAGCTTGTTACAATTGCATGGATGACGGGTTATATTCCTTAATACTAGTCGTAGGGCCGTGTACAATATTCCCTAACTCTATAGGCTTCTACTTCATTCTAGGTCGAGCCGACTACTAGCTCCTAACGTAGTATCACTAGCAGTTGCCTACGCATTAAATACAACCAATAAATCATAGTACACCTCCGATCATGTTTCTTAAGACGTTCAAGCAAGTTACCAATTGGAAGTTTGCCAGTTTTCTTAAGCCTAACATCGAATTCAATTATCCACCACAATTATAAACAAACCATCAACCAATAATCAACATCTAGGTTTCATTACATCTAAGCAAACACAAGAAAAACCTAGCCTAGCATGTTAAAAAGAAGACAAGCATAAGATAAAATCAAACAACACATAGACATATTGTATGATTATTGGAAAACTTATCTTCAATTGAACATGGATGGAACAAGGGTTGAAACCCTTGTTGTTACAGAAAATTCGTCTAGGGTTTGCACATAAAAGTTCTCCAAAAGGTCCACACTTAATGAATGAAAATTAGAAAACTATATATAGATTTTACAACTTGACGGTGTCACGTTATAGCTTGTGACGCCGTCAACTCGCCGCCAAAACAAGGGTCATATTGCCTAGATCCAATCTGGACGCCGTCATGTTGAGAATAAGCTCTGGGCCGTCACTTGTAAATCAATCCTGACGGCCTTGGTGACGCCGTCAGGCATTTTTGCCTTGAAATAGTTCTGGTCCGTCATGTGTATTTTCCACATCCACCTCTTTTGCCAAGCTTGATGCCGTCACTTGTATGTCCTTGACGCCGTCAGATACTGTTCCCAGCAAGGATTTTGAGACATTGTCGTTTTCTTCACTTAATTGCTCCAAAAACGTCCAAAATGCTTTCTTTTCCAGATTTCTCCTCAAAAGTACCTAAAATGACTAAAAGAACGATTTAGGGTAATAATTGATCAAATAATCACGAATTCGGGCTTAAATGACCCCCTAAAAGCGGTACACTTTTCGCCTTATCAAATACCCTTACACTTGAGATTTGCTTATCCTCAAGCAAATGCGCTTTTATTCTAATCAAAATACAAGCTAGGGGTCATTTAACAATAATATAAAAGTAATTACAACAAATAATCGTTCCACTTAAAACTAAAAACAAGCACGGAGGTTATACACTAGCACCTCACAAATAGTGTTTAGATACTCACATCTCTCTGGTGTAATAAAGTATATATGACAATAAGGAAATGGAAAACATCTCTCACTACCGGTCATAGCAAATAGATTACCATAGGCTTGGGAAAGGATCAACCTCCTCCACTTGGCGTAAGCACCTAGGATAAACTATCAAAGAGGTATTTTAAAGGGTTATAACATGAGGTGTAGGGATATGATAAACACGGTTTTGGTGGATAAAGGCAATTTTTACTGGTGGCGAGTTAATCATTTTGGTTAATTACATGTACAATATGGCGTTGCTAAGCCAAGACTCGACTCAACTTAAGCTAATAAAAAACTAACGAAAAATATAAAACAAACATAAAAGGAAACGGGATGGTAGTCCGTATGTTTTTTTTTTTTTTCTTTTTTTCTAATTTTATTTCTTTTTCTTGATTTTTCAATTTTTTTTTTTTTTTTTTTTTTTTTTTTTTTTTTTTTTTTTTTTATGCATACACTTTTACCCTACCATCCAAAATAATACATCATAGGGAATTTGCGTTCCCCTTACACTTGAACTTTTACATACTTTACAATCAACTATTCTAATGACTCGAATTAAGATAATAAAAACACTTGGAGTACTTTTAAAATTAACGCACATATGGGGTAATATATAATGTTCTTCCCCATTACTCCATAACACAAGTACTTTACCCATGAGTCCCAATCGTCCCAAAACAATATGTACAAGATATGACTCGTCTTAGCAACCATGTAACCAATTAGATAATTAACTAAGAGTTTAAACAAATAACAATAATGCACTAAAGATGAGTGCATACACGAAAGGATAAGGCGATTTGGTTGCACATTTGGGGTGGCTCGTTAACAAATTCTTCCTTTAAGTAAAATGCTTAAAGTTAGAAACGAAAAGATAGGCTCGAAGGGGTGTACTAGGGGTATCGTGTACAAAAAATGAGTATAATGCAAAGGTGTGGGAGAAATTAATTGACTTTGTTATTCAAGTTAATTGACTTAAATGGTCAAGTAATTGTGATACGGGTTTAATATAAGGGTGATCCTAATGCCTCTTATCATGTAGTAAATCCTACTACACGAATGTAGTCTTACTAGCGGTCTCGGGATGCATCACTAACGCAAGTTCTAGAATCTAAGTACTACAGGTATACTCATAAGCACTAATAATGAATGTTTTTCCTAACAAATCTAAAGGCGAACCTCACATATTTTGGTGAAAAATTTTTCTGAGTGGTGCGGTTTTTTTTTTTGCTAGTCATACAACTCCTATCCATGAGACGCTCATTAAGGCTAAAGCTTCACTCCTAAATTTGGTAAAAAAAAATTTAATTTGGCGCGAAAATTGCACTAACAAGTATTTCTCTTAGTATTATTACACACCTACTATTGAACATTGTCCTCAATGTTCAATGAAAAAGATGTAAGGGCATGTTTAGTAGAGAGAATTTCAGAGAATAGAAATAAAGCAGAGAATATAAATTCAGGGAATAGAAATCAGTAGAGAATTTTGTTCAATTTTAATGTTTGGTAACAAAAGGGACTTGACCCGAGAAAAAAAAATTTTATTTTTTCTAAATAACAATTCTAAAAAAATATTTTTTTTTATAAATTTTATTTAAAAAAAAAAACATATTTTTTTAAAAATTTATTTAAAAAAAAACTTAATTTATTTTTTATAAAAAATATTTAAAAAAAATTATTTTTTCTAAATAACAATTCTAAAAAAATATTTTAAAAAAAATATTTTTTTAATTCATTTAAAAAAAACTTATTTTTAAAAAAAATTATTTAAAAAAAATTATTTAAAAAAAATTAAATTTGTTTTAAATTTTATTTTTTATAAAAATTATTAAAAAAAAGTATTTTTTCTAAGTAACAATTCTAAAAAATATATATTTTTGTAAATTATTTTTTATAAAAAAATTATTTTTAAAAGAAAAATATTTAAAAAAAACCTATTTATTTTGTTTAAAAATAATAATAATAATAATAATAAATAAAAAAAACACTCTCAATTCTTTAAATTCTCCACCAAAATTATGGAAATGGGAGTAACCAAATTAGACTAGCCAATTCTCTCCAACTCTCCACTAATTTCTTCTCAATTTTCCACTTTTTTTAATTCTCTCTACCAAACAAGAGAATTTGATCAAATTCCATTTCTCTCATTTCTTTTCTCTCTACCAAACGCACCCTAAAAGAAATGAAGGTAAAAGAATGAAAACAAATACTCGCATGATTCGTTCGGTGTAGATAGTGTGTCAACAAGGTTAGATCTTCTTCCAAGAAAATAAACTTTGAAAGCTTTCCTCCAGAAATATAAATCATCCTCTTGTCCAATGTAACCTGTTAAACCTGAGAAAACAATTAAGGCAAACCTCGCGTAAAATCGGCGGCAATGTATATATACTAAAAATCCTAGAAAGGAAATTAAGATATAATGCTTGTCGAAATCCTTAATCTTATCAACTAACGTTATCTTTTGATATAATTAATAAACGGCCTTAGATACAACATAGGATGACCCTCACCTTTCAAACATTGAGGACAATGTTTAACTTTAGTCTGGTGGGTATCTTCGATTTGACTTGCACCTTTCATGTGCCGTTTACTCATGCAAACTCCGTTTTTCTCAAAAAATCCAAAAAATTGAAAAAAAATCACCAAAAAAAGTACAAAAAAGTTAGGAAATTTGAATTTTTTTTGCAAAATATAATAAGTTTTGACACTTTATTTTGACTTTCCGCTGGGTAGAGTAAGAATATAAATTTGGACTTGACCGGGTGTGTTGAGCCCTAGCCTGTTCTCTTACACATTTGACTAAGCATCCGCAGATCTCATTACTTGAGATTTTAAATTTGCGGAGAACGAGAAATGATAGTAAAGACATTCGTGTGATTAGATGCTAAACGTGGAATAGTTGGATTTCTTTAGAGCTCATAACGGTTACTTGTAGTCCTTGCTCCCGCAAGACTGAAAACCCAAAAATAAAATAATTAGAATTACGTGTTTTCAAAAGTTGTCTAAATTTCTGCTCACTTTACGTGTTGGCATAAGCATTAAATGGGCCTTGTATCCTTTATTCTGAAAGGCGTTTAAGTCTTGGAACTCCTCGTTTTGTTGTATGCCACATGAGGTTCACAAATAACACCATTAATATGTAATAAATGCCAAAAATAGCAACGGTTCGACAAGCAGATCCTTGCATCCTTTGTTCTGAAAGTCGCTTAGGTCTGGGAGTTTCACCGTGAAGCTCCGTATGCTTGAGGCAAAGTAAAATGTAATAAAATCATAAATACCAAAAATAACTGCGGTTCGACAAGCGGATCCTTAAATCCTTTGTTCTGAAAGGCGCTTAGGTCTGGGAGATTCACCGTGAAGCTCCGTATGTTTGAGGTACAAAGTTATATATATAAAACCAAATGAAAAATAATAATAAAAATAAGAAATAAAAAAAAATGATGAAAAAAGTTGAAAAATGAAAAGTGAAAAATATAATAAATGTGGTGTGAATGTGTGAGCCTTTTGAGTTAAAATTGAAACGATTTTTAAATCCGCCTAAATCTATCAGACTTTAAACTTATCGGAACGAAAATGAGAAATCATTTCTTTAACAAAGTCTAGATATAATAAGACTTGGGAGCAGGAATTTACAATTAGCATTTATAAGTAGTGTTAGCATCTAATGACATTTTTTGCTATGATTTCGTTTTTACGCTTAGCTTGGGAACACGTGAATAATCAGGGACGATGAATTCTATCTGTATGGACACTTTTCTCTGAGTTGTGTTTCTTACTCCGTGACCCTAAACGTTATTAAAAAATGATGAAAATCAAACATCCCGTCACATAATAAGTGTAAAAAGTACATAAATATTAGTGTATGAAATAAAATTGAAAAACGGGGCATTTTTAGGAATAAATGGTTTTTTACTCTCTTTTGAACATTTTGCTACTTTTTCAACATTAGTAAAAAGAGTCATGAAAATTATTTATCTTGTAGAGCGTGAATTGATCACATTGCGTGAGGATACGACAATACTTTAGTCTGGGGGATTTTGATGAGTGTTAAAATACACATACCTTTGACCTAATAAAATAGAGTCAAAGACCAAAAACATAATGAAAATGCTAAATATATGCTTGTTTTTGTGTTTGTGTATGTGCAGATAACGGGTATGAGAAAAGGATAAAAAGAAAGACAAAATGGACAAAAATGAGCATGAAATTGGAAAGAGCACGAAATAGCGACTCTAACGGTACGAGACGAAGACATTGAAGCAAAAGGAAAAGATTTCAAGCATCTATCGAAGATTATTGAAGCCCGAAAAAAGCTTAAAGAATTGAGCCTGGCTGAGCCCAATATAAGACCAACCTAGCCTTTATATGTTGCTCTACTCCCTAATATGTCCAGTGTCAACTAGGCTTAATATGGCCCATGAAAGAAATAAATAATCCCTTGCCCAAGCGAATTTTTGGCTATGAGATTGTTTCATAAGCATTTTATAGTTAAGGGGCGACGTGGCACAACGGATTGCCACTATTTTTGGCTTGGAAAAAAAGTTTACAAGAAGATAAGAAGAACAGAGGCCACCATGATTGATATCGCATTTTTTTTTTTCTTTTCTTCTTAGTTATATTTCAAATTTTTTAGTTTAGATTTAGTGAGTTTAATCTTTAAACTATGTAATGATATTTATTTAATGTAAGGTTTTAATCATTATTAATTTATGTTTATGTGTTATTAAACTTGAGATTTTATTTTAATGTTTTAGCTAATCCCTTTTTACTATTTTAACCATTATGCAGTCATGTTTTCAAAGCAACGAGGTTTTAAACCCGCGCGTTGCCGCGGGTTGTTTGTAAAGTTAGGTGAAAAAAATAGGTCCGAAGTTGTTGGTATTTCAAGTATTTTTACAAATTCTTGCTAGAAAGACATTTGTTTTTCAAGGTTACACATCATACATAATGACCCTAATAGATATCCAGCTGATAGATGGTCTCCAAAAGAACTTTAACATCACCTGAAACTGAATTGCCCCATCTTTTATTCATACCAGGATCTGTTACAACATATAAGAAGAGATCACTTGGTTCAAATGGTTCCAACCTGTTTGAATTGATGGCATTCTTGTTCAACTTGAAGAGATGATCAAAAGGACCTTCAAGCGCATTTCCAATATTAAGGCTTTTGCTACACTTCAATGCAGTCTCAACATATGGCTCTGCCACATTTATAATGCAGTTGATAAACTATATAATTTCAGTAAATTGTTCACAAAGTTGCTTGCTCATTAAGTAGTGATGAGTGTGTAAATACTCATCATTTTTAGTTAATCTGAATTGCAAAAACGTTTAAAAACACTCAGAAATGCATCAAAATATTGAAAATATCCCAAGGATTGTGTTTTATATGTTTCGGATGCAAAATGATTAAAAACAGATGAAAAACGAACAAAGTTTGCATAATTGGCAGTTTCAGTCCCCCCAACTTTCAAAAACTTGTCAAAATTAGTCCCTAAGCATTTATTTTGAATGAAAAGTCAACAAAGGTCCTTTGAAAATCAAAAGTTGTCAAAATTAGTCCTTGGGTGAAAAGTTTCAAAAATTTACAGTTATGGTCCTTGAAGTTTCACTAATGGCAATTTTGGTCCTCGGGTGTTCAAATTGGAAAATAAACTTCAAAAGTCCTTTGGGAATTGAATATGTTGCATGTTTAGCCCTTGTGACTAACTTTGGCAGGTTGGCAGTTTCCACCCCTCAATTTTCAGAACTTGCAAGAATGGTCCTTGTGATTTACATAGTTACTACTAGCCAAATGGACCCTTGTTATTAATCCACACCCAAAACCAAATCACCTAATCCAACAATACCAGGCCCAACCTTACACCTAGCCCAACTCCACCCTTTTAATAAAATACCAGTCAAACTCCCCTTTGACCCATCTCCCACCTCACACCCTCACGTGAACCCTGACTCCCTGCTACCACTGCCATCACCATCATCACCCCCTACACTCCACCTCCACCCTACACTTACTTTCCTCTATTAAACAACAAAACCCACCCCCTGCCAAAGAGCTATCTGCCAAATGGTTGTAAAACCATTTTCCCGCCAAAAGCTATTTGAAGGTTCAGGATTTAATTGAGCCATCCAATGGTCACAAATAGAGTTGGGAAATGCTCAGGAACCCTCCTTGGGCTATTTAAATGAAGAAAAAAAAAGAAGAGCAGCAGTTAGTTAATCAGTAGTTAGTAGAGTAGTTTTAATTTAGTCTCAATGTTGTTTTAATGTAAAATTTTCCTTTCCAGTTGTGAAAACCAGTGTTTTCCTTGTATTTTCAAGCTTATTAGTGTATTTCAAAGATAATTGAATCCAGAATTAAGTTTTTCTTGTTATTTTCAGAAATTGCAAAATCTTGAGTAAATTCTCATTTGGCTCAATAGTTGTTAAAAGGTAATGGTTATTGTTTCCTTAAGTTTCCTTAAGCATAAGTCACTAAGTGAGATTTTAAAATCTTAGTTTGGTTCACTCTTGTTCAACAATACAAAAATACCACAAAAAGCTATTAAATAGCAAAGAAATCAAAATCCAGTAAATAATGAAGAAGAAGCATGAATCAAGGTGAATCCTGAATGGACATGGTTGAGTAGCCTATTGGGAGACTTTAGATTATGATTTGGTCCCTTTGTAAGCTAAAATCTCACTTTGACCCTGTTTACTATATCATAATCCTTAATGGCTTTTTCTTGTGCTTTAGAGCTTATTGGTAGTTCTTAGTCATATATTTGTTTAAAGTTACTTAGTTGCTCAGTTGCTTTCATAATAGCTCATAATTCCACTTTTACTGATTTCAAATAGCTTAAGGTTGCATCTGCTTGTTATTGTTGTGTTAGTGTGTACTTGTGCTTATTCAGCTTCTATTTTGCCTAAGAGATTTGTTCTATGCTTATAATTCAATGCTTGGAATGATAAAATCCATAGTTGTAGTATTGAGGCAGTCTAAAAGGGGTGTTTGGTTCAATATATACTTATGTGCTTTGGTTGTTAGTAAGTGAAAAATACCATGCAGTTAGGTCATTATAGGATCCACTACCCTAGTTTAGTCATATAATGCTTGGCTTGTTCAGAAAAAAGTCAACTTCTGTCTCAAACTATCTTTCTGTGTACAATATGTGAAATCAGTGGTTCAAATCTCAAAAGTAGGTCAATGGGTGTTGTAGTTAGCCACATTAGGTCTTAAATCTACTTATGATTACATTTAGATTTAGTTTATGTCATTGGAAATTCAATTTAATCAAGCTTTGCAAAAATCTCAAAAAGTCAAAATGGCTTGATACTTAGTTTTTCCAAATCTAGAGTGATTTTTCCTGATTTTTTAGTTTAGAATTAGGGTCTTAGCTTTTCACAAGTTAAGCTCTACCAGCTTAACTTGTGAAGTATCATGTTTGCTTAATTTTAAGAATTTATTTGTAGCTTATTGAAGGGCTTCTTTGGACTTGCAGGGAGACTACCTCCCCTGCACCAGGAGTGGTCAGTCCACAAGTCCATTTTCTTGAGCTTTTCTCTTGTTCTAAATTGCATACTAGCTTAAGTTTTTTTTTTTTTTTTTTTTTTTTTTTTTTTTTTTTTTTTTTTGGATAGCTCATACTCTCAGCTACTTGTGCATGCATTTTTTATGTTTTCTACTGCTTATTTCACTGCTTAAATTTGTTTCTCAAAGTTGTCCCATCACTGCCCTTACACTGAAGAGTCAGTGTAAAGTGCCACCTTCACAAGCCTTCCTTGTGCTTATTTGTGGGCCCCACTCCATTTTTAGTGGCTTCTTGGGAAGTTCACTAGGCTGGCTTGTAGGTACATGCTTATTTTTGGACTTCTAAGCTTATCAGATAAGCTTAAACAAGCCTCAAAGTGGCCTGCAGGCCTGTGTGAAATTCAGTGGTGCTTGGATTTGCTTATTTCAAATTTTCAACTTATTTCATGTTCTTTCCTCTTTCCTTTGGTCAGCTTTTTATTCAAATAATTTGATTCTAGCTTATTTTGCCTTTTAATCCCACTGTGTAGCTCTTTGGGCAGCTTTTTAAAGCTTAAAAGTCCCTATGTAGCTTATTTGCTTAAACTGCCAAATCATAAGCTCCCACAGAGCTTATTTTTAAGCTTCTGACAAGTTACCTTCACAAAAGTCTCTTTATATCAGTAGGTTGATAGGTTGGTAAAAGAAAAATAACAAGAAACTGTTGGGATATAAAATATCAAGGTACTTATGTATGTCAAAGTACTGCTGCATGAAGAATAAAGTCAAAGTACTGCTGAAGATAAAAGTCAAAGTACTGCTGTTTACTGATGAACGTTTAAAGTACTTCGAAGGAAACAAGGACTTATGTGCAATATTAGTTAAAGGATTAATGTGTAATATTGAACGAATATTCTAGAATTAGTTAGGGGTAATGACTTATCGTTCAAGTTATATGTTGTAAACCGACTTAAGGATATCTATATAAAGAGCCTTAAGAGGTATTAGTCGATATAAGTTTTAGAGTTGTTCAAAGTCGATAAATAGTTAGGGATTGTTAGTGAATCTGTGTAACAAAGCAGGTTCAAAATTTGGTTAATATAAAAGTTCTTCTTAAGCTTTGTGTTAGTAGATTCCGCATATTTTACAAGGATAAATAGTGTTTCAATATTAATAGTTTTAAGTTTACTTAATATTATTAAACATTTACAAACTACAAAGTAGTTTGATCAGAGTACATCGATCCAACAAGTGGTATCAGAGCTTGTGTTGGAAACTCTGATTAAGAAGAAAAACCTTTAAACCGATTTTACTACAAACCCTTCAAGATGTCGACAGAGGCTGCACCTGCTCCATCAATCATTGCTGTTAGAATTCCTATTGTCAAGAAGGGAGAATATGACTTATGGGCCATGAAGATGAGGCAGTACATTGCCATCACAGACCATGCTTTATGGGATGTGATTGTCAATGGCAATATGGTACTAGAAGACCCAGTAGAGCTCCCAGGACAACCTAAACCACCTAAACCAACCATACTAGCTGCTACTAAAAGAAATCAAGGCAAAGCTCTCAACATACTGCTCTCTGCTATTCCTGATGGTCACCTATTGAAGTTTCATGATGCTCAGGATGCAAAACAACTATGGGCTGCAATTAAGAAAAAGTTTGGAGGTAATGATGCTTCCAAGAAGATGCACAGGAATTTGCTGAAGCAACAATTTGAAACTTTCACTGTTGGTGAAAGAGAAGGTCTTGATTCTGCTTATGAAAGATTCCAAAATCTTCTGAGTATGCTAGAACTATATGATGCTGAGGCATCAGTTGAAGATGCTAATTTGAAGTTCTTGAGAAGTTTGCCATCAGCATGGCATGTAGTTGCTACTATGATAAGAGGACAACCAGGGCTGGATACAATGGACTTTGATGATCTCTACAACAATCTGAAGGTGTATGAGCATGAGATGAATGGTACTACAGGTTCAAGCACACATCAGAAACCTCAAAACATTGCTTTTGTCTCTTCTGAAAACAGAAGAAGTACTTCCAACAAAGGTACTGCTTATCCTGTCCAAAGTACTGTGACTGAAACTCAGGTTCCATGTACAACTATGGTCACTACCAATTCATCACAATCAATTACCCCCACCTCAGATGATGTTCTATGTTCATTCTTTGCTCAACAAGCATCTCTACCTGTCACCTATCAAGAGGATGTATTGCAAATAGATGATGATGCTTTGGAAGAAATTGATATCTGATGGCAAGTTGCCATGCTCACTGCAAGGATCAAGAAGTATGTGAATAAGACTGGAAAAGGCATCAATTTCAGAGCTAAACAGGGAATAACATTTGATAAGTCCAAGATTGAGTGCTTCAACTGTCTAAGGACTGGTCACTTTGCAAGGGAATGCAAATTTGCAAAGTATCAAGCAAACAAGATGATTGAACCACCTAAGCCTGAAAGAAAAGAGATTCCAATTACTGAACCAAAACCAAAAGCTTTGGTTGCACAAGAGAATCTGTCAGAGATTGATTGGTCCAATGAATTTAATGATGAACCAGTAACCTATTCAATGGTTGCATTGGAAGACTGGAGCACAGCATTTGATGAAGAGCCTAGATATGCTGCTTTGGAGTCAAGAGATGGTCTAGGAAGCTTTGATTGGAGCATGGAGTTTGAAGAAGCACCTGTTCAGCTTGCTATGGTAGCTACTTCACCAAGTTCATCCACTAGCTCTGAGGTATGTACTAAGTGCAATGATATGTATCAAAAGTTACTTAGTGAATATGTAGCTGAAAGAGATAAATTTCAAAGGGCTAGGGCTGAAATAACTGGCTATCAATTGACTTTAGAGTCAATGGAGGCCAAAATAATTACACATGAAAATAATGAAGTAGCATGGGCTGAAACATATAAGCAACAGGAATACCTAGTTAAGTTGAATGAATGGAAACTAGGATGTAAGGTGTCTGAACTAGAAAAAGTTACTGCTGAAAGAGATAAGTTGTTAGAAAAACTTGCTGTGTGGAATGAATCAGGTCTGTCATGTCACACCCCCAAAATCGGGTCCAGCGGAAGCATACATGTAGCTGGGGTGTAACTCAATCGGTATTACAACACAAGTTCAAAAATGGTTTTCACTTGAATCATTTAGAATAAAATAGATTAATCAAAAATGTTGAATTTACATTGTCAAAAGTAGTGCGGAAGTAGGCCCTTAAAATAGTTTAAAATGGTCCCCAAATGAATAATCAGAGTCTTCTATGACCATGCCATGCCCTGCCAAAACCTCTTGTAGCGTGCCATTGCTTAATACCTGAAAATACATGCTAAAGTGTCAACACGAGGTTGGTGAGTTCATAGAGTCTTGTGAAAAAGAATGTAATGCATATGAATAAAGATTTCCCAGCAAAGGCCTCGTAATTCAGTAATAAAGTTGATGCAAAGGCATCGTAATTCAGTAATAAAGTTGATGCAAAGACATCGTAATTCAGTAATAAGGTTGATGCAAGGCATCGTAATTCAGTAATAAATCAGTAATAAGGTTTATAAAAACCATCAGTATATAGCTTTAATCGTATGTACAATAGCCCAAGTATAAAGTAAAGTAATAAGATTTCAGTCATAAAACTACATTGTCTCTTAAGCTCATGACCCCGAAGCTAGACGTTACTTGGCCCCAAATGAGTGTTTACCAGACACTCTAAAGATATTAGACATGAAATGCATCCGTAATTCCGTTGGAGCAACCCAAACACGGATGGAGGAGTCACCCTCAATAGATCTATTCACTCACTCTCGCTCGTACTTTAATTAACAGTCCATGATAATAAAGGGGACTTGTCAAGACGTGATAATAAGGCAACTTAAGCAATGTAGGGCATTTAATACTTTGGCATTGTACAAAAATAATTAAAGCAGCGTATTCTCCCCCAGAAGTAATTCAAATCGTATAAAAGTATAAAACAAGTATTTAAGCATGTATCTCCCCCAAAGAGTTTATAAGTAATTAAACAAGTAAAAGTGGGGCTATGACTCACCTCGAAATGATGATACAATGATGGTAAAATGATCGGGACAATAAGGCGCGAACACTAGCCGCAACCTAAGATGAGTGGAAATGATCTACTTTAGATCATGAAATGATGTAATGAATGCACATGCACATGATGCCTATACCACTCATAACTTGAAAATATTTGTTATTGTCAAAGTAATATGTTTTTCCATAACTTGGGAAAAATAAGTCTAACTAGAATTATAAAACTAGTCGTAATATATATATATATATATATATATATATATATATATATATATATATATATATATATATATATATATATATATATATATATATATATATATATATATATATATATATATATATATATATATATATATCGTATATATAAATGGTAGTGTTGAATTCCTTGCTTTGAAAACCATGAAATAACGTTTAATAGTCATATAAATAAGCTTGTAATCATAAGTACTTCGATGGTTAAGAATTTGGCACTTTGGTAGTATTTCTAGAAAATCTAGGATTTAGTACGTAGAAGTATTATTATTTCTATTAGTAAAAAATGGTCTCGCAAAACTAGTCGCGAAATAGTGAATATTAAGAGTTAGGAATGAAGCTCAGTAGTTCTAAGAAGATTTTCACCATATCTAAAAAGTCACAGAACTGAAGTTTGTCTATACGGGTCTCGATCATAAAGGAAAATAGCCGTCAAGTGAGGTGTTTGGGCTGTTTTGGCAAATTCTGGGCAGTTTTCGGGAAAGTTTGGAAGACCATAAGTTGTTCGTTATAAATGCTTTTGACAAACGGTTGGATGTTTTGGAAACTAGGCTAGGTGAACTAACTTTTTGTCAATGATGTAAAGTTTCCAGAAATGGGTTTATCAATAAGATAAACGGCTCTCAACATGTTGTATTACAAAAGTAGTTTTTCTATACTTGGATTATTTTGCTAAAAAGCTGATGGAAATAAATAGAGTTTCGTCGATTTTGAAACGTGTATATCTTGGTCGTTATAAGCTTGTTTTCTATGTTCTTTATATCCCCGGAATCGTGGGACAACATACTAATATATTTTTGATAAGTCGGGATGGCTAGATCAAGTTTTACACCTCAGATTGGCCCTTGAAAATCGTGGGACAGCAAGTAAAATTTTCAGAAAATAGTTTTCGTCGTTAAACTTGCAAAAATCGTATCTCCTTCGTTATAAACTCGTTTTAATCCGTTCTTTCGCCCACGGCTTCGTTTTTGAAAGTATTTTCTAAATCTATAGCCCAAAGTTACCCGGAAACCCCTGAGTTTTCTGGATTTTTCATTTTGGGACAGTAGGTTTCTATACTTGTTTAAAAATCAATTATAGAGTTCCAAACTAGTTTCTAATCCACCCAAATCACTTCCAATCACCACAAATCTAGTCTATTCCTACCATACACCTTCTTAGGGTGTCATGGGTTCCTAAACATCACCAATATTGGTGGATCTCTTGAAGTTACTAATAAAAATTATAGATCTCATAATAATTAAGAAATACTTGAAAAGTGGTATAAATATCATATGTAACTTACATGTTTTTGTACTAGAACATACAAATACATCATGTAACTAGTGAAATGAAAGTATGAGATGATGAAAAATAACACATGAAGCTTACTTGATATATGGGGAGTTTGGAGATGATTTGAGTAAGAAATCAAGGTTTTTATTACAAAACCTTAACAAGGAATGAAAGTAGAGCTTGATTATGTCTTGATCTTCAAAAATTGATGGAGCTTGCTTGGGTTTTTATTTTGGGTCGTGGCTAGGGAGGAAGAACAAGAGGAAAACCTTGCTTTTTGATTTCTAAAAATGAACAAGTATGTGTTAAATGGGTTTATGTAGAAAATATCTAATCCAATGGCATTTTGGTAAATAAATGATGAAGTGGAAGTAACATGGTGAGGGAGGGGGGGCGGCACATGTATAAAAATAGGAAGAGTATGTAGTAAGCTTGTTAATATCTAGTTCACGGAGTCGGTTTTGGTTCCGATAATCGCTAAACGTAAATTGTTAAGCCGCGAAACGTAAATCCGGGTATCGTAAAAATATGAAACTTGAAAGAATGACTAAACATGTCAAAATACCCCATAATAAAATATAAAATGAATGGTAAGTTCCATCGGGTTGCTTAAACGTTGTTAAAACTGGAAACGCGGGTTTAAAACGCGAAATTCGCGTAAAACGCTGAACTGAAAAACGTAAAATTCCAAAACTTTTAGAATTGTCGTAAAATGAGAGAAAAGCATATTTCTATCGTTTATAATGTTTTATGGACATATCGGGATGCTGGAACGATGTTTAAACCCAAAAGTAAATCTCGGACACGGCTTCGTGATTTTTGCAGAAATGATCCGACGAGTGTCAAACTCTCGGATTATCATTAAAATAGTTTAACTTACAAGAATATGAAATAAAAATTTCGGAGATGAATAGTGAAAATGAATAGTAATAGTGAATAGTAGAAATAAATAGTAACTTTCCAGGATGAAAAATGAAATTTCGACGTTTGAAAAAGGACATGCAATTACGAGTTGTGACATGTCACATGTTCAATTTGTTGAAAAGCAAAGAACATCAAATATTAAAACTGGCCTAGGTTATGATAGTGATAGCAATGAAGGCATTCCATTTAAGGGTAAAGAACTAAATCTTACAGTAGATACCTCCACTAGTGATGAAGAGTTCATAAGTTTAGATGAAAACACTTCTAGTGATGAGGAATACCCTAGTCCAACACCACCTGAATTTAAGAAAGAAAAGGGATATAATGCAGTTCCTAATCCCCCAGGTAGCTTTCAACCACCTAGAAAAGATGTCTCTTGTTATGGGGTAGATAATCTAGAGTTTAGGAAAAAGCTTATAAGTCAATCTAATCTTGAAACTTTAGAAAAATCTGTTGAAGCACCTAAGGTTGATCAGATAAAGTTTTCAAAACAAGCAGTACCTTCAAACACTTTTCAAAGTACTGCTAATCACTCAGCAGTACCTCCAAGAAAATACTTTCAAAATACTGCTAATTTTAGAAAACCTTATGGAAAGGGATTTGGGGATATTGGTCCAAAGGTCTGTTATGTATGTTATAGTCCTCATCATTTGATTAAAGACTGTGATTATCATTCAGAATACTTAAGTAAATATCTAAAGACCAGAACTGCACAACCAAGTCATAGGGAGAATAAGCCAAGGGACAATAAACCAGTTTGGAATTATACAAATAGGGTTAACCATAGTAGTTTCTCAAAAGACTATAGGTACCCTCATCAGAAAAGATCATACTCCAAACCCTCAATACCTTCACAAAGTACTGATAGAAAGTTCCCTAACCAAGATGCTTCTAGCAAACACTCAAGTGTAAGACCTAGGAGGTACAATCACTACAAACCTAGAAGGCCTTACAACACAAGAAAAGATGCTAGAACACAAAACCCAACTCCTAAAGTTACAACTAAATGGGTTAAGAAAGAAAGTACTGCTGGGGTAGAACCAGTACTTTCAGAGGTTAAGGGTGAAAAAGGGAAAATTGATCATGATAAACCAACAGTTTTGGAAACAAAAACCTTAATTCTTGATCATGTTTTCAAAGACAGTGGTGATTACATACTCAAAAATTTTGAGTACGTCACTCCACAAGGGGAACACAAGTCAGTAATGGCTTGGGTTCCTAAAAATAACTAACCTTTTTCATGTGTACGTAGGGCAACCCAGAAGAGGAGCTTAAAGATCATTTTATTGTAGATAGTGGTTGCTCTGGAAGTATGACAGGAGAAAATGAGCTCTTGTCAGATTTTAAAGCTTATTTTGGAGGAAAAGTTGCATTTGGGAATGATCCTGATGGAGGAAGAATAACTGGCAAAGGAACTATCAAGGCAGGAAACATTGATTTTGAGGATGTTAGATATGTGAAGGAGCTCAAATTCAATCTTTTTTCAGTCTCTCAGATTTGTGATAAGAAGTACCCTGTGTTATTCTTTGACACAGAATGTCTCATACTTTCTCCTGATTTTAAGTTTGAAGATAGAAACTTGGTGATGCTGAGAGCACCAAGAACTAATGATGTGTACAGCATAGATTTAAAGAATGTAAATTCTGCTGAAAGAGCAACATGTTTGATTGCAAGAGCAACAATAAAAGAAGCACATCAATGGCACAGAAGATTAGGGCATGTAAATTTCAAAAACATCAATAAGCTGGTCAAAGGAAATTTAGTTAGAGGTTTACCTTCTAAAACATTCAAGAATGATCACTCATGTCTTGCTTGTAAGAAGGGTAAACAGCACAAGGCTTCCTGTAAGAAGATTGATGAGAAAACCATTAGAGAGCCTTTGGAATTACTGCACATGGATCTGTTTGGACCTGTTTCAGTTGTTAGTCTGAACAAGAAGAAGTACTGCTTGGTTGTAACAGATGACTGTAGCAGATTTAGTTGGGTCTTTTTCTTATGCTTCAAAGATGAAACTTTTGATGCTATTCATGATCTTATAATAGCACTTGAAAATCAGTTAAGACTCAAGGTTAGAGGCATTAGATGTGATAATGGGACTGAGTTCAAGAATCAGCTAATGGATGACTTTTGTGCCAAGAAAGGAATTAAAAGAGAGTTCAGTATTGCTAGAACTCCTCAGCAAAATGGAGTTGCAGAAAGAAAGAATAGAACCCTTATAGAAGCAGCAAGGACAATGCTTGCAGACTCTCAACTACCTGTTCCATTCTGGGCTGAGGCTGTAAGTGTTGCTTGTTATGTGTTGAATAGAGTATCAGTGACAAAACCTCAAATGAAGACACCTTATGAGTTACTCATGGGAAAGAAGCCAAGCATCAAGTTTATGAAACCTTTTGGATGTCCCCTAACCATTTTAAACACTGCTGATAATTTGGGCAAATTTGATGGGAAGTCAGATGAAGGATATTTATTGGGATATTGTACCAATAGCAAAGGATTCAGAGTGTACAACAGGGCTACCAAAAAGGTTCAAGAATGTCTTCATGTTGATTTTCTAGAAGAGCAAGAAACTTCTAAGGGTAAAGGTCCTGATTGGATGTTTGATATTGATTTAATGTCTTCATCAATGAATTATGTACCTGTAAGGGAAGAAAATCAAGCTGCTCCCACTGAAGAAGAAGCACAGTACATTGTTCATGATATTAATTTAAGATCTGAAGATGAGCCAAATGATAATGTCAATGATGAGAAGAAGAGTACTTCTGAGCCTCAAGGTACTGCTAAACCTAACAGTACTGCTGATCCTCAAAGTACTGTTCCACCACAAATGCCAGTATCTGATGAAGATCAAGCAATTCAAGATGAACTTAGTAGGATGCTTTTTCAAGAAACAATGGCTAAGTCTTATGAAGATGAACAAAGAAGATCTTATGAAGCAGAAAAGAAGAAGGCAAAAGGCACTGACAGTACTTTACCCCAAAGTGCTGCTAATCCATTTGAAAGTACTTTTCAGCCTTTAGATACTTCAAATTGGATAAATACTGATGCTGTGAATGATTCTAATATGCCTGACCTAGAAGATACTGATGATTTGAATGATACAAACAAGATTACTTTAGAAGATACTGATGATGAATTGGATCAAGAAGGCATTTTCTCATATTCTAATGAAGATCCTGATTTAACTAATTTGGAAGATAATCTTGAAGTCTCACCAACTCCTACTCTCAGAATTCATAAAACTCATCTTGTTACCAGCATAATTGGACCCTCAGCTTCAGGAGTGCTCACAAGGACTAAGGCCAAGAATATGTCTCAACAACATACTTCTTTACTTAGTTTTATCTACAAACAAAACAGGGTGAATCACAAGGATCAAAAGTTGTGCTTATTTGCTTGTTTTCTATCTCAAGAAGAGCCAAAGAATATCAAACAAGCATTATCCAAGGAGAGTTGGGTGGAAGCTATGCAAGAAGAACTCCTACAGTTTAAACTTCAAGAAGTATGGGTATTATGTGATTTACCTGACGGAAAGAGACTAATTGGAACAAAATGGGTCTTCAGGGTAAAAAGAGATGAAAGAGGGAATGTTATCAAAAGGCAAGGTTAGTGGCTCAAGGATATAGACAGGAAGAAGGAGTAGACTACGATGAAGTTTTTGATCCTGTGGCAAGGATTGAAGCCATCAGTCTATTTTTGGCTTTTGCATCCTATATGGGATTTCCTGTATACCAAATGGATGTTAAAAGTGCTTTTCTATATGGTAAAATTACAGAAGAAGTTTATGTCAAACAGCCTCCTGGTTTTGAAGATCCTGCACACCCAAACAAAGTCTACAAGGTTATCAAGGCTCTGTATGGCCTTCATCAAGCTCCAAGAGCCTGGTATGAAAGACTTTCCAACTTTCTATTACAACATGGTTATAGGAGAGGAGCTATTGACAAGACTTTGTTTATCAGGAGAGATAAGAAGGATATCATGCTTGTCCAAGTGTATGTAGATGATATTATTTTTGGTGCTACTAAGCAATCTATGGTGTAGGAATTTGAAGATCTTATGCCGAAAGAATTTCAGATGAGTTCAATGGGAGAATTAACATTCTTCTTGGGACTTCAAGTGCAATAGTCAAGCAGTGGAATATATATTTGTCAAGATAAGTATGTTGCATATATTCTTAAGAGATTCAATTTCACAACTGTTAAGCCTACATCTACACCAGTGGATACTAACAAACCTTTGGGAAAAGATGAAGAAGGAGAAGATGTTGATGTCACACTTTACAGGTCTATGATTGGATGTCTCATGTATTTAACTGCATCTAGACCTGATATTACTTTTGCTGTGTGTTTATGTGCAAGACATCAAGTTCATCCAAAGGTATCACACTTGAATGCTGTCAAGAGAATTTTCAGATATCTTAGGCAACAACCTAAGCTAGGCTTATGGTATCCTAGGGATTCACCTTTCCATCTACAAGCCTTTTCAGACAGTGATTATGCTGGAGATAACTATGACAGAAGATCCACAACTGGAGGATGCCAGTACCTTGGAAGCAGATTAGTCTCATGGCAATGTAAGAAGCAAACAATTGCAGCAACTTCTTCCATAGAAGCAGAGTATGTAGCTGCTGCAAGTTGTTGTGCACAAGTACTTTGGTTGCAAAATCAGCTTTTGGATTATGGATTCAATTTCAAAAATACTCCTATCAACATTGATAATGAGAGTACTATCTGTATTGTGAAGAATCCAGTGTATCATTCCAGGACCAAGCACATTCAGATTAGACATCACTTTATAAGAGATTGATATGAACACAGGCTTATCAATGTGGTTAAAGTTCATACTGATGATAATGTAGCTGATCTACTCATAAAGGGCTTTGATGTTTCAAGATTTACTTTTTTAGTTGTGAGTATTGGCATGATTAATATGTAAGCTATTTTTTAGGGGAGGCATTAGTAGTTAGTAGTTAGTCATTATTTGAGGGGAGGCTACATGTATCATTCAAAAGAAAAGTTTATATTCATCATTCAGCAAGTTCATACAACAACTATTCAGAAGATTCATACATCACCATTGTTGTTACCAAGATACAGACACAGACACAGAAAAGATAAGACAAAACAAACAAACAGCTACCACAACCTACTACCAAGCTCCACACACCTACTCCATAGGCCTTTTTCCTTTGACCTCATAGCTATGCTTTCTCTTCTGAGCAGTCTTTCTTTTGTCATCAAAAGAAGCTTGCTTTCTTGGGCAAGCCAGGCCAAGAACTTGTTTGGGAGGTCTCTCTTTTCTTGGAGCAGGCCACTTCATGTTTTGTATTGTTGATTCCAGGGCTTGAGTTAAAGCATGTGGAAGCTCATTAGCCAGAGATGAACCAGGGACAGACTTTTTCTTCTTGGGCTTTTTGTTGGTAGTGCTGGCTGCATCAGTTATGGTAGAGTTTGCAACACTTACTGATGAGGAAGATTCATGGGGTCTCATCCACTCTACATGGGGAGGGAAGTAATCCAACCATCGTGGATCTTCAAACTCAGAATCAGAGTAGTAGCTTATCTCTGAATCTATGGAGCCATCAGAGTCAGAGGAAATGTTCACAACAGGAATATGACTCATTGTGTTTACTTGTTTTTGTGTTCTGATAATGAAGGATGAGGTTAATGAAATTTGTTGTTGGTGAAGTTGCTTTTATAGGCAAAGTAAAGGTAAATGGTCATTTAATGAAGTGTATTGAAGTTCACTTACCATGGTAGCTTTGGGCATTAAATTAGGGAGATAGTCATTACTCAGGGTTGACTTTCAAAGATATTATGGTCAAACAGTCAACTTTCAGGATTTACTTGGAAAGTACTTTGGTCAACATACTGTGTGGGGTTATAACTGAAGGTACTGCTCCATATTTTATGGAACGTACTGCTTGGTGATATTCAGGGTACGCTGACGTGTCAGATACTGTTCCAACGGTCAGATTTGCGGGTAACAAACTTTCGAAAGATATGGGAATAATCACTTCCAAAAATAACGGTAAAATCATTACTTAACCGTGATTTTTTGTATTTTATCCTTATATACCTCATATCTTTTCTTATTTATTCACTCGTACCTATTCACCTTTCTTGTTCATCAAACTCATTCATACTATTCACCGATTACCACTATTCTCTCTAAACCTAATCACAATGGCACATCGACGAACCAACACCAAACACAACATGATAGCAGACCTTGAGAAAACCCAACATAACCTTGACTTTCATGGAATTATTGATTTTCTCACTGGAACCAACATCTGTTACTCAATCTTGGTCAACCCAGAGATTATTGGACCTTGGATACATGAGTTTTGGGATACAGCAAGGTCACGGGTTGAAGATGGAGAGGATATTATACTTGCTACAGTTGCTGAGAGAGCTATTCGTGTTACAGAGGCAACAATCAGAGAGGCTCTGTTGTCTGATGATGAAGGAGGCTTTGTTCTGTTTGCTAAACAAGAGATTTGGAATACACTCAGAGACATTGGGTATGAAGGACCTTTGAATAAGCTTACTTTTCAGAAAGATATGGTTAGTCCTCAATGGAAATTTCTTATACATGTTTTACTTCATTGTTTAAGTCCAAAGAGTACTGCTTGGGATCAGTTTAGCCATTCCATAGCTTCTGCATTTGTTGGTCTTATTACCAATCAACCCTTCAATTTCTCATACATGATCCTTGAAGGTATGCTCACACATATTAAGGCTGGCAAACCTTTTCTAATGTATCCTAGATTTGTTCAACTTCTTTTAGAGAATCCATTAGATGGGATACCAAAACCTCAGGATTATGTACCCACAATTAGGATGCCACCTAAAGTGTTCACTTTTATGTCTCATAAGGGAGTAAATTTTTCAGGTAGGAATACACCTCTCAATGCTTATATGTTAGAGGTAGCTCAAGCTGTTAGGGAGGAAGAAAACAATAGTGGTTCTGCACATTCTAATAATGATGATCAACCTGATTCTGCTGAGCATTCTGTCTCAGTACATACCCCTACACCACCTATTGTTTCCCCTCAGCATGATGTTTCAAGTGAAAGGACTCCCTCAGTGTCAGCTTCCTTGGATAAATCTGTTTCTGCTCAAGGCACTTCTCCACAAAGTACTTCTTCTAAAGGTACTGCTTTAGAGAATACACAAGTACCTATTCCCAATGATTATACTTCCAGATGTGGGATTCAAACACCTGGAGGAGATGAGGGAATTGAAGGTGCTATGAGTACTTCTGCTTTGACTAAAGAATTGGAGAAGATGAAGACAACTGTTAATGCTCAAGCTGCAGAAATCAAGAAGCTAAGAAAGAAGTTCAGAAGGTTGAAGAAATTTGTTTGGCGACTTGTTCAGAATTTTAGGCTTTATGTGAAAGAAGAGAAGCAGTCTCAGAAGCCAAAGTCTAAATCTTCAAAGAAGTCTTCTAAATCCAAGAGGAGGCATAGGAGGTTATCATCTACCAAATTGGGGAGGAATCAAGATGAGAATTTGGATAAAGATGATGCTGAGATTAAATATTAAGAAGATGCTCACCTTTGGCAATATCCAGAAAGTCCAAAGACTTTTTGTACCAGAAAATTACATTGAAGAGGATGTGAATATTGCACAAGAAGATGTGAATATTGCACAAGAAGAAGATATTGAGCAAGAAGTTGCTCAAGAAGATGTTGAGAAAGAAATTGTTAAGCAGGATGTTGATGCACAGAATATTCAAAGTGCTGGTGTTCAAGGTACTGCTGCAGAAAACATAAGTCTGCAAGGTACTTCCTCTATGAATATTGATGAAAGTGGAGTTACTGTAGCTGGACCTTCTACAATGAATTATGAAGATGAAGCTGGTCCTTCTACTTTTGTACAGCAAGAAGAAGACAAGGCACATACTGCAAGTGATGATGAAACAATTGCTCAGGTTATGATGAATTTAAAGAGACCTACTAGAGGAATACATATTTCTGAGCCTGCACAACAAGTTGCTAAAAGTATTTCTGAATCAGAAGAGCTAGATCCAAAAGATAAAGGGAAAGGGATCAAAGTTCAGAAAAATATTAAGAAGAAAAAGAAGAAATTTTCTCTTGCTCAGATCAGAGAACTAAAGATTGCAGAGGATGAAGAGCTTGCTAGAAAGCAACAAGCTGAGTATGATACTGAGTATTTGGCAGAAGTTAGTAAGCCAATTACAAAGAAGCCAATGACTATTGCTCAGGAAAGGAACTGGATGATAAGTTTCTTAAAAAGGAGAGGATACAAAAACTTACACAAAATGAGGTATCCAGAAGTGAAAGCTTTACGGGATAAAGTACAAGAAGATATCAGGAAAGAAGTAGAAAACTTTGTACCCATGGAAGTTGAAAGAAAGAAGAAGTTAGAAGATATTAGAAAGGAACAAGCTGAGCAAAGAAGATTGAAAAGAAAGGAAGTAGTTCAAGATGATCAACTATCAAAAAGACTGAAGATGATTCATGAAGATACAGTTGATGAACTTAGAAATTATTCAGAGTTGTAGATTTTGAGAATAAGAAGACTGAAGATTCTGGAAAGAAGTCCAAGATAATCTCATTCTCTGTGGTTGAATCAAAAGAAGGAAATTATCTTATGTTCAGCAGAGAAGATGAAAGCTTCACAGTTTTCAACATGTTATGGGATGTTTTGAATTGTATCACAAGAGCAGATCTTTATGACTTATATATGCAAGTGCAGACATACTATGCAGAGATTGAAGCTTCAGGAGTGGGATTAATTTTGCTTGGAGATTTATTTACCATCTAGGAAACTGAAGAAACAAGTGATGATCCTCTGTGGATTGATCAAGAGAATTGGGAAATCACAAGATGGAGATTATTTGAGTCATCAGGAGTTCATACACTAGAGATGGAAGATGGTACCATGATTCATATGCTTGCTGAGAGGAGATATCCATTGATTAGAGAAATTATGCTCAGAATGCTGGATCATGGAATGGAACTTGAAGATGAATCTGAAGTAGCTTTGGATGTTATCAAGCTATTTATCAGATGGACCAAGTCTGAAGAGTAATATTGCATAATACTGGTATGATTTGTTTTATATAATAAGTATTTTTCAAAGTACTGCAAAGACAAACAGTACTTTATCAAAGTACTGCTTGCTGATATAAACCAGTATAAGTCCTTTAAAATAAAAATAAAATAAAAAGTTTTGATGTTTAAAAGAGAAGTAAAAGGATTTGAAAAGAAACACATGGTGTTAGTATTTATATTGCACAACAAATGGTAATCAACTCACCATGTTTAACAGACAAGAAAGAGTTTGACTCATCATGAGGGTACGGCTCTGATGTGATAATCAAACCCGTTTTTAGTTGACAATTTACTAAAAATTGTATGGTTTCAACTCGCCATATCTGTATAGGTAAAGAGTTGGCTAGCCTACAAGGAAAAATGGCTTGTGGTAAAGGCTGTGGAAAATCCATTTTTGGTAATTAGTTCACCATGATTGATATCAAAGAACTAACTAGTCCAAAAGCAAACGGCTATTGGTAAAGACTAATCAAATCCATTGATAGCTGATGATTTGCTAAAAATCATAATTTTCAATGATTCACCTCTCACAGGAATTAACACACCTGGAAGTGATGAGAATAGTATGAAACTTTCAAAGATTTGATGATTATTGTACCAAAATGTTGCTGAGTTGCTGAAAGAAAAGATGCTGATGAAGAGTACTTTGACACATGACAGATAGAGGATAAAAGTATAAAGAAACAATCTTTCTGAATGATTAAAGATTTGAAGATCAAAGATAACAAAGAAACTTGAAATCAAGCAAGTGTAGTTCAAGTTAGGGGAGGATTGTTGGGATATAAAATATCAAGGTACTTCTGTATGTCAAAGTACTGCTGCATGAAGAATAAAGTCAAAGTACTGCTGAAGATAAAAGTCAAAGTACTGCTGTTTACTGAAGAATGTTTAAAGTACTTCGAAGGAAACAAGGACTTATGTGCAATATTAGTTAAAGGATTAATGTGTAATATTGAACGAATATTCTAGAATTAGTTAGGGATAATGACTTATCGTTCAAGTTATATGTTGTAAACCGACTTAAGGATATCTATATAAAGAGCCTTAAGAGGTATTAGTCGATATAAGTTTTAGATTTGTTCAAAGTCGATAAATAGTTAGGGATTGTTAGTGAATCTGTGTAACAAAGCAGGTTCAAAGTTTGGTTAATATAAAAGTTCTTCTTAAGCTTTGTGTTAGTAGATTCCGCATATTTTACAAGGTTAAACAGTGTTTCAATATTAATAGTGTTAAGTTTACTTAATATTATTAAACATTTACAAACTACAAAGTAGTTTGATCAGAGTACATCGATCCAACAGAAACCAATTTAATTTCTAGTGATAACTTCTATTTAATGTAATTTAGATTTTTAATTTTTCTTTTTAAATTTTTGTTAAGTACTTATATGTTTTTATATTTTTCTTAAATTTCTAGCATATTAAAGTGTTTTTAGAATAATTTTCAGAATTTTTGCTTCTCATTTAGTATTTATTAGAATTTATATTAGTTTAGTTAGTTATTAATTAATATTAGTAAATTAAAAAGTTTTAATAAATTTGGCTAAACAGTTGTATCTTTTTATATTTTTCCTAGGTTCCTCATAATATTTAGTACTTGTTGTAATTTTCTTATAATTTTCACTGTTCATTTGATAATTTCTAGATTTAATTTTAATTAAATTAGTTTAAGTTAAAAAACCAAAAAGAAAATAGTTTTAGCATTTAAATTTTATCTCATATCACTTTTTCTAATTTTCCTAGCTTCTATAAGTCGTTAAGTATTTGAAAAAATTATATTTGTAATTTTCTCTTTTCATTTGCTATTTTTCTCATTTAATTTAGTTTAAATAGCTTTTAAAGTAATAATTAGGTAATTATTTAATTTTAAATCCACTAAAAGACAAAAAGATATATTTTTAAGTTTAAAATTAGTTTTTAGTTATTCTATAATTTTAGAAATTTAATTTTTATTTTTCTAGTGTTAAAATAATATTAAATTGTATTTAAGTTATTTAAATATTAATAATTAGTATTAAATAGTATTTAAATAATATTAAATAAGTAATTAGTGTAAAAATTAATTTTCTTTTTCTAAAAATTTTCTTTCAACCTTAGGTTTGTAAAAAAGTCATTTTCACCCCCTGTGGGTTTTCAGATTTCAGTTTTCACTTTTTATTTTGTACGTTTACGTTAATTTAAATGTAAACGTACGCGTTTTTAGATTTTAAATGTTTTTAAGTATCTAACTTTCACGTAATTATTCATATAGCTTATTTAAGCTATTTCTTCTTATATTCCTTAGTTTAATCAATCACAAATCCCTTTTCTGTCCAAATTCACCCGATCACAAACACCGTTTGATTACCATCACGCCTCGTCGGGACATAACGACCCGGGGAAAACCCTGTATTCCACGGAGATTGACTATAGGCTGTTTGACCTAGTTGACCATCACCTGGTCAGTTTAGGTTGACCGTTTGGAGCCAATCAAGTAGCGGTGTATAAATAAATATAACTTACTTGTTGTGAACAACCAATGACCATGCTTGAAGGACCAAGAGTTGCATCAGATTTCATGCTCCAACAAAGAACAACATAACCCATTTTCGGTTTAAAGATAGTCCTTGTTTGGCACATTCAGAGATAACTACCAATACCTTTAACCTTTGAGAGAAAGAAAAGAAAATAGGCAAATAGGAGCTATAATTTTTGTTAGTAAATGAATCAGTAAGATACTTGTACATTTGTATAATTTCCTATACATTTTAAACATAGCATAATAGAAAGTGCTTGGTCCCCACATCTTTGGTGGTAAGGCAACCATTAGCATTGACAAATAAGCGGGTAACATTATTTCTTCAATTTGTCTAACAATCTTAAGAAAACATTAAAAATGGTAATATACAACTAAAATAAAGTTACCCAAACACTGTTTTAAAAATGCTCATATGAATTTTTTCGTCATTGCATCAAACATCACTGGTATACCTATTTTCACTGTTGGACCCTATTAAAGTCAGAAATTGTAAAAGATCAGCTGGCCACAATCAGAAAGAAAAATCCAAACACATCGCTTCTGTTGCATCACATTTTTTCAAAAGTTACCTAATAGTCTATCTAAATTCACATTAAGTACACAATACTCGATAAAGTACCTAAATTCCAAACCATATCTTATTACTACTGATCAATATTCCACTTTTACCACTTCAAGTCTAAAATATATTTTACACATTTACTTCATTTTCACTTCAGAAATAATTGAACATGACAACAACTGACAGACTATAGTTAAAACTGTGGTCGTTGAATACGTTAGGATGTATTAAAGGTGGTTAACAATTGTAAAAACTCTGATTTTCAACCTACAAAACGGAACATAAATTACCTTGACAAAATTGAATTTCTATTTACATGTTGTAATAGCCTCCGTCGTCCCCGCTGCATTCCCATGGTAAACATTCCTCAACGATATAGTGTCTTGACAGCCAGTCTACGACTGTGCAACCGTCATTGGTAATTCGATTGCCTATCTACCTGAAGACAAAAACCAACAGAAGCATCATACACAAAATTCCCTAAGGCAAATTTTATTAGTATATAACTACTTACACATTTACGTCAGTATTCAAACGCACACGTAGTGTATTTACAACAACACTGTCCAACTTTATAAGACAACAACCAAACACCGGTATGACTTCAATGGCAGACTGCAAACCCGAAATCAACAGCTACCAATCTGCAGTCGCAGCCTCATCCACTTCACTAACCACGGGCGGCATATCTGATGGCCAAAATTCAGATAGCACCTGGAAAATGGTACCGCATAGAGATTTAAAAAATAAATAAAAAAAAATAAAAAATAAAAAAAATAAAAATAAATAAAAACTCAAATTTCAAGAAAAAATAGAAGCCGCCCGAATGGACCTCTATGAATAATAATTACCATGTTAAGACGCCTTTCCAGGTTTGCTGTAGGAGTGTGCTCAGGCTTGGGTCCAGTTGTGCACATCTGGTCCAAACAGGTCAAATACAATTACCATTTCCTCGAGCTCTTGCTTGGCATCATCGTAACCTTTGACATCCTTAAATGTTAGCACAAAACCATTTCATAAGGTTACAACAGACGGACCAAAGAAGCACGTCGACTGTGGCAGTTGGTTGCCCCTGTTCAACTCAAAACTTCTCGGCTCCTATACATGCAACTGTCATTTAAAGCAACTTTTATTATATATCCATAAATTAAAAAAGTGTGTATTAATATAGATCATGCATTTAAGATTGTGGCAAACATGTTGCTGTAATATAACGGTTTCACATGTTAATGTAATACAAGGTAGTCACATTGTAAGTTGCAATGTCTATTCTTATTACTTTCTTCCATATAGCCCAAATAAAACTATAACAGACAAATGGGTTGATATTGCAAAGTAACATACCTTGATGAGTATTAGATCCAGCCAACCCAGGTTGCTTCCTAGCTTTTCCTTTCCATGCCTCTTCGAATCCACCAAGCTTATTTGATAAAGGGCCAAAACTAAGCCACGATTAGTCACTATAACACTAAATCATAGCCTCCTGAACACACTACAAGTTTGTACGACATATATACCTTCATTAATGTTGTGCAACACTGCCTAAAAAGCAAAAAAGCATAGTGATCGATTTAATGGAAGACCTGATAAGGGTCTTTGGAGGCATTATAACTTATAAATGGTTTGAGCTCCTTCAATATAAGCATTCATTATCTTCTTTTCGACCTATCCCAAAGCCTACACATGAGTTATTTTTGTCATAAATGCATTGTAGTGAAATGTTATATAGCATAGATGAACACGGAAAATTAAAAGACTATGAAAGGGACATTACCTAAACCCACATCAATGACAATCTCGTAAGTCGCTTTATTTCAGCGCCATTTAAGCACCTAAACCCACCCACCTCAGGTCCCATTTCAACAATCAAATCCACCCGTTGCATACCTCTTTTCACCAATGAAACACACACTCATTTCAGTCTACACACTGGCCATTTAAGCCCCCACATCAGTCCCTAAACACAGCCATTTCTGCCCTATTTCATCACCCAAACCCACCCATTTTAGCCCCCAATCGCACACACTTTAACCCCTATTTGAGCACTGAAATGCACCCATGTTGGACCCCACTCACGCCCCAGATCCTATAGATTCACTATTTACCCAATCGATGCGCTTTGCATCGGGTCGTTACTTGGACGGGTTAAAAAATGTGGCTGATAACGTTTGAATATCCATTTATGCTCCAACGTAGTTGGTAAAATATGGCAGGAAGGTGTACCTGCAGTGATGAATGATATCGTTAAAATTTCCCAACCGCAGCATAAATTTCGGAGAACAGAAAGAGCACACCATAAAGTTTTGAGAAATAACAGTAAGTCAACTTATCAAAATTTTCTTTTGAATTTCATGACTTTTTGGACTCTGTAGGAATTGGCTGAATTATCAATGGCTTGGATTTTGTTTTACAAAGGATCATTCAAAGTACTCAACTTTAAAGCTTCAGTAGCCTGATCTGCAAAAAGAGTATGCACTTTCTGAGTGGGATTAAGTATTGGTAAAGCAATAAATACTTTTTTTTGTACACAACCATTTCGGCTTCCACAATGTGTTTTGTACACAAAGATTTCGGCTTCCACAATGTTTTTTGATACTGGTTATCTACTTTATGAACTTCTCAACCTATAAAGGTATGTAAATGGCTATAAAGTTCCTTTTTTTCAGCGTATTGTTATGAAATTATGGGCTCAAGTCACACAGTCAAAACAATAGGCAGTTCATTAGACCCAAAAAAAGTAAGGGAAATTATCTATATAATAAGTAACTAAGGAGGCCAGAAATAAGAACAGACGGCTTGATGAGGACTCCTCTTTCCAACGGTTTCCATCTTTGTAACAGGTTCCATGTTCAGACCTTACACTCACAAAAAGATCACCGATCAAATTAGGAACATGTCGTAATCAATAAACCGTCAACCGGAAAAAAAATCAGGCAAACTTTGGCCTGCTATTCTTCTTCTCTGTATCGTTCTTGTCACACAACTTTAAAAACCGTAAACCAACTTTTTTTTTTGTTCTCACCCAACCTAAAAAAGGCAGAAGGCTTTTTTTAGACATAGAAGAGGATAATGAGGCAACGAAATGAATCGGAATAAGAAACTGAAACTCAAATATAATGAAGCAAATAATGAGTCCTAATAAGCAATTCCAAACATCCTTAATTCTGTAGATCATTAGAACCCTAAAATTTAATTGAAACCCTAAACACTTAATTTCATAAGAACCCTGATCTGACACCCAATCCCAAACACCCCTAATTTCATAAGAACCCTAAAATATAATCGAAACCCTAATCTTATGAACCATTTCAAGAAAATCTGTAAATTAACACGAAACCCTAATTCTCATGAACCACATATAGCAAATATACCAAAAATCCCAATTTGAAAATTAAATAAATAAACCCTAATTCGATTCAATCGGAAGAAAAATTAAAAAGAATAATGACTTTATACCAAAGCAGTCGATGATGATGCTTATTCCGGTGAGATTTTTCAGACCTATAACAGTTTTGAAATTATGGAGAAGGAGATGATATATTGTGCGTGTTTTTTGTGTCGAGAGAAAAAAGAGATGTGTGCATGTGTTATGTGGAGGGTTCCAGAATCTGTGGGAGACGAGGAAGTTTTTATACCTCCGTTTTCCTATAGAAACACTCACATCTTGCACTGTGGATATCCCTTGGTCGGATCAGAGTAATGAGATCCATCGTTTTTTTTTTGGGTGTCGGAGCAACAGGATGAGAGAGGAGGGGTGAGAAAATGTGAGGGAGACCCGAATATCATGGGGCAACATTTTTCGGTTTCGGGTTAAAAAAAGAAAGTGGTTGCCTATGCATATATGGTGAATAGTACACGAGTTTTATACTTAACTTATAATAATATTACAAGTGTTATGAATCTGATTTGGTTTTTAGTTTTGCTTTCTTTGATCTTTTAACATCTCTTTACTATTAAACATAGTTTGATTTTTGTAGCCTTATGTTTTACAGTACGTCTTTAGTTTACTAAACCTTTTATTAATAAAAAAAAAAAAATATTTCACTAGTCTTGTAGTCAATCACGTTATGTTTCGAACCAGTTCCTTTCTTGTTTCTTGTTACTTTTTCAAATCAAATTAGTGGCGTTAAAAAAATAATAAATAAATAAAAAATAAAAAATTATTGATTAAGGTAAGTTGTTATTTTGAAGTTGTTAAGGAAGATTTGGGTGCATGAGCTTCAAGGCGGGTATTTTGAGTACTATTCGAGTCGATAGTTTCATCTCATCGATCCTTAGTCTTCATATTTGGTGACTTCTAATCCTTTTTTTATTATCTCTTTTTATTATCTATTGTTTATTGTTATGTTTATTTATGTTATTAGTGTAGTTTTTATTATATGTTAGTTTAGAAATATGCTTATTATCGTTGGATTAATTGTTATTGTTAGCTTAGTAGTCATTAGTAGTGAGTAGACTTTTTATATACTTGTTGAGTAGGTTATTCCGTAAAGTAGGTGTAGTTTTATAAAAGTTGAAAATATATTGATTAGTAAATTTTTAAGTTACTTAGATTGAAATCTTGGTTGTTTGAGCGGGCAAAAGCCGTGAAAATAATTGGGTTTTAATTTAGATATTGATATCTCTTTATTAAAGATTGTTTTCAAAATAAACCAACGTTGTGAAAATATATTTATTCGTAAGAGATATTAATTTATCAATAAGAGAACTTAATTGAAATAATAAACCACACTTAAGGATCGTGATAATTTGCTTAACAAGTATATCTTTTTATTATATATTTCTTATTTGCTTGATTAGTATAATTTAGTTTGTTATTTTTAGTTGTTTCCTTTATCGTTAACTTTATATTATTTACTTGCCATTAGCCTTATTATTTTCTTTGCTTAGCAAAATTTAGTTGTTATCATATATTTATAGGAATAGTTTTTTCTTCATTTTGGCTTTTAGGCTCGGGAGTAGCTTAATTAGTGCGCGTTTTTATATTTTAATTACGTTTTTGCTAGTTTGTGCTTTCCTATCTTTTTTTATATGCTTGTTAAGTTATTTTTAGTTTATGTTTATTAATTTTAGTCTTAAAATCCAAAAATCACTTTTTCTATTCAAATCACTATTCACTTCACTCGATCACAAACTTGAACTGGTTTACCATTTCACACCTCATCGGGACATAACGACCCGGGAAAACCCTATACTTACCGAAAAACGCGTGGTTTGACTCCTTTAACTATTTCTTGGTTAAAGTTGACTTTCTACCATGATCACAAGTTAACTACATCAAAGCTTCGAATCTGCTGAAGACGGTTGTCCGTTTGAGGGGAAGATGATTCAGAAACTTTGTCAAAAAGAAGCATACGAAGAAGCTGCTAAAGACATGCAGCATGAATTGGGGGAAGTTAATCCATTTCATGCATATTACATCATTTGCCTACAAGTGAAGATAAAGTTCTCAAGTCGAGGTACAAGATGAAGTCAAAGAGCGTCAACTCCCGTCATCCTCAGCATTTGAAGAGCCTATGAAGACCTTTCTTTATTTGTATTTATACTTGTAGCTAGGAAATGTTGTAAGTAATCCCTTATGTCGTTCCATTGGGGGAAGATTGTTGGGATCGCTCCTAATACATAAATGAAACGATATTTACGGGATTACATTTACTATCATGTTTAGCCAAAACACATGGACTTGTTATGTAATTTAGTAATAGTTTGATATGTGTTAGGCTATACACACCCCTCTATACTTCCATGGAGGGGTGAGACTTTGTGTGTATTTTCCCTTTCATCTTTCCTATTAATAAAACACAAGTTTTCCCTTTACTCTCTACTCTCTCTCTCTCTCTCTCTCTCTCTCTCTCTCTCTCTCTCTCTCTCACACTAACCATGACTATCATTTACTTCCATCTTAACCGACCTCCCGAATCACAATAATCAACCAATAACACGATCCTACACGTATGTTGCACGGGTGATTGCCTGTGTGAGGTGTATATCAAATAAATACAAAGTAATCGTGTGGGGAATTTACTAATCAACCTTTGTGAAAAGTCTGACTTGCAAAACTCGTGAATACTATATATATGTGTGATACCGGGCAAGTGATTACCCGGGTTGTGTCCCAACGAGGTGTGAATGGGCAATATCGTGAGAGATTTGAGATTAAAATGCTTGTAAGAATGATTTTGATTATTTGGTATTGTGGAATTACAGAAAATTACAAATAACGACCGAAAATAAAATAAACGTAACTAGAATCCAAATTCAAACAAGGCATGAAAATTCAAACTAAAATCTACTTAAAATACTAAAGGAACAATAATTGGAAGCTAGGGAACCTTAAAACGTAAGCTAAGTTTAAAAAACGTATAAGTAATTTAAATAAAACGTAAGTGCGTGAATTAAAACTTAAATTTTAAACTACACTAATCCTACGGGCGTAAAAATGATTTTCCTACGATTCTAACGATAAAAGAAAAAAAAAATTAAAAAGAAAAATATATTTTTTTGCTTTTTATATTTTTTTATAATGAATTAAAAATAAAATAATAAAATAAATGATTTAAAAAATAGCAAGACTATTTAGAAAATTACGGAAAATTTTTGGAAAGTTTATTATACTTAAAAGGAGCTAGGAAAAACACAAAAGGGAAGGGGAAAACCTAAATAAGCAGTCTAATAAGCAATGCTAAATGCTGAAAATGTTAATAAGCAAAATAAGCTAACACTACTATATATATATATATAATACACAAAACAAAACATTACAACAACAATCAACTAGCTCAGGTGGGAACGGAGTCTGTTTGAGGTCTGTGTTGCGTGATCTGAGGTCTAGGGTTCAAGTCCCACTCACAAGATTTTTTGTAAATATATTTTTTTTTCAAATCTTTTTTATCAAACTAATAAAATACATGAAAACTAACATTTTTCCTAACTAACACCTTTTCTAAAAATCAATCAATAAGTATGTTCAAATGGAAAAATGAAACACTAGAGATATATAAGTTACTAAGAAAATTTTGTAATCTAAAATCAATTCAACAAGCTAACCTTAAACTATACTAAAACTAAACTAGTCGGAATCAAGCAAAAGGAAGCTAAGGGGAGACCTAAAATAAGCTAAAGGATTCTAAAATAAGCTCTTAAATAGACCTAAAAGCACAAAATAAGCTAAAAAAACACCTACGGGGCTGCAAAAAAAAATGGCTACTGGGGCTACTTTGGGTGCTTGAAAGAGCTATAAAAAAATCTCAAATAATGAGATCCGCGAATACTTAGAAAATTACAAACTAAAATAATAAAATAAATGATTTTTTTGCTTTTTATATTTTTTATAATGAATTAAAAACTAAAATAATAAAATAAATTATTTAAAAATTAGCAAGACTATTTAGAAAATTACTGAAAATTTTTGGAAAGTTTATTATACTAAAAAGGAGCTAGGAAAAATACAAAAGGGAAGGAGAAAAACCTAAATAAGCAGTCTAATAAGCAATGCTAAATGTTGAAAATGTTAATATGTAAAATAAGCTAACACTACTATATAAATAATACACTAAACAAAACATTACAACAACAATCAACTAGCTCAGTTGGGAAGGGAGTCTGTTTGAGGTATGTGACGATCTGAAGTCTAGGGTTCAAGTCCCACTCACAACATTTCTTACAAATATATTTTTTTTTTCAAATCTTTTTTATCAAACTAAAAAAATACCTGAAAACTAACATTTTTCCTAACTAACACCTTTTCTAAAAATCAATCAATAAGTAGGTTCAAATGGAAAAACGAAACAGTAGAGATATATAAGTTACTAAGAAAATTTTGTAATCTAAAATCAATTCAACAAGCTAACCTTAAACTATACTAAAGCTAAACTAGTCGGAATCAAGCAAAAGGAAGCTAAGGGGAGACCTAAAATAAGCTAAAGGATTCTAAAATAAGCTCTTAAATAGACCTAAAAGCACAAAATAAGCTAAAAAAACACCTACGGGGCTGCAGAAAAAAATGGCTACTGGGGCTACTTTGGGGGCCTGAAAGAGCTATAAAAAAAATCTCAAGTAATGAGATCCGCGAATGCTTAGAAAATTACAAACTAAAATAATAAAATAAATGATTTTTTTGCTTTTTATATTTTTTATAATGAATTAAAAACTAAAATAATAAAATAAATTATTTAAAAATTAGCAAGACTATTTAGAAAATTACTGAAAATTTTTGGAAAGTTTATTATACTTAAAAGGAGCTAGGAAAAATACAAAAGGGAAGGGGAAAAACCTAAATAAGCAGTCTAATAAGCAATGCTAAATGTTGAAAATGTTAACATGCAAAATAAGCTAACACTACTATATAAATAATACACTAAACAACTAGCTCAGTTGGGAAGGGAGTCTGTTTGAGGTCTGTGACGATCTGAGGTCTAGGGTTCAAGTCCCACTCACAACATTTCTTACAAATATATTTTTTTTTTCAAATCTTTTTTATCAAACTAAAAAAATACCTGAAAACTAACATTTTTCCTAACTAACACCTTTTCTAAAAATCAATCAATAAGTAGGTTCAAATGGAAAAACGAAACAGTAGAGATATATAAGTTACTAAGAAAATTTTGTAATCTAAAATCAATTCAACAAGCTAACCTTAAACTATACTAAAGCTAAACTAGTCAGAATCAAGCAAAAGGAAGCTAATGGGAGACCTAAAATAAGCTAAAGGATTCTAAAATAAGCACTTAAATAGACCTAAAAGCACAAAATAAGCTAAAAAAAACACCTACGGGGCTGCAGAAAAAAATGGTTACTGGGGCTACTTTGGGGGCCTGAAAGAGCTATAAAAAAATTCTCAAGTAATGAGATCCGCGGATGCTTAGAAAATTACAAACTAAAATAATAAAATAAATGATTTTTTTGCTTTTTATATTTTTTTATAATAAATTAAAAACTAAAATAATAAAATAGATGATTTAAAAAATAGCAAGACTATTTAGAAAATTATGAAAAATTTTGGAAAGTTTATTATACTAAAAAGGAGCTAGGAAAAATACAAAAGGGAAGGGGAAAAACCTAAATAAGCAGTCTAATAAGCAATGCTAAATGCGGAAATTGTTAATAAGCAAAACAGGCAAACACTACTATATAAATAATACACTAAACAAAACATTACAACAAGAATCAACTAGCTCAGTTGGGAAGGGAGTTTGTTTGAGGTCCGTGTTGCGTGATCTAAGGTCTAGGGTTCAAGTCCCACTTACAACATTTTTTGCAAATATATTTTTTTTCAAATCTTTTTCATCAAACTTATAAAATACCTGAAAACTAACATTTTTCCTAACTAACACCTTTTCTAAAAATCAATCAATAAGTAGGTTAAAATGGAAAAATGAAACAGTAGAGATATATAAGTTACTAAGAAAATTTTGTAATCTAAAATCAATTCAACAAGCTAACCTTAAACTATACTAAAGCTAAACTAGTGGGAATCAAGCAAAAGGAAGCTAAGGGGAGACCTAAAATAAGCACTTAAATAGACCTAAAAGCACAAAATAAGCTAAAAATCAAATAAAAATACAAGCTTGTTAAAAAGCTGGCAAATAAGCTACAAACCAATTTTCAAGTCAAATGGCTTAGTAAGGAACAAATTAAAAATACCTCTCTATGGCTGTATGGGACCTGATGCAACAGTTATGAAAGTGGGTCAAATTGGGATTTTTGACCCAAAATAGTCAAACACGGAGTATCAGCTATACCAAACTAATACTATCCTAATTGTGACAGAATTTAACCAATAACTACAGCCTAAAAGACTAAACCTAGGGATCTAATTCTAAAATCAGTTTACATGAAAAACTTTGGGAAACACCATTAAAAGCTTTTAGGACTTGTTGAAATTGATTCACTATGATTGAAATCTACTAGAAACAAATAAGTTAGGCTAATATGAGTTTTGAAAATGGGTAAAAAAAACGTTTATGTAAAAAAAATTCTTGTTATGCCAAACACCCCCTAAATGTCTAAACTGTTTATGCAAAGGACTAGTATAAGCTTTGGTTTTGAAAGTAACTGGTTAACAAGCTATATACAGGTGGTTTAAGCAGAAGTTAACCATAATCAAGCATTCAAAAGCAACTACTAGAGAACATGAAAAGCAAAACAAAACAGTATGTAAAATCTTACTATTTGAAAATGAAATTACAAAAAAAAAAAAAAAAAAAAAAAAAAAAAAAAAAAAAAAAAAAAGCGATACAATGTATTTAAGCTAAACTACCCTAACCTAAATTATACTACTCCTAATTTCTAACCTCCTCCTAATATCCTACTACCTACTGCCTTATAAATTTGGCATACAATGGATATTTATACTACTAAAAATGAGGGTCCTTTTGGTCTTGTCTGTTTTCTTTGTGCTTTCTCAGTGAGAGGAGTGAGTCTAACTTATCCATCTTGTGCTTTTTTGGACAAATCCCAACCATCAATTTGGTCTTGGAATAATCACACCCCTTCAATCAAGTTTTGGTGCCAAGTTGGTGTTGTGGATTAATGACATGGAGGGGCAACATGTAAGGGTTGTCTTGGAGTAGGTGAGGAGGGGTGCTTTTGAGGGAATAAGGTGGAGTGTAGCAGGGGAATGGCGTGGAGGAGGGATGATGTCTGGTGGGTAAAGGGAAGCAGAGGTGGGGAAGAAGGTGTTGTGGTTGACTGTGTTTGACTGGTGATAAAACGTGTGTTTTTTATTAGTGTTTGGGTTTGGGTTTAAGTTAAAGTGTAGGCTGGGTTGTGGGTTAGTATTAGGTTTAAGTTAGAAATGGCTAATGGTGTGAGTTGGGTTAGGAATAGGTTTAGTAAAATTAGTAGTAGGGTATTAATAATGCTGTTTTCTAAAATCGAATTTTGTAGGGGTTTTTTTTTTTTTTTTTTTTTTTATAATAATAATAATAATAATAATAACAACAACAACAATAATAATAATAATAATAATAATAATAATAATAATAATAACAATTATAATAAAATACCTAATAAAAAGTTTTGACAAAAAGGTTTTTGTGATTTTATTTTGAAAATGGTTTTTGGAAAATGAATTTGAAAATGATTTTTCGTTTGAGCTCGGGATAAAAAGGGTAAAATGGTAATTTGGTGTCGGGTGAAGGGTAATTTGGTAATTTTGAGTTAAGGTTAAGGGTAAAAAGGTGATTACGGGTTTTGGTTTTGTTTTTTCACACTCCCCTCATGTCACATTCCCGGGATTGATTTTGCCTTTGACTTTTTGTCTATTTTCTTTATTTTTCTTCAAAATTGTGTCGAGTCGATCCAGTAATGCTCCATTATGCTTCGTTTCCCATTCAAGCTCCGGTGTTTGACAATTTTCCAAATCTCGTTCTCATTTTTGACTTTTTGGCCTCAATTATGCCTGCTTTTGCAGTATCCGTTCCTGAACGATCACAAAAACAAAAACACAATATCTTTAGCATTTTCGGTTAGTTTTTGATTGTTTTGGTCTTAATTTGGTAAAAAAAAGGTGTGTGAATAAGCACACACCAATGGGTCTTCTTCCGATAATATACCATTCTCACACATAATAGCTAGCTAGGCCAGTATGAATGTATGATGTACGAGTCTTGTTTCACACGCGTTTTGTTTTCCAAAACAAATATACTCGAATATGTAATCTTTGTTACCTGCAATAACTGTTACTTAAATCGAATGTTTTCCGTAGTTTCATTCTTTGTTTTCGTTTAGTAAATGCACACTTTATTCCATTGATATTGCAATTCGTTGTAGAGAATAGAAATTACTGGCAACTATGATCGTATGGGTTGAATTTTTAAACACTTTGTTGCCCACCTTTCAAATAATACCTCCCAAGATGGTTGTAAAAAAAACGTTCTCATTCAGATTGAACATAAATTTCAAAACACAAGAACGGTACCCGCGCAATGCGGAGGCGGGTACCGTGTGATTATATTTTACGTTATTTGATTACACGTTTAGTTGTCTTCATGTTTTATAAGTAGAGATATAGAGATGGTTAAGCCAAATAATTTTAGTTTGAACAACCAACCGCTTCCTAACAAACTTCCTAACCAACTTGCTTCTTAACAAATTAGTTTTGAAATCTTTCCATAATAAGCAAGAAAAAAATCTAAATTTTAAACCTTTCTAATTATATAATAGTCCCAAATGCATTATAATGTATTATAGATATCTATACTACTATATAATGCATTTAGGACTATTTTATAATTAGAAAGGCTTAAAATTCAGATTTTTACTTGCTTATTATGAAAGGATTTCAAAATTAATTGATTAGGTAGCAGGTTGGTTAGAAAGTTGATTTGGAAATTTGTTAGGAATCAAGTTGTTTGGAAAGTTTGTTAGGTTGTTCAAACTAAAATTATTTGTCTTAACTATCTCTACCATCTATACTTATAAAGCATAAAGAAAACTGAATGCGTAACCGAATAACGCAAAATATAATCACAGGTAACCGCCGCCGCATTGCGCGAGTACCGTTCTAGTATACATTAAATCATTTATACAAATGGGAAGTGCTTGTTCAACTGTTGTGTGAACTGTGAAGTCATAGAGTTTAGAACCTACTTATGTCCGTCCTTAATATTGTTTTGCATTGTGGAACTATTTAATAAAAGCTCGTAACAATGTGATGCAAAGTTATATCTAAGTCATATATTGTCATTATACTTACATATAGCAATGTTTATTAATCACTAAGCATAGTAATTAAAGAAATATTTTATTTCAATGGTTATAATGAATAATGAAAAATCAACAACAAAATCACGTGAATTTTAAAATTCAATGAATAATGAACTAATCAATTCAAAGTTGTTCCTGCTACCGAGCCGAGAGCCTTAAACATTGTACAAGGACGTGTAAGTGGGAATTCTTCTAAGAAAGCCCCATCTTCTAGAATTCTAGTCTTTATCTTAAATCTTTTTTTATTGTCTTTCCCTTTCATCTTGATATAAACTCTTGCGTAATTGAACTTACGTGTTACTCTTCTATTGCTATTTGTATTTCCTTTGAATCGTTATTTTACTCTCTCCATCCCAAAATTATTGTCCAGTTTGAATTTTCAAAGTCAAACTGATTCAACTTTGACTATAAATATTTCTTTTATTATATAATACTTGATGAAAAAATTATACTATTGAAAAGTACACTTAAAACCCAATCCATTTATATATTTTGCATCAAATATTATATAACACCCACAAAAATATTTAAGGTCATATTTAAAGGAGAAAGACTAAAAAAGTCAATAGAGGACAATAAATTTAAAACAGATTGAGTAGTAGTTTGTAGATAAAAAGTTAATAAGGAGTATACTAATTATAATTAATTGAAATATTTATTTGAAGCTCTGCATTTTCCTACTATTTGGTTGTCCTAGCTCCAACAATCTGATACCATGTAAGATAGTATTGTTTCATGTTTCATTCAATGTTCCCGAATCATACATATAGAGTGTAAACCGTGTAAACCCTAACTAGAGACACCCGGACTTTAGCCCAAACAAAATACATTCGAGGCTATATTAAACATACAACTAAGAGTGTTTGGATCATTATTGTTCTCCACAAAACTTGCTATATAAACATTATTCTTCCAACCTTATTTCTGAACAAAGTCACAAACATCATTTTTCGACTTAGCCATGAAACAAACACTGGAAGTGGATGAACTTCAAGAATGTGCTTTTTCGTTTGTTGTCCACATGAGCATAAAGTCTCTTCTATATGATTCACTCTATTCAAGTCAAAAGAATATAGAAGGTAGTAAAATTAACTTTCCTTCTATTCAAGTCAAAAGATATATCTTCCGTAATGCTTCAATTCCTCCCCATTGTCTGCTAACGAACTTTGAGTTAACATACAATTGTTCGTGACTAAACATAGGCCTCTCTAGATAAAGCATATGTTAAGCATCAAGTCTTGTACCAATTTTGTGTTGTAATGTTGTTTACGATGCTGAGTTTTGCATTACAAGAAATTGTTATTTATAGTTTTTGTTTCAATTTATTTAGGCACATGAAAAGATCGACTACTATAAATGTTTTTAGCAATTTAAGTTTTTGCAAATTTTAGCTAAATATTAATATTCTTTCTTGGTTGATTGATTACTATTAATTAAACATACCTAAAAGAAGAAGTTGAAGGGGGTAAACACACTTTGTGTGATTCTTAAAACTTAATAGTTGTATATACTCTCCCTAAACTTTAAGCCTCAAGCATTTACTCACCCAAAAACTCAACTTAAAACTTAATAGTTGCATATACTCTCCCTAAAATTTAAGCCTCGAGCCTTTTACTCACCAAAAAAACACCGATAATGGCATTGCGATGCACGGATATTATTCTTTGCCTTTTCTTTTCTAGTTGCATTTTAACCTAATATGTCGTATATTTATCTTACATATTGTACTATAGGTTGCTAAAAACAACAATATGCCTTGGTCTTGTTATAGGACAAAATCATGTTTAACTTAAACACATATATGATAAACTGTACATAAAAGCAAAACAATGTTTGTGACTATTAAAGTTGTTGCAATGTACTTATCTGAAGCGTAAAACAATTAGGGGGGTGGCATCACCTGCGGTTTGGCCTTCGGTATCAGCATCACTGAGCGGCATGGCCATTGCAAGTCATTCGGCATCATGCTTTCGGCAAGAGGATCGGTATACATTACCGAATCGGCATGGCCATTTGCTTTATAAAAATCAGAACGTTGGCCATAAATATTGTAACCATTTGAGGCTTTTCCAAAAAAAAAAATAATAAAAAATAAATAAAAAATAAAAAATAAAAAATACCTTTAAATATTCACTTTCACATCTAAATTTATTCACAGATTCATTTTAAAATCACTAATATAATTATGAATATAAAAAATAAAAAATGAAATTAGTTTTTATTTGAATCATGGTTGCTACTAAAAAAATATATTGAGGCATGGTGAATCATGAAATGTGTTAGCTTGATTTGATTGGTTAATGACGAATTATGTTGAAGTATGGTGAGGTATGACTTTCACCCCCTTATACCTTACTAGACCCAAAAAAAACATGATTAGTTTCTAAAACAAAATAAGGTTAATTTTAAATAGTAGAGTTACTCAATAATAGAATATTCAGGTCAACAGAAGTTCCATTAAACTACACCATATGTGAAACTAATACATGAACTTAAGAGTTGATTTAAAAATAAACACATGCGCTTCTTAACAGATTCATCACAATGGATCTTTAATGGCAAATATCTTGCGATTGTGAATGCGGAAAGATCTCTACTCCTCCTATAGGAAAAAAGAAACCATAAAATGTTTTACTTTATAAAGATTTAATACAAAGATCAAATGGTATGCTGAGCTTTCATGAGACAATAAAAGAACTACATATCCAAAACTCTCTATCCCTGCAATAAGAAAAATGTCACAAAAAAGCCCATTCAAAGTTTACGCATTTATGATGAAGATTGAAGTTATTGAATGTAACACCTAAAATTCTAAAACATGTGAAAAGACCAAATTGCCCTTACAAATTTGAAATTTAATTAAAAGCTTATTAAGTCTCCAAATAAATCCCAAACTCCTAACAAGGCATAAGTTATCTGATTATCTGAGAGGACTCCCCTCTATATGATTATGAAGAATTATGGTATTGACGGCTTATATGATATGATATGTTTCTGGGCTCGTGGTAGATGACTATCCTTTCTTCTTTCTATTCTATTACTCTTTTATCTATTCCTTATTCTATTTCCCCAATGCACTATATTTCAGTTCTGTTTCATTATCATTGCTTTGTATATGTATCTGTTCACTGGGCTTTTTAAGCTCAGCCGCATTTCCTTTTCCTGCGGCAGGTTTTAGTAGGAAGCTGGGTTATGGGAAGAGAGTGTGACTGGACTTAGAAGACTATGCTTTGGACTAGAGACGATTAGATGAAGTTTCACTTTATTAGACATAGTATTTATTTTTGAAACCTTGTAGTTTTAGATTTTCATTTGTAACCCTGAATTTCTTTGTATGTATGAATCATATGCTTATGTTTGTTCTGATATGTCACTGTAATGTAATACTTCTACCCTTATCGGGTTGGGGTGTTACAATTATGGTATCAGAGACCAGGCTGCGATTCTTAATACATTTACCCTTGACCTGTGAAGTTTGGACCCCTAAGTTTCCACTGTAGGCGCTCATAAGACAACCTTTGAAACTTTACATTAGGATTCCCCATAGGAACCTAAGTTATTACCAGTGAGGAATGGGTAGACTAAGACATTTATGTAAGTATCATTTGCTTCCGCATCACTCTGATCGTGCCTTTGCTCTTAGATAAGCCTTATAAGGACCTTTGTTTCAGAAGTTAGAAGTTTTGCAACTTAAGCTTAGTAACCAAGTAAGTTTGGAATACCTCGGAAAGCTACCTGGATACCTTACACATTTAAGTTTCACCTTCAGATTTTGATCTCCGCCTCCGATTTGTTTGATAAGCTGTTTGACACCTTTTCGACCACATCGTAGGTCATTCAACCACAATGTGTTCGACACATTCTGTAAATTCATTACTTATGCTGGGTATGAATGTATCATCCGATACTACTTAATTCTGTATGATCCATTATTACTCCTATGAGAATTTTGGTAATTATGAACCACGAATATGAGAAGTTTTGTTTCCTCTCTTTGAATGACGAACCTTGTTCTGCCAACCATTTCCTTTGAAAGGGTATGATGTAAAGACTATCTCTGTATGGATTTGTTAACTAAGCATAATGATGCTGATGACTGAGATTCTGTAACTCTCACGATTGACAATTATACGATGTTCGTATTACCAATGATACACATCCTACCTGCTACTTATGCTAAGAAACTAAACGAATTCCCACACATTGAACTGTTCGTTTATCCATCCCAACACTTTTGTTGAATCATGTACTTGACTCTAATATATGAACTATCTGTATGATTTGACGACTGTATTCACTCTATGAATCCTTTGACTTTGAGATGTCTGATTGTACGGTCTTTTGGACTGAATGACTATTCGTGAAGATACCATAGACTACCATATCTGAAATGTGACCCTAAAAATCTGCTTCACTCTATTTCATTATGATGACTCTCTACATCTGCTAAAAATTTCCACCACTATGGAAACACCAACCCCGAACTCATGTGATTATCAAGTTTTTCCTGAAAACCATTATTATCAACCCTTAGAAAGTTCTGCTATTTGGAAATATTTGTTGTACGAAGATTTTCCGGTATTCTCTGATGAACCTTTTGGTACTCCTTCCTGCTTAGGAAGTAGAGTGGGTATTGAACAAATCTCAGTTGAAGAAACCATGGTACCACAAAAGTTGAGAGATTGAAGGAGCTGATGGAATATGATTTTTAACCCTTGTGATTCTCTTTCGATGCTCTCGTTTGTTTATGAAGAAGAACGAGAGAAGTATGCGATGACGTATCGACTATCGTGAACTTAAACGTACCACTATCACTAATCATTATCTGTTTCCGCGTATCAATAATTATTTGGTCTTCCTTTGAAAATCCGCATCTGATTGCCTCATTTTAGATTTGAATGACTGGAGAAGCAACCACAAGAACTTCTAAGAATGGGGTTAACTAACCGAGAGTAACCTTTGTGAAGTATATCAGTTCTTGAAGAAGAAAGAAGACGATGTGAAAATTCCCTGAGATGATTTCTGAAGCTGCCTTTGCACTCGTCATCATTTATGAGTTTGAATGATGCCAATGGTGTTGGCTAGAATAATCATGTTTTCGCATGTTTTGGACAAATTGCCATAGTATGACATTGTGTTGTGTTCTAAAACGAAAGAAGAACATAGAGATTATTGGTGAGATTGAAGGCCGTTATCGGAGTTAGAAACCTGGTGGAAGAGTAGTAGAAGATGGTTGCGACAAGCATTACCATGGAAGAAGCATATAAGAAGGAGAGAGGAATTGGGATAATGCTCAATCATATATCATGCAACACGTGAAGATTTCAGCTTGGGCATCAAGACAACCCGACCAAAGAAGACGAACCATTCAACACACAACCTGGAGTCGACAACAACATCATGTACCTTGAAACCTGGAGCCATGACAGAAGACCTGTCGAAGACACGCAGTCTTGTTTCTCTATTCATTTTAGTTATACTAAGATGAATTGAGAGCAGAAGCAGACCTGCGGATGGAGGGATGCACAGTGATCGTGTCAGAGACTGCCGTTACGATACCACACTACCAAGAGGAGCTGCTGAAGACCGGAGGAACCAGACTCGAATTTTAAATTCTCTTAATCATGAGGTGAGACGGACAAGAATAAACAGACTACTCCAACTTGGAAGAAATTTTGAAATTTGTAAATGAGTGGACGGATTTTGAAGCGGACATTGTGTTTAGACGAGATGATGCTGTAAAGAATTGACGTTACTGATGACGTACCTTAATTTTGAATGACATTCTCGGATCTCCATTACTCTTCGAGTAATTTCGTTCTCTTAGTTATGTTGTTTGATTTTGGTGACCTCTGAGACTATAGGTGGACTAGGTGGATTTAAATAAGTTTGTGTGTTCACGACTTGAGATAAAGCATGACCATCATGAGGGCATATGTATATGATGCCAGTATTATGACGCCTGGCCAACGTGATAATACTTACATCATATAACGTGCACTTATGGTGGGCATGTGATATGTCGAGGAGTGCCTTAGAAGCTTTAGAATTCTGGCATCTGATCAAGATCATCTGAGTTTAGTGAGACTTTAGGTTCATTCTACCTATACGTTGATCTGCTGTCCTTGATATACGATTCGATACGTTTGGACTCTCGACACGTGTTTTGCTGATCTTTGCAACTTCTGATAAGAATCTTAGGTTCCATTATGAAATTTCTGCCGTTGACGATATCTAACGATATGCTTTCTGTCCGTATACGATTCGCATTCGTGAAGTTGTTCATTATGATCTGCTATGAGTACAATATGTGATTGTGGACTTTGAGGAAATGAGACATGTTTGTTTATGAGAATACCTTTGGAAGGTTATCTGAAAGCCAAGACTATTTGAGAAGCCGAAGAGTTAAACCATTATATCATCCCATGCTGCTACAATTCAATGTATTCTCATCTGATTCGCCTAATCAATTTGATGAAAATCCTATGTATTTTTATACCTCCTCCTAGAGAATTCGATTATCATCCGTTATGTTTGGTGAATTATCCTTTTGATTCAAATTCAGCATGATATGCCTTTCTGAGAATCTGAAACTGTTTTGACAATAGTTGCGAGTCATGAGAAACTTTTTGGTCTGAAGATCTTTTTGGAAGAACCTCCCCGGGCGTGAGAATGTTTGTGACGACCTTTTGCGGTTTACTACGACTTCGTCTAACCTTGCGACTTCAAATTTCGAGGACGAAATTTTTCTTTTTAGAGGGGAAGAAGTTGTAACACCTAAAATTCTAAAACATGTGAAAAGACCAAATTGCCCTTACAAATTTGAAATTTAATTAAAAGCTTATTAAGTCTCCAAATAAATCCCAAACTCCTAACAAGGCATAAGTTATGATCCAAGATATTTTTTAACAACTTCATTACACATTTGTACAAGTGGTAAAATTACTAAAATACCCCCATAATGGCCGATTGTGATAAAACTTAAATTAAGTGATTTAAATTGAGTTAATTTGATATATATATATGGAAAATATTGAAGATAATTATTAAGAATTATTCTCCCAAACCATATTGTCGAAATTTCTGGTCCCTTAACCCTCCCCCACACGGCATTCCTTTTATTTTAGTCAAACCATATCACTTTTCACCCAAAAACCCTAAAACCGATTAAATAATACACACACAAATCCCTTTGGCCTCCATTCGACTCACACACACCTCTCAAGCATTTTTCTGTGATTATACATTATTCTAAGAAGCCAAGAAAAATCTAATTCGAATTGTGGAAGCCCTATACGATCGTAACATTGTTTTTCTTTTGTCGAGCCCTAAAACAAAGGTAATTTCGTTGTGCCTAATACGACCTCTATAAAAATGATTTCTTATTTTTCTGATGTTCCTTACATCATATAAGACCCACGAAAATTGGTTTCAAGGTTGGAAGATCATTGGTGAAGTCGTGGTGATTTTTGGATCGTTTTGGCTCTACGCGTGTGCTATAATTCGTCCAGCCTATTCTATTTGTTCCAGATCTGGTCAGGTATTTTTCTCACGTCTCTTACATCATATAAGTCTCAAATAAAATGCTAAAGTCGAACCATGCATGCTCTATGAATTATTTGTGAATTAAACCCTAAAAACGCAACAAAACTCTATATCATTGTATATGAATTTTCTGGATATGAATGATAATTTTTATGAACTTCATATATTAATTATGATCTCATAAAAATATGGGTTTGAATTATAGAAGCTTAAATCTCATGTTGTGATTTATTTTATAAATCGGCTGATTAAGAAAACAATGAAGAAAATAAAAGAAACCCTAAATCGAATTAGGGTTAGGGTTTTTATGTTTGATCTGGTGATTAATGCATAATAATGATTGAGTAATGATTGTATAATGATGGCATAATGATTTTATGAAATTAAGGTTTGGTTTTGGTAACTTTAAAAATATCCGATTGGAAAATAAAGTACAAGGGTGTGTTTTGACAACTTTGAAACATCTGGGATATTTTTTTAAGATCATATATATCAGTAGGAATATGGGAAAAATATAACTTGAGGGTTCTAAGTGTAAATATTACAAGAAAATGAATTAATTGTATGTAATTGGTGCGATTTGTAATTTGTTTAAAGTAGAGGGACTAAAAGTGTAAATTCTGGAAACTTGAAGTTATTTTGAGTAAATAATGATATTAAAAGTATTTTGGTAAATTATGAGTATTTATGGGGCTAATGTGTAATTATTATGGAATTATGATTTAAATTGCAAGTTTTGTAAAGTTAAAGGAATAATTATGTAATTTCTGAAATCTGAGGGGCTGAATTTGTACAATGGATAAATCTGACATAACATTCTGTAAATTTTGTAAAATAAAATGCTTAATGGGGATATATGAATGTTAGAGGAATTAAATCATAAATTATGTAAATATAAGGGCTTGTTTTGTAAATATTGTAACTAGAGGGTATAAAGTGTAAATTATGAATACTTGAGGGTACAATCGTATAACATGATAAAATAAGTGATCATTATGTAAAATGGATAAATTAAGGGTTTAAAGTGTAACTTTGAATACTAAAAGGTTTAAAGTGTAATTGTGGAAATATAAGGGTGTAAAAGGTAAAGTTATGAAACCCTAAGGACCAAATGTATAAATACGTTAAAAGATACTTTGATTCCATTAATAATGATTCAACTTTCTAATTATGGAAACTTTCTAAAAGTGGAAACTTACTATTTATGGAAACCTGCTAAAAGTGGAAAGTCACTTTAAATGGAAAGTTACTAAAACTGGAAAGCCGACTAAAATGAGAAATCTGAATTGAATAAGTTATTAATAATAAGCCGATCATTAATTCGTGTAGATTCGCTGAAGAAGGAGTTCTGCTTTCGACCTTTATGTTTCTGTCATGTGTGCACTTGCGGTCTAAGGTACAGATATTCTGACCTTTCTCAAAAGGTTTCTCATGATCTCTTTCATATTCTGATCCGTTAGTTCCCGAATTGATGCCATTGTTATGATTCCCTTTACTTGAACCTTCTCTGTTGATCCCACTTGATATGACCTCCGTTATGAACCTATGCTATGAAAACCTTCTTAATGATACCATGGAAATGTTTTGAGAAGAACCGATTTGAAAAGATGTTTATAAATGATGCTAAATTTCTTTTTAAAAGAAAGGTTATTTAACTTTCATGAACACTATATTTTGAAAGACCATTTTTATGAAAATTGTTTTAAAAGATTATTTAAATTGGACTTTTAATAGAAACTTTTGAAACGGACTTTTGAACTGAACCATGAATTGATTTTGAATATGAACCTTGACCTGATAAACTCTGATTGGACCTTGAATACTATTTCTGATATGAACCCTTTGTTATGAACTGCTATTATGAACCTTTGATATGATTCTGAGATACACCTTTGCTATATGACGTTTTGTATGATATGAGACCTGACTCTTAGTTTGATACCCGAGCCATTTCTGTTTTCCCTACCTATGGAGGTACCATAGGCGTGTCCGTGATGCACCACTGGCATGACTAGTGTGTGGCCCTAGTGATTTGCCTACACCGTCCCCTTTCTGTTATATGATATGCGCGCTTTATGATATGATTTGTTATGGCCACTATGATTTCTGCGGGGGCGTATGGATGCATCCTAGATCTGTTCTGTTTAGTGGATTTAACTATGATTATGATTATGATATATGTCTGGTGACTGGTACTGTGTGCTATACATGCCTTTCACAATTTCTGGGAGTTCGCTACTCTACCCATTTGAAGAATGAGGACACCCCTCATATTATCTGATTATCTGAGAGGACTCCCCTCTATATGATTATGAAGAATTATGGTATTGACGGCTTATATGATATGATATGTTTCTGGGCTCGTGGTAGATGACTATCCTTTCTTCTTTCTATTCTATTACTCTTTTATCTATTCCTTATTCTATTTCCCCAATGCACTATATTTCAGTTCTGTTTCATTATCATTGCTTTGTATATGTATCTGTTCACTGGGCTTTTTAAGCTCAGCCGCATTTCCTTTTCCTGCGGCAGGTTTTAGTAGGAAGCTGGGTTATGGGAAGAGAGTGTGACTGGACTTAGAAGACTATGCTTTGGACTAGAGACGATTAGATGAAGTTTCACTTTATTAGACATAGTATTTATTTTTGAAACCTTGTAGTTTTAGATTTTCATTTGTAACCCTGAATTTCTTTGTATGTATGAATCATATGCTTATGTTTGTTCTGATATGTCACTGTAATGTAATACTTCTACCCTTATCGGGTTGGGGTGTTACATTGAATAAGATAGTAATACAAAATATTCAATGGTTAATTTGAGCTTCGAGTTAAAAAAAAAAAAAAAAAAAAAAAAAAAAAAAAAAAAAAAAAAAAAAACATGAAAAGTTTAAGCACTTGTGGCCGAAGTTGTTGAATAAAGAAGCAAGACAAAATATTTAATGGTTAATTTGAGCTTTGTGTTTTGCTCAAAGACTTGAGCTACTATGATATAAAATAGGATTATAATTCTCAGATGTTTAACTCTCATATTCTTATCATGTTCGTGATATTGTGAGAAGAAACAAAATAATGAGTCCATTGTATCATTTAGGGGTGGTCTCATATTATCATTTTCTTGTTATTAATTGGTTTAATATGACCAACGTCTGCCTAGCAAAGTTGGTCAGGGGCTCTTCCCCATGCGTGAGATCTCTAGTTCGAGTCTTCTCATGATGATTGCCTCATGTATGAATAAGTATGAGAGTGGACTCTAACTAACTACACTACCTATATATGTTAGTGCAAATATTACGATATTTAATCTATACAGTCTCGTTTGTTTTGATTGGTGACAAACGTATAACTTGATATATAACGTAAAATGTACAAGTTACTCGTAATCATATTTTGTCTCAACATCTCTCAACGTCTCGAGTCATCGTATGCTATAACACAGGTTCGTACATGTATGTTATGTGGCATTATGATCAAACCCCTTAGAATGACTAAAATACTTTAGGAGTCTTTAAGTATTTTAGGTGTCAAAGTACATTTTAGGTGTTAAATAGAATAAGTGTCACATTAGGTGTCTAGATAATATTAGTAAGTTTACAATATATAAAAATGTGTCTTGTATCAACATAAGTACATAAAACATTTTTAGTAACTTACTAAATATTATATAGCTATCCAATATATTTTTTTATACAAGTAATTTACCTTTTTAAGTTTATATATACATTTGTCTAAATGTATTTTTCATAAAATGGAAAACTATATTTGAAAATTATCTTTGTCAAAGATCATTTAAGATGTGTCATAGATTGTAGTTGACTTGGAAACATCTTTGGAAAATGACTTGGTCAAAGTGCTTGTAAGATGTGTCATAGTCCTTGTAAGTTGACTAGGAAACATATATGTCTTGTCTTGTCAACATTTAGTTTCAAGTATATGCATATGTCTTGTCAATGTTGACTCTAATAGTAACCCATGGTTTTGGAACATGGTTTTGAAAAACTTCTTTACTAGTTTTGCCTATAAATATAAGTTCATGTTTTACTTAGGATGTTGATGAAAAGATGAAAAAAAACACACAAACACAGATAAGTAGGAAACCATGTAGATCACCCTTTCTATAATGATCATAATGCTTCTAACATTCATCTTTGTTGTAAGCATATCATACTTCATGATCCACCAAGAAGGTTACAAGATCTTGAAGTCACCATTCATTCAAGCATTCCAACATATGAAGATTCAAGGTTACTTGACATCCTCAATGATTGAAGACTTCTTATTCTAGAAGTTCATGTAGATTAGTCATTCATATCCATTAGACTTTTATGTCTTGGATTATCATTGTATCATCACAATATAGATTAGATGGTTTATATGTTTGTGCCATAAAACACAAGGTTTTTATGTTGGACCACAAAACATAGCGGGAGTGGTTGTACCCTTGGTAAAGAACTCGACATCTAACTTAGTGTCGGAAATATTGTATAGGCGACGATGGGAGTGGTTGTACCCTTGTAAAAGAACTCGACATCTAGCTTAGTGTCGGTAATCTTGTAAGCGACGTGTAAGGTTTTCTCCGCCGAGAAGGGTGGTTGTTGATCTAGTGAAGTAACTCTCGAGTTGGGTACTCGAGGAGTGGAGTAGGGCGGAGAGGAGATCCGTGACCGAACCACTATAAATCCTCGTGTTCGGTTTGCACTTTCCTTTTACTTATTGCTTTTCTATATTGTTTGCATTATGTGATTGTTTGTGTTGTGACTTGTTGTTTATGCTTGTGTGATAACTTGTCTTTAGTTTATGCTAGTCATAAACTACACTTAACATATTTCATATTAGAACAAGCTAAGAATGGATATTTGATACAACAAGTAATAAAGTTTTTAAACGGTAACGTATTCAACCCCCCCCCCCCCCCCTCTACGTTTTCACAATTGGCATCAGAACTTCGTAGCTCTTATTTTCAAAACAAATGGTTTTTAAAATGGAGCACGATCCATGTATCAAATTACCATTGAAGCGAAATATAATATGAAAAATGTTTCGTTAAGTATACTTAGAAATTTTGCGGTTAAATGTTACTTTGTATACAAGCTTGAAGGTGTCCTTGAAAAATAAAAGAAAACATTTCTTAAAATTTGTAAGTGCCAAATTATATGCTTAAAGCTAATTTACGAAAACTACGGTTTTAAAATGAGCATTTTGAATAACTACAAATTTAGTTGCAATATCACGTTCGTAAATGTTTAGATAAGTCACATAAGTAGAAATGTTGTTAAATATATGTTTTATATGTTTACTATCAAATCTAGTAAGTCCTACACGTTTTCTTTATGTCAAAATATGAGTTTTAGTGAATCTGTCATCAGACCCCGCGGAACCCTCTTCCTCAATGGGCGGAACCCTCAAAAAGGTTTCTTGAAATCCGTCAGTTCAGTACACAGTTTTTGTCCAACTTCAATAATTCATAACTAATTAACTATAAGTCCGTAGGAGTCGCGCCACCTATCAATTTGAAGGTAATTGTGTCTACTTTCTTTTAAAAATGATGTTATGGCCTAAATCTAAACTGAAGTCAAAATATTAAACCAAATACTTCAATGTGTTTAAAATATCAAGTTTCATTTTGATGTAGAAACTCAAACTTTTGAGTTAGGCAATATAAGTTAGTATCCTTTGAACATTGACATTATTTTCTTTGAAACTAAAGAATTTTGTGATATTCATATATACAAAGGAAACTAATCAAGCTTGGCATATATCATCATATTTAAACGCAAAGTGGCGAAAAGTATATTTCTTTTTATGTTATGCTAAATGACTACTTGTTTTAGTTGTATGCATATGTGGTATTTGCTTATTGAAAGTTGTGATTGCATTTGTTTATTTGTGATTCATGAGTGTCAATCTTGTCATGATATTCATTTGCTTGTTTGTCTAATTCATGTTTATACACAATAGGATATTTGCTAGACTGTGTGTACTAAGTTGAAAATTTGTGTTTGTATTGCTTATTGATTTAGATATTCTTCCTTGCATATGTTATGTGATTATTTTGCATAATTCACTTAGGAAAGAGAATTAAGTAATACCAATTAAATATCTTGGAATATGGTCACACGTCTAAATGAGTCACTACATTTTTAAACATGTAGTATCCTTGTAAAATGGTGTTTGATATACATGCTTCTACAATGATGTTTAATGAATGTGTTGGGCTATAAGATAGAAACTCATCTTAGATTGATCATGCAAACTAACCGTATCATGTTTGGATGATAACACTTTGTTGTTATCAATTTTCCATGTTTGGCTTAATTTCTATTTATGGTAAGCTCATAATCCTCGGCTTAATCTATATGCTAACATGTGTTAGAATATGTGTTTTTGATTTTAATCTATCACATCTAATTAGGTGCATATGTTCCAAGTATTATTAGGATACTTGAACGAGTTTCGTGAGTCAATAAATGTCCATTGTTAAGGAGTGTTTGGCACTACTTGAAATTTGAACTATTTGGTAGTTAAACAATGTGTTTCATGGATATATGTACTTCTAGGATCTTTTGTTATATTTGTACACTGTCTTGCACTAACGGATATGCAGGTAGACAACATTTGGGATGTTGTCAAATTTTCAAGTTTATGGATATTTCACTAAGTATAGTGAAATTCGCTAGCCCCCGGTCTAAGTCTATCGGTAAGAGTGTTTCTACATCCATCTCTTGCATTTCCTAATCAGATATGGTATAAAGTTTTGTTTTTAGGAGTTTTTGAAAAATTTGAAAATCGTCTTGATAGTCAAAATAATGGACTGCCACTTTTTTCAGACCTGGCGGAACTGGCGGATCCAAATTTTGGGTTCCGCCAGTGTAATTTCTGGGTACTCCAAAATTTGGCCCAACGGACCAGGCGGAACCAAAAACTAGGTTCCGCCTGTGTATTTTGAGGGTTCCGCCAGTCCTGCATCTTCCTTTTTAAATTTTCATTTAAATCCCTCACTCTAGATCACTCACTTTCATCACTAGGATTCTTCTCACTAATGTTCACTCATATTAGTATTAGGACATCTCACCTGCACCTATAAGATAATCATCTATAATAATACTTTCAAACTCCACAAGAATAATCCAAGATACCTTTCTCCTTAGAGGAAGGAATCCGGAAACTTGTTCCTTGCAATACTCGAACCATTGAGTATTTGTGATCACTATACACACTCACTGCATTCTTTTGTCCTTTACCCATTTATTAGCTTGATTTGTAAATTGACAACTTCCTAACCAATCTGGACTCGTTATTTGCAAAGATTACATACAATATCAAAATCACAAGTCCAACTTATGACTATAGATATTGTCTTGTATCTACATATGTTACCTCACTTGGTTAACATAAAAATAATGTGTCATCCTTCAAGACGATAAGGATTTACATCAATTCATAACTTACTCTTAAGTTATAGATGTATTATCGAGTCTTGCTATCCTTTTATGCTATCCAATCTCAACTAAGTAGGATTGACAACTTAAGTATTTCGTTCGAAATATTCAAGTAAACTTGACTTACTATCATAGTCATTAAATGTCATATCTGAAAATCAACACCCAAGGATTTTAACAATGTTTGTTAAAACACTCATCACGACTAGAGCACTTATCATAGTACTCTCCCAATCAATAGGAACAAAAACAAATGTCAATAGGTTTTTATCCTTAAATATTTAGCACTTAAGTTCACTTGTTCTTTCACCATCATCTCATCACATTCACCTTGTGATATATCTCAGCCCATAAGCTTCACAAACATGAGCAAAACTTCAAGCATCTTCCTCATAACCTTTCATCACTCAAACCTCAAACAACCAATGTGAAATGAGAAACCGAGTTATCCTTTGTCCTATCAATATCGAGTCATCCACCATTTCCATGCCCTCAAAGAAACCAAGAGTCAATATCATCTTCACCAATAACTCCACCTAGTCATCTTCACAAGAAGATTCCACAATGTAACCAAACAAGTGTGTCATCCCCACTACAACCTAACCCATTAAGGTTAAACCATCTTTCATGATACATAAACTTATATTCACCCTTGTGTCACTCTTTGAAACAAAGGGCAACTGTTATATCCATACACTCATTGTCATAGTTGTCTATGTAGTCGAAAGTCAAGTGAATTTCATTATGAAATGCGTCTTTTCCACTTTCTAGCAAGTGAAGAACACAAAGAAGATATCCAAGCTTCAAGTGTTGTCAAGCCATCATCACCTCATTTCACACATTCACCTTCAGTCGTCAACCAACAATACACCTCAAAATTCCATGATTCCCAATCATCCATTAATGATTACCCACATTCACAAAGAGTCTCCTAACCTCAATCCTCAAGATCACTCATTGTCACCTCCATACCAATATTCTAATCCTTTCCACCTCCTTTGAGAAAACCACATGCCTCTTCATGCGATCATCTCGCATTGATAGAGAAGAGCTACATGACTTCAAGGATAAAATTCTTTGTATGCTAATCAACATCCCTAGAAACTTCAAAATCATTCAATTTCACAAAGCTCATCGCTTTCACTAAGCTAATCGCTTACATTAACCTACAACCTCCTAAACACTTCATCATAATTCTTTATACGATGCATTACACAATATGTTGGATGTCCACCTATTGAGGAGGAGGGAAATTCATTCACATATTTGTATTTTGTCAAATTGTATTCAAAGAACATCTACTCATGTTTCTTACACCCTAAAATACCAACACATAGGTACACTTCATTTTGTTAAAGTCGGTTCACAAAACCACAAGTGCTTCAAGCCTTTGAATTTTTCTCTTTTTAATAGTTCAAGCCTATTTCACCCCTAATACCTCATCAAGTGAAAAACACATCATATGTTCGACAAAGTTCTTCATCTCCACAACCAACAACCAATGGAGTCTAGGATTATACTCAAAACTAGGACTTCACAACTTCATTGTCTAGAACACCATCATAGGATCTCATCCTTTTCCTTCCTCGACACATATCATGCACGTCATTGTAAGTGCAAACGATATTTTAATCAAACTCTCATTCTCAACACGTTGGTCTAATCAACACTCTCGCATCTTATGATGTCATTCTCATCCTCATATAGGTGTTTAGTATTTTTAGTACTCTTTTCATGTGAACTCTTGTTCATAGGTGCTTATTGTTATCACTTCCTTTCAGTTCCATTCAAGCATGCATTATGGCAAGATACATCATCTTTGGTAGATGATAAAGTCATATTCGTTGCTTATCCCTCAAGTTGTGAATTTTAGGATTGCATGAGTCGATATGTTCTATCCTTATCTTTCGATATAGCATTTGCTATACACATGAGTTTCCAATGGTAAGCGTTTTTTTAAGTCTAATTTTTACAGTTCCTAATCAGATATGAGTTATATTTATGTTTTTAGGAGTTGTTGAAAAAAATTTAAAATCGTCTCGGCACTCAAAATATCGGACTGCCTCATTTTTGGGAACTGGCGGATCAGGCGGAACCCTCACGAGGGTTCCGCCAGTGCAATTTTCTGGAAACCCAGAAATGGCCCAGCGGATCAGACGGAACCCTCACAAGGGTTCCGCCCGTGTTATCGCAGGGTTCCACCAGACCACCTGCAAAACAAAAAAATTCTATTTTTCAAATTTTCGACTACCACACTTCTTCAAAACAACCTTTTAGGTGAGAAACTCATTCCTTGTTAGTTTATAACATCATTAAAAGCATCTCATCCTCATGTCTTCTCTCTAGGCATTGTTTTGTAGGTTTCTATCATATTATATTCACGTTTTTATTGTAATTATTATTAGAAGAAAACAACTTATTTTTCTTATGATTGTTTTTCTTTCTACAAGAATGCACCTCATGAGATCTTTGATATCATGGGTGTCTTCCTTGAGTTGCTTATATCATTTATATATATATATATATATATATATATATATATATATATATATATATATATATATATATATATATATATATATATATATATATATATATATATATATACATCTTATTTTTCTTTGAGATGAAATATATTGCATTAACTCTTTTATTGTAGGTTCACCATTATATACGATCAATCGTACATAGCATACTCATCTGAGGATGAAGTTTTGCATCGATTATTTTTCTTCTTTTATTTTAGGTGCTTCTTGAGACCTTCGAACAAGGAGGAATCTCCATCAAGCACTCATGATGCATTGTCTATACACTTTTTTGTATAGGACACGTTTGTCTAAAGACAAAGCTTATATTATACTAATTTTTGTTTTGTAGGATTCTTCATCCTTGCATCATATACGGTGGTACCCTAGCAACCGGGAGTATTGATCAAGGGGGAGTTGATCATACACTAACCTTTTTTTCTTTTGTAGCTTTCTTATCCTTGCATCATATACGTTGGTACCCTAGCAACGGGGAGTATTGATCAAGGGGGAGTTAATCATGCACTAACCTTTGTTTTTGTAGCTTTCTTATTTCTTGTGTCATATACGTTGGGACCCTAGCAACGGGGAGTATTGATCAAGGGGGAGCTACAATCTAGGGGAAGCATGCACGCATTTATCTTTATTCTCATTCTTCGACACACTTTTGTGTTTTGACAAAAAGAAAGAGATAAGTCAACATAGTCCAACATGCATTTTATTCATCATGCATTTTTCATATAATTTTTATGTTGCACAACACTAACCTTGATGTAGGTCAAGGAACTTAATTTGATCCATGGATCCGCTAACAACCTAAGGGACGCAACAACCTTAGGAAATTAGAGTTGAAGAATTAACTTCACTAGGGATGATGCAAGCTCGCCATTTAGGGGAGAAATTAAGTTAACTCCAAGGACACACCCCTTTTTGTTTCGACAAAAGGGGAAGAAGAGTGTAAACGGAGAAGTAAATGTAGAAGGTGTGTTGCGGATACAAGTAAGTAATACAGACACAAGTAACTTTTTACATTTTACGTTCTATCACGTTTACTGATGAGGTGAAAAATGAACCATTTTTAGGGGGTCATTTAAGCCGGAATTGGAATTTATTTGATCAAATATTGCCCTAAATCGTTCCTTTTGTGATTTTAGGTACTTTGGGAGTGAACTCTGGAAAAGGAAGCATTTTGGACGTTTTTGGAGCATAAAAGTGAAGAAAACGGCAAAGTCTTAATTTTCCTTGCTGGGAACAGTACCTGACGGCGTCAAGGATTTTATGACGGTGTCAAGAGCAATTTTGGTGACGACCCAGAGAAAACGTGACGGCGTCAGAACAAGGGCGTCAAGAGTAAAAGTGGTGACGGCCCAGAGCAGAATTACACGTGACGGCGTCAGCTATGGATCTAGGCAGTCCGAAAACTTTATTGGCGGCGAGATGACGGCGTCAGAATTTTCCTCTTGACGCCGTCACCTCCTAAAATCTATATATACTTTTCCAATTTTCATTCATTAGGGAAGAACTTGTGTGGAGAATTTTAGGGCCGAACTTTATAAACCCTAGCTCGTTTATAACAGTATTTTCAAGGGTTTTCACCCCTTGAAACCCTTCATGTTCAATTGAGATAAGTATTTTTCCAATTCATTCAATATGTCTATGTGTTGTTTGAATATATCTTACACTTGTCTTGATTTTAAAATGCTAGGCTAGATCTATTGTGTGTTTGCTTAGATGTAATGAAACCTAGATATTGATTATAGGTTGATTGCTTGTTTATAGTTGTAATGGATGAATGATTTCAATGTTAGACTTAAGAAAACTGGCAGATCTCCATTGTGTAACTTGCTTGAACGTCTTAAGAAACATGAACCGATGTGTACTAGGTTTTATGGTTGTATTTAATGCATGAGCGAATTCTAGTGATCCCATGTTAGGAGCTTCTTAGCCGGCTCGACATAGGAGTGAAGTAGGAGCTTATAGAATTAGGGAAGTAAGTATGCCACCCCATGATTGGTATTAAGGAATACAACCCGTCATCCACGCAACTATAACAAGTAATTAACCTGTAAAAGATATCTAGGGAGTAGTGAAATCTAAGTAAACACAATTCTCCCATCCATTGTTCACACCACATTAGTAATTTAGTTTATTTACATTTTTGTTATTTTATTTTGATTGTATCTTAGTTATTGGGTTGGTTGACTAGCAACTAATTCCGCCCACTCTTCGAAAACCCGAGATTTTATTTGCTTTTATAAAATATAAAAAATACAAAAAGAATCATCCCTCACCCTTAGACCTAGTTTTTAGGCTTTCTAATCCTAGCGACACTATTCCTGAGTTGAACGATCAATCCCCCGGTACTTGTCACTATACTATACTACAACGATCAGGTACACTGCCTGGTGGGGGTTGTAAGCTTCTCGAGATCCCTCGAGAGGTAAAGCCTGGTTCAATTCCCACGCATCAAATTTTTGGAGCCGCAGCCCGGGGAATAGTTATTGTCTAGGTTAGGATTTCTTTTTATTAGGTCTACTTGCTAGATTCCTTTCTAGTAAGATTTTATTTTTTATTATTTTTAGGTTTTCTTTAGTCTATCTTATTTCTTCGTGCCTTTGTTCGTAATTTCCATCATTCGCCATCATGGCAACCGACGAATTCTCTAACCTTAGGATCACTAGGAGTCGTAGTTCCGCTAGAGACCTTATTTTGCCCTATGCAGAACCTGATAGAGAAATGCGTAGGTTAAGACGATCTCACTCAACACCTGAACCATCCAGCATAGCCATCGATTTTGATGCACCCCTTTCTGAAGAAAATTCAGAAAATCACCTTACAACCCCTAGCTCCCAATCCAACAACGAGATGAGTACCCCCGCAACTCCCACTCCTAAGCGCCTTAAGGACTACTCCTCCCCAAATCCTCGTGGCTTCTCAAACGCCATTGTCTACCCAAACGAACACACCAATGAGGTCTTGCATGCGACCGATGTTTGGCTTGTCCAAAGTGTGTGCAAGTTTTGTGGACTAGATGATGATGACCCGATTCAACACATCAAGGACTTCTTAAAAATAGTAGACACCCTCCATACGGATGGGGCAACTAGAAACACGTCCCGATTACGATTCTTCCCTTTCACCCTTTACGAAAAAGCCAAAGAGTGGTATGATAAACTTCCTTCTGAATCTATTTTCACATGGGAGCAACTCATATCAAAATTTTATGAGAAGTTCTTTCCAGCAGGGAAAACCTCAGCGTTTTGAGATAGGATCCTCCACTTCCGAAAAGGGAAGGACGAACCCTTCCATAAATCGTGGATTAGATTCAAGGATTTAATAAGACAAGTTCCCCATCATGGCATCGAACTCTGGTTTTTGGTCCAAATCTTCTATGACAATGTCTCCTCAAATGACCGGAACGGAATCAACAATTCTAGAAAAGGGAGATTAGCCGATCTTAGTTCCGAGGAAGGATGGAATAGGATTGAGGAATATGCTCAAGACCAGGATGACACTTGGGATGAACCTGAGTCGACTGTCAGCATGTCTGAAATCACCTCAACATCTTTAGATCGGCTAAGAAAAATTCATAAAAGAATGGAATACCTAGCTGGGTCGCAATTACCTAAACAACTTTCAAATCCTTACTTAATCTGCGACTACTGTGGGGGCCCGTACAAGGTAGAGGAATGCGGAGGAGAACCCACGACTGACCATGCGTGCTTGTCAGGAGGTCATAACTATGCTGACCCCTCCCTTTTGCCTTTTTACCAAAACGACGATTACACCCTTTGGGGAAATCTGGTAAAGAGAAAAGAAGGAGAGGAAGGCCCTGTATTTGAAATCAGGAGCACCTTTGAAGATGACCTTGGTCACTTCACTCAAGAAAAAGGCTTACAATTAAAAGGTCTTGATGAACTTGTCGATGAGCAACAGAATGACATCAGAGAATGGTTCAACAAGCTTAACTCCACCTTTGATAACCTAGACATGCCGTCAGTAAGCCAAAAAGACCCCATGCTCGCGATAACCACTCGAGCTGGGACAACAACCAAGGACCCCCCTTACCCGAGCTCACACCCCATCACCCCCGATCCAAACAAGCCTCGCAAAGAGGAGGGTGATGTGAGCAGCGAGGCTCCCGAACAACTTCCCTTGGCGATCCCATCCCCATCGACCACGCTTAACCAACCTACGAGAGTCCCGTTCCCATCCCGATTAAAAAACCAGAAAACTAAGAACGATAATAAAAGATTCTTATCATATCTAAAAGACTCAGTGATCACCATACCCCTCATTGATGCTTGCTATCACATGCCAAAGTATAGCACATACTTTAAAAAATTACTCGCCAACCGAAAGAAACTCGAGGGTCTTGTGACTCTAGGGGAAGAATGTTCGGTAGTGACCCACCGAGGGTTACCAAAAAAGGTAGATGATCCGGGCAGCTTCACCTTGCCCTGTTCCATAGGATCTCTATCGATAAAGAATACTCTTGCCGATTTAGGGGCGAGTATCAACCTCATACCTTACTCCATGTTCCTTAAACTAGGATACTCCGGATTAAAGCCTACCCGTATGAACATCCAACTAGCCAATAGATCAGTCAAATACCCCGTAGGGATATGCGAGAATGTGCTAGTCAAGGTTGGAAAATTTAAATTCCCGATTGACTTCGTAATCTTGGAAATGAAGGAGGATGACTTGGTACCCATCATCTTAGGGAGACCGTTTCTTGCTACTGCTCGTGCAATCATTGATGTTCATGACGGCAAGTTAACCTTACGAGTTGGAACCGATAGCTTAACCTTCGACATTAGAGACACTATGGACCTCTCTCTCGAAGCAGCTAACCGGCTCTATTTCATTAGAGATGTCCATGAACTCACGGATGTCATTGATGATTGTATCGATGAACAGATTGAGGAAGGCTGGTTACGGGATGAGAGTTTTCTCCCCTTGTTGGAAGTTGAAAAGATGGAGGATGTTGGAGCAGTCTCCTTCTACCTTAGACAGGAAACCACTGACCATCTCGAACTCCGAAAACCCAAAAACAAGCTTAAGCCTTCTATTATCGAACCCCCTAAGCTAGATCTTAAAGAACTCCCTAACCATCTAGAGTACACCTTCCTTCAGGGAGAGGACCAACTGCCGGTAATCATAAACTCTTCCCTCGAACATGAGCAAAAAGGTAAGCTCTTAGAAATCCTAAAGAAATATAAGGGAGTGCTTGCTTGGAGTGTAGCCGACATTAAGGGGATTGACTCAACTTTTTGCACGCATAAGATTCTTATGGAAGAAAATTATAAACCTACCGTGCAACCCCAAAGGCGGGTGAATCCCAATATTAAGGAAGTTGTGAAGAAAGAAGTCATCAAACTTCTGGATGTAGGATTAATTTACCCAATCTCGGATAGCCCGTGGGTTAGTCCTGTACAGGTTGTACCAAAGAAAGGAGGAATGACTGTGGTAAAGAACGACAAGGGTGAGATGGTACCCCAGAGAACGGTTACTGGCTGGCGGGTATGCATCGATTATAGAAAGCTCAATGATGCCACAAGGAAAGATCACTTTCCCTTACCATTCATTGACCAAATGTTGGAGAGATTGTCTGGGCACGAGTACTATTGTTTCTTGGATGGATTCTCAGGATATTTCCAAATCCCCATAACACCTGAGGACCAAGAAAAAACCACGTTTACTTGCCCTTATGGAACGTTCGCCTACAAAAGAATACCTTTTGGGCTGTGTAACGCCCCCGCCACTTTTCAGCGATGTATGACCGAAATCTTTCACGAACTTATGGAAGACAGCATGGAAGTTTTCATGGATGACTTTTCAGTCTTCGGGAACTATTTCGACCGCTGTCTTGCTAATCTAGAAAAAATGCTCAAACGCTGTGAGGAAACCAACTTGGTGTTAAACTGGGAAACATGTCATTTCATGGTAAAAGAAGGGATTGTGTTAGGACATAAGGTCTCAGGGAATGGGATTGAGGTGGACCAAGCTAAAGTGGAATCTATATCTAAGTTACCTTTTCCCACGACTGTGCAATACGCAGCTTCTTGGGCCACGCCGGGTTCTATCGGAGATTCATCAAAGATTTCTCCAAAATAGCTCGGCCAATGACTCAATTGCTGATGAAGGATGCCCCTTTCGATTTCTCTAAAGAATGCAAGGATGCATTCGATCTCCTGAAAAAGGAACTCACGCAAGCTCCAATCATGGTTACACCCAACTGGGAGTTACCGTTTGAAATCATGTGCGACGCTAGCGATTTTGCTGTCGGAGCTGTATTAGGCCAAAGGCGTGACAAGCTATTCCAACCTATTTACTACACTAGCAAAACCATGAATCCTATTCAAGAAAATTACTCTACCACCAAAAAAGAATTATTAGCCGTAGTGTTCGCATTCGACAAATTCCGTCAATATCTTGTCCTTTCAAAGACAGTCATTTTCACCGATCACTCGGCTCTCCGATATCTTTTTGCTAAGCAAGATGCTAAGCCACGACTAATTCGGTGGATCTTGTTGTTACAAGAATTTGACGTTGAAATCCGTGACGAAAGGGGGGCAGAGAATTTGGCCGCAGATCACCTATCTCGTCTTGAAAATCCCTTTGATGAGCACGATAGAAGTGAGATTCGGGATTCATTTCCTGACGAACAACTCATGTCAATGACAGATTCTGAGCCTTGGTACGCCGATTTTGCCAACTATCTCGCAAGCAGACTCATTCCGGAGTACATGACTAGATACAAAAAGAAAAGGTTCTTTGCCCAACTAAAATACTACTTCTGGGATGAACCGTTTTTATTCCAGAGGTGTCCTGATCAAATAATCAGACGTTGTGTTTCGAAAAGGGAGGCAGTAAAAATCATGAGAGAATGTCACTCTGGCCCCTCTGGGGGCCATCATGGGATAAGCACCACCGCCCGAAAGATTTTCGACGCGGGGTTCTATTGGCCCACAATTTTCCGTGATGTCAAAGAAATGGTACAAGCATGCGATGCATGTCAACGGGCCGGGAACATATCAAATAGGGATGAAGCACCTCAGAATTTTATACAAGTATGTGAGGTTTTCGATGTCTGAGGGATTGACTTCATGGGACCCTTTCCATCTTCAGGAGGGAATGAATACATTTTAGTTGCCATCGATTATGTTTCGAAATGGGTAGAAGCACAAGCACTTAGGACCAACGATGCCAGGGTGGTTATTCATTTCCTGAAAAAGCTGTTCGCTAGGTTCGGAATTCCTAAAGCTCTCATCAGTGATAGGGGAACCCACTTTTGCAATGCGCAAATGGAAAAGGTCATGAGGAGATATGGAGTGTCCCATCGATTTTCCACCGCCTACCACCCACAGACCAATGGCCAGGTCGAAAACACGAACAGGGCTATTAAAAGAATACTAGAAAAAATGGTTAGTCAGAATAGAAAAGACTGGTCATTTAAACTCGATAAGGCCTTATGGGCATTCCGAACTGCCTACAAGACACCTATTGGAATGACCCCGTTTCGCATGGTGTATGGTAAGGCATGTCACCTGCCGGTAGAATTAGAACATAAGGCTTATTGGGCACTTAAGGCATGTAATTTAGATTATACAATTGCCGGAACAAATAGGTTCTTGCAACTATACGAGCTTGATGAGCTAAGGTTAGAAGCATATGAGTCTTCCATTACATATAAGGAGAGGGAAAAAAGATGGCATGACCAACGAATTAAGAAACCCAAGGAATTTTCAGAAGGGGACAAAGTCCTATTGTATAACTCTCGGTTAAGGCTATTCCCAGGGAAACTCAAGTCTAGATGGTATGGGCCATTTACGGTGAAAAGTTCCTCTAAAACTGGAGTTGTTGTGTTACTAGACGATGAAGGTAGATAATTCACTGTCAACATACAACGTGTAAAACATTATCAAGAAAATAGTAATGAAATGATTAGTGAGGAGGATGTAACATTTGATGATGAGGTCACATAGTAACCCATGACCTTGAGTCTAGCTACAAGACTCGTAAATAAAGAAAAGCGCTTCTTGGGAGGTAACCCATGTTTTGTGTGATTTTTATTTTGTTTGATTGTTATTTGCTTCCGTATGCATGCTTTATTTTTATTGTTGGTAGATCATGTTTCAAAATAAAATGGTGAAAATACTTTATTGTATCGTTTGGTTTAATCTTAACTTCATCCAAAGGTATTTCGCAAAAGATAAGTGTAAGGGGAAACCCCAAATATGTTTTCAAGAAACAAAATTGATCATGATTCTCCACAATATTAAGTGAACATGTATATTCGTATTTGTTAGAGTCAAATGCTTGTATCGAGTCATTATGATGTTTTGCAGGATTTTCCAGGAAGTAGGACAAAGTTTTTCCAGAAATTTTCCAGAAACTTAACATAAGAATTTCTGCAGGTCACTTCTGAAGGCGTCAGGAAGAAATTCCTGACGGCGTCACGTGTAAAATTCTGGAAATTTTGCTAGTTTTGTTTTTCTAACGGAGTCTTAAAGTTTTTGTTAATTCTTTAGTTTTATAATCTCCAGGAAATCTGCAAACACTCATTCCACAAGCATTATATCTTACATTGTTTTCTAGGATTTATTGTCTGTCACACCCCCAATTTACCTGACTTGCAGTGGAATGGAATGCCTGGGGGTGTCTGTCATAGCATCACAGTTACAGTTATATTGAACGACCTAAAGTGTCGTTTGGAAAATACTTCGTTTGATCATTGAAATAATTCAGAGTTTACAAAATGAGGTCCCCAAAAGGTGTAGCATGTTTATGAAAAACAAGTCAATAAACGTTTACATAAGTGCATGAAATAATGGTGAGACGCGTCGACCCCGCGACTCTATGAAGGTCCAAATGCATGTCACATGAGCTACCTTAATAACCTGAAATACATTGCTAAAACGTCAACACGAATGTTGGTGAATTCCATAGGTTTATAAAATGTAATGTTGTACGGCCACCACAAGTAAAAGTGCATAACAAAATTCAAGTAAAATAGTACAATAGACCTTAAGCTCATGACCCCGAAGCTAGACTGCTGAAATTATATGCCCCTCCTGAATGTTTTACCAGAACACTCCCAAAATGTCAGACATGAAATGCATCCGCTTACTATTGGTAATAACTACCACGGATGGAGGCGTCACCCTCGATAGATCTATCCATTCACTCTCGCTTAATCGGCAAATTAACGGTCCATGATAATAAATAGGGGACTTTAACAGGTTGGTAAGGCAACTTAAGCAATGTACATATGTTTTGGTACTTGGGCTCGTACTAAAATAATTGATACAATGTATTCCCCCGTGGGATTTGAAATCAAAATATTGTATTGAAAATGGGGCTATGAAAACTCACCTTAAACTGATGATACTGTGATGAAGTAAAATGAACAACAACAATGAACGGTTAGCTGCCTCAACCTAATATGAATGATGAACGATCTTTTTAGATCACAAAATGATGTTATGAATGTCCATGCACATGTTTCCTATACCACTCTACTCTTTGGAAAAATATTTGTTGTTATAAAAAATATACATTTTCCAAGACTTAGGAAAATAAGGCAACTAGAAAAATAAAACTAGTTGAAATGTGTATATATATATATATATATATATATATATATATATATATATATATATATATATATATATATATATATATATATCGTATGTATCAATGTTAGTGTTGAAATCCTCGGTTTGAAATCCTTGAAATAACGCCTTGTAGTGATAAAAATATACTTGTAATCACTAATACTTCATTAGTTATGAATTTGGGTACTTGGTATTATTTCTAGATTCTAGAGTTACTACGTAGTATTAGTATTATTATTTTCAAAAGCTGTCAAAAATAATATATGTTTCGCCGATATTGAAACGTGAATATCTTTGTCGTTATAAGTCCGTTTTACTTGTTCTTTATATCCACGGTTACGTCTTAGTATGTAGTAATATATTTTGGAAAGCTTGGCTCCTCCGGGTTACGTCTAAAGCCTCGTTTTGTCCGACGAAAAACGTCCAACAGCATGTATTTTCAGAAAATATACTTTTCGTCAATAAACTTGCAAAAATCATAACTTCTTCGTTATAAACTCTTTTTAATCCGTTCTTTCGCCTACGGATTCGTTTTTGAAATTATTTTCTAAAAATTTTGCCAAAGTTTCCTTTATCTTTACTGATTTTCCTGGATTTACAAAAATGGGACAGAATGTATAAATACTTGTTGCAAATCCATTTTTCATGTTCAAAACTAGTTTCTACTTCAACCAAATCTCTTGCAAACACCACAAAGCTATACTGATCCTACCATACACCTTCTTAGGGTGCCATGGGTTCCTAATCACTACTAATCATGTTAATTTAACAAAGAAACACCTAAATCAAAATATAGGGTTTGTATGTTCAAAAAGTTAACAAAAATAATGTGGTATAGCTAACTTGTACATGAAATTAAGCATGAAAACCATAAGATACAAGTATTAATTAGATGAAATCATGAAAATAAATTTGATAACTCACTTTGAAATATTAGGTGATTAGATGATGAGAAATCTTGTGTTACTTGAGTTTATATTGCAAAAATCTTGATTAGAATGATAAAAGGAACAACTTTGTAGCTTTGATCTTTGAAAAATAATGGATTTTGGTCTTGGATCTAATTTGGGTCGTGGGTTTTGATGTAGAGAGGAAGAAGATGAGCTAGATATGAGCTTTTGATTTTATGATCCAAGTATAATTGTGAAAAAGGTGTTTATAGATATTTAGGAAAAGTTTATATTGTATTATAAGTGTACATAATTGCTAGAGGTTAGAAAATAAAACTTGGGGTCTTGGGGAGGACTTTAGGGGCCGGTCTTTCATGAGAAAAGGAGAAGAAAAATCGGTTTTGGTAACTTAGTAAATTTAGTGTAGTATTAATTGTAGTTTTTAGTTAGTTTTGTTATAATCGGGTACCGGGTTTGCTAGAAATAAATGTTAACGAAGTTACTCGTGATAAAATAAAGTTGTAAAAATGTTAAAAATATGTTGGGTACAAGTATTGAGTGTTCGGGTGATTATTGTTTAGTTTTCACGAAAACCGTCGTAATATTTATAAACTTACGTTATAAATAAAATAAATTTCCAAAATACTGGGTAAATGAATATTATAACTTTTATGATGTTATAAAGGATATAAAAATATGTCGGGACCATTGTGGGAATATTTAGATATATTCGTCGTATTTATTAACCGGGTGTTAACGTTTATTTATAAATAATTATACGTAAAACGTTAAATGTATCAAATATATAAATTTGAAAATCCTAAGAGTGGTATAACATGTAAATGACCTACTGATGATATGCAGACTGTCTCTAGTCCGTATGCAATGTCCTTACCGATAATGAAATGAATTCGCACCTAAACCAATACGGTTACGCGAATTTTAATACCCGTAAACTAAATTTACGATGAAATGAGTAATGCAAGTGAATAGTGAAAACTTTTCCGGCAATTAATAGTGTTTAGTGAATAGTAAAATTCTCAAATGTTTCTTAGAATATCAAATTGACCTCGAAAATGATGAATAGTAAAACGATGAATAGTGTTTGATGAATAGTGTTTTTCTAAGGTTTGGGAAATGACCTGAAATGGTGAGTTGTGACAGTCTTCCCCTCTAGAAGGAACTTCGTCCCGAAGTTCAGTTTATGTTGGTCTCTGAAGATGTATTGGTGAAAAGGTGATGATATTCGAGAATTTCAGCGAACTCTCACGATAGGAATTCGACTCTGCTTCAACTGTTCGACCTAACTGTCCATGATTTCTACTTGTTCTCCTACAAGGTTTATGTTTGACTTTGGGTTGGATTCCTTTCCAAATGGGATTATGAGTGACTAATCTGAAAAGATGATAATACAGGGTTGTATAATCCCGTTGTTTTCTAACAAGGCTCAAGTCTGACGGTCACTAGGCCTACTCTGTCTGAAATATTACATGGTCCAGTGTATATCGGGTTTAACTTTCCAAGTTTTCTGAATGATATCATGCCTTTCCTAGGCAGAACTTTCAACATAACTCTGCCTACCAACTTGAAGTTTTAATGGTTTACAACTTATTGAACTTGTATCTGATTCTTGACTTGTAGGAAATTTCTAGTTATTTCATGAATGCCTACTAGACTAGTATGTTGGGCTTTTCCAAATTTCGATCCGTCAATGGATATTGGCACTTCGACCATAGAGTGCCTCAAATGGTATAGTCTCTATGCTCGCGCGATAACTATGATTGCAACTGAATTTGGTTTATGATAACTGGTTAGTCCAACCATTTCTAGGGTCAATCACTCATGCTCTGAGCATACTTTCCTATGTTTGAATTGTTCTCTCGCTTTGACCATCGGTCTGAGGATGATAGGTGATGTTCACATCTAAATGGGTTTCTGAAGGAAATTCTGAAATGATTACCTGAAGTCTAAGGTGAATCGATTTCCTTAACAGGAATAACTGAAATGGGTACAATAAACCTTTGTGACTAATTCCACAACGTTCGGTCCTTCGAACTTGGCGTTATCTGAAAGGGATAGAATATAGGTAACAATTTGATTCCTTGTGTTTTGTTCCAACAGATGATAAGACATATGTCCTTCTTTGTCTATTGGGTTTGGTCTTCTCTACTGAAGTTCGTGATTAATTTGTGATATCCTTCCTAATTCCTTCATCACATATTCCAAATATTCTTTATTGTCAAGTCACAAATCCTAAATGCATAAGCGATGTTGTAGGGAAATTGGTTCTGGAAATTTGTCTCGCGATTGTGAGTTTTGGTTGAAATCTTTTTCTGAATAAACGAATTTAGAAAATGGAGCAAATGATTTAATTAGTAATATTTTTCCTGCTGATTCAAAATTTTAGTAGTTATGAAATAGAAAAATGTTTTCAAACATGTTGTGATTAAGACTGCTTACCAAAGTTTGATGTCTATGTATATTTCTCATTGTACAATAGTGTTGCTAAAGATTGACCAAAAAGGATCGTACTTGTTCAAAATAGGAATTTCAGAAATCATTTTTCCACAAGGTATGTGATTTATGTAAACGCATCAACTTTTTTTAAAAGTGAAAACACTAACAAGGATAAAATGGTAGAATAGGAAATGTTCGCTTAAATGCATAGATGTCTAACATTTAGTTCCTGAGGTTGGATAATGCCTATTGGTGGTTATCAGGTATAACTACAAGCATAGGTATTTAGACTAACTTAAGTCCTGAAATATTTTATCGTTGTAATTGGCAAGACGAAGGTATCACTTGATGTTGTGTCGATGAATGTCTATTCTGTTTTCCCATGTAGATGAGGAGATATGTTCCGGTTTGATCCCTTGCTTGGTATGAAAGTGAGGTTATCGGAAATTTCTAGAGACATAATGCCTTAAAGGAATCTACGTCGATATTCTTGTTTCAAACAATTGTCCTTTGTGAAAACTTACTGCAGGAAAGTTTATGTATGGATGAGGCCATGTTTAAATGAACTGCTCTACAGTCTCAATTAGAAGCTTGGTTTATTTCTAATGTGTTGTCCTGCGGACATTTATATTGAGTTCAATCCTGTAGCTCAGTCTAGCTAGTACCCTTAAACGATAGAATTTGACAACTGAGTCAGAGATGGTGATTCGGATGGTCTCGCAGTATCTTAGAATTTGTTGTTGAGTTATGAATTATCTCACTATATACTTCTAGTCTTGGTTAGTAGTTCTGTAATCCTTTCGTTGCTTTTATTGTATAGAGGAATCCTGCATGTAATTGATATGGAAAGTCTCTCTTAGGGAAGTCAATGGGAAAATCCAACTTAATGGCTAAGTGGGTGACAGGTGGGGTAAGTATCCAGGGATAGTTCGGCAAAAGGGATGTTTATGGAAGAGTTCCTTTGTTTACAAAACTTTTAAATGAAGATTGTTATTAACAATCCTTTGAAAAGGTAATTATTTCCTTCATGGCATAATCCTTTCTGAATTTTACATAGGTGATCAGGCTATGTACAATTGAGGACTAATGATGCGATGTTAGATTTTGTCAAAATATCATAACTTTTCTCAAAAGTTTTAGATGGTGTTCAACGCATTGTTATTAAAATGGTATCCTGATGTTTTCTTTCAAGTAACATGAAAATTGCCTCGCGTAATAATAGTAAATACTTGGTGTAATGACATAAAAATCAATTTATAGGATGGTAATAAAATAGCTTACTTCAGAAATTTTTCTGTAAAACAATTTCCCCATATGATAGTAAGATAGCTTGAATGGTGTATTGGATACGTGGGTGAATCTGGTCGAATGGTAATAGTCTACTAAATCATCAAAAACGAAATCAGCCTAATCCCTGATAAGACAATGCTAAAATGTTGCGAAACGATTGAAGTTTGAGCAATTGGGATAGAAAATGGAGTAAACGATGGTTATGATTATCACAGAGGTAACAAAGGATAGATATTACATTGGATAGAAAAGTGCTTAATACAACTAGGTTATGTCATCGTACCAACGGTAAGTACAAAAGGAAAGATACAACCCTAAAGGGCTCGAACTACGGTTTATATATTGAAACAAGGCTCCTCCTGCTGAAGCGTTGTTGTTATCCTTGATGTTGCTAATATCCTGACGGTTCTCTTTCAACAGCTCACGCTATTCCTCGAGCGATTCAGTCTTGATTCCAAGTTCCTGATTTTCCTTGTTCCTTAGCTCCGGGCAGTCATTCTTGAAATGCCCTAAGTTTCCACATTTGAAGCAACTCCCTGGGGTCTTCTGATTTAAGAGTTTCCTACAGTCTTCAGTCCGATGACCCTGCTTCTTGCACACTCCACACGTTTTACTGCAATGATCTCGGTGATGTTGATTACACAGGTTGCAGTACGGTAACTTTCCAATATACCTTCTCTTTGTGTACGGTTCTGCAGCAAAGGCTCTATTCACTTCTTGTCCTTTGGGTGATTGTTGAGCAGCATTACAACCTAGATTGTTGTTCCACTTCCTTTTATTGTCACTATTGTTTCCTGATGTCTCGGCGTGAACTATGAGTTCCTTTGCTTCGATCGCCATTTTGATAGCTTCAGACATGGTATCGGGTTCCCATGCGATGACCAACATACGAATTTCATGGGAGAGTCCCCCGATGTACCTTTCAAGTTTCTTGCTTTCCGGTTCATCCATTGCAGAACCTAGTCGTGTTAATTCATAAAAATGAGTAGTGTACTCGTCAACATCATTTCCTACCATGGTAAAGTTTAGTGTTTCCTATTCCTTTGCTCGTAATTCATTTCCTACACAAAATGTTATACCCATCATCCTTCTTAGTTTCTCCCAAGAGTGTGAATAGGCAGCATCAACTCCCACCATCTTAATATGTTTGGTCCACCATTCCTGGGCAGGATCCTGAAAAGTGCATGTGGCGAACTTAACCTTGTCTTCCTTACGACAGTCGCCACATTGAAATATTGTTTCTATTTCTTCGAACCATTTGAGAAATTTCTTTGTGTCTCTAGTTCCGCTAAAGGAGGGAGGATTGCACCCCATAAATTCCACGTGGGTAAGTTCCTTAGTGAGGGCGGTGGCTATGTTCTTGGCAATGACTTGTCCAACAGTAGCTTGCGTCATGCTTGGAGTGGTTCGCTTAAATCTCTCTTCATCAAATCATAAGAGACCATGAGGATATAGTTAATAAAAGTTGTCATATTCACAACACATGAATATAATACATGGGAATTTCGGTCTACGTGAACCGATATCACAAATAGCACAACCATTTCTTACATAGTAGAGTCACACTTGATATATTTGTTTGTACAACAATCAAAAGACAACAAGTTCTTTAGACTATGTCCCACACCTTCTGTGGCTAGGATAATAGTAAAAGCTAGTGAGGATATAAGTCTGGTCTAGGGACTTCCTGGTGTCCCTCTGTGTGAAATCAGGTTTGTCGCATCATAAGGTCGAGATAGTCCTGAAGTGGTGTCTGAAGTTGTGCATCGATCAAATCTTAGATAATGTAGGTTCTGAACCATTCCTGAAGAATCTGCGGATGTTCCTGTTGAGTCCGTGATATTGGTATTATCTACTAGGTGTTATCTAGTTCATGGCAAGTGGGAATGGAAAAGGAAAATGACAATGGTGGTACTAGTGAATGGAATACTATCCTCTTTCGCGCTATCTCGCGACATCTAAGAGGTAAAACTAAAGTACGCACTGTGGGACGACCAATAGTGTAATAAGTAACTGATGGTGGTGGTAGTACCTGAGTAGTGAGTGCTCTACTAGTGATGGAAAGAAACATACTATCTTCCTTGCAATAAACATCCTAATAAGTCCATTAAGATTAAGTCTGAATACTCTACCAAAAGGCATTCTATGTATGGGCTAAATGATAGGAAAACCCTGTTCCTATGACAAATCAATGGTGCTAATGGTGGTGTAAGTGCAACCGGTGGTATAATGGTAGTGGAAGATGACAAGGCATCTTCAATGTCGGAATCCAATAAAAGGATGTCAGGGTGAGTATTTGAAGGCATGTCACTTGTGAACCATGTCAATAAAATGATATATATATATATATATATATATATATATATATATATATATATATATATATATATATATATATATATATATATATATATATATATATATATGAGTATAAATAACTCGCACAGGGTATGCATTAAACCACATGTATCATGATTATGCACTTATGATGAAATGATGAGATGCTATGATGATGTGGTTTTAGTCTAGGGTCCAAGATACATCCTAGTTCGCTATAACCTTAGCTTTGATGCCAATCTGTCACACCCCCAATTTACCTGACTTTCAGCGGAATGGAATGCCTGGGGGTGTCTGTCATAGCATCACAGTTACAGTTACATTGAACGACCTAAAGTGTCGTTTGGAAAATACTTCATTTGATCATTGAAATAATTCAGAGTTTACATAATGAGGTCCCCAAAAGGTGTTGCATGTTTATGAAAAACAAGTCATACTAGATCAAACATTTACATAAGTGCATGAAATAATGGTGAGATGCGTCGACCCCGCGACTCCATGAAGGTCCAAATGCATGTCACATGAGCTACCTTAATAACCTGAAATACATTGCTAAAACGTCAACACGAATGTTGGTGAATTCCATAGGTTTATAAAATGTAATGTTGTACGGCCACCACAAGTAAAAGTGCATAACAAAAGTCAAGTAAAATAGTACAATAGACCTTAAGCTCATGACCCCGAAGCTAGACTGTTGAAATTATATGCCCCTCCTGAATGTTTTACCAGAACACTCCCAAAATGTCAGACATGAAATGCATCCGCTTACTGTTGGTAATAACTACCACGGATGGAGGCGTCACCCTCGATAGATCTATCCACTCACTCTCGCTTAATCGGCAAATTAACGGTCCATGATAATAAATAGGGGACTTTAACAGGTTGGTAAGGCAACTTAAGCAATGTACATATGTTTTGGTACTTGGGCTCGTACTAAAATAATTGATGCAATGTATTCCCCCGTGGGATTTGAAATCAAAATATTGTATTGAAAACGGGGCTATGAAAACTCACCTTAAACTGATGATACTGTGATGAAATGAAATGAACAACAACAATGAACGGTTAGCTACCTCAACCTAATATGAATGATGAACGATCTTTTTAGATCACAAAATGATGTTATGAATGTCCATGCACATGTTTCCTATACCACTCTACTCTTTGGAAAAATACTTGTTGTTATCAAAAATACATATTTTCCAAGACTTAGGAAAATAAGGCAACTAGAAAAATAAAACTAGTTGAAATGTATATATATATATATATATATATATATATATATATATATATATATATATATATATATATATATATATATATATATATATATATATATATATATATATATGTATCGTATGTATCAATGTTAGTGTTGAAATCCTCGGTTTGAAATCCTTGAAATAACGCCTTGTAGTGATAAAAATATACTTGTAATCACTAATACTTCATTAGTTATGAATTTGGGTACTTGGTATTATTTCTAGATTCTAGAGTTACTACGTAGTATTAGTATTATTATTTTCAAAAGCTGTCAAAAATAATATATGTTTCGCCGATATTGAAACGTGAATATCTTTGTCGTTATAAGTCCGTTTTACTTGTTCTTTATATCCACGGTTACGTCTTAGTATGTAGTAATATATTTTGGAAAGCTTGGCTCCTCCGGGTTACGTCTAAAGCCTCGTTTTGTCCGACGAAAAACGTCCAACAGCATGTATTTTCAGAAAATATACTTTTCGTCAATAAACTTGCAAAAATCAAAACTTCTTCGTTATAAACTCTTTTTAATCCGTTCTTTCGCCTACGGATTCGTTTTTGAAAGTATTTTCTAAAAATTTTGCCAAAGTTTCCTTTATCTTTACTGATTTTCCTGGATTTACAAAAATGGGACAGAATGTATAAATACTTGTTGCAAATCCATTTTTCATGTTCAAAACTAGTTTCTACTTCAACCAAATCTCTTGCAAACACCACAAAGCTATACTAATCCTACCATACACCTTCTTAGGGTGCCATGAGTTCCTAATCACTACTAATCATGTTAATTTAACAAAGGAACACCTAAATCAAAATCTAGGGTTTGTATGTTCAAAAAGTTAACAAAAATAATGTGGTATAGCTAACTTGTACATGAAACTAAGCATGAAAACCATAAGATACAAGTATTAATTAGATGAAATCATGAAAATAAATTTGATAACTTACTTTGAAATAATAGGTGATTAGATGATAAGAAATCTTGTGTTACTTGAGTTTATATTACAAGAATCTTGATTAGAATGATAAAAGGAACAACTTTGTAGCTTTGATCTTTGAAAAATAATGGATTTTGGTCTTGGATCTAATTTGGGTCGTGGGTTTTGATGTAGAGAGGAAGAAGATGAGCTAGATATGAGCTTTTGATTTTATGATCCAAGTATAATTGTGAAAAAGGTGTTTATAGATATTTAGGAAAAGTTTATATTGTATTATAAGTGTACAAAATTGCTAGAGGTTAGAAAATATAACTTGGGGTCTTGGGGAGGACTTTAGGGGCCGGTCTTACATGAGAAAAGGAGAAGAAAAATCGGTTTTGGTAACTTAGTAAATTTAGTGTAGTATTAATTGTAGTTTTTAGTTAGTTTTGTTATAATCGGGTACCGGGTTTGCTAGAAATAAATGTTAACGAAGTTACTCGGGATAAAATAAAGTTGTAAAAATTTCTAAAAATATGTTGGGTACAAGTATTGAGTGTTCGGGTGATTATTGTTTAGTTTTTACGAAAATCATCATAATATTTATAAACTTACGTTATAAATAAAATAAATTTCCAAAATACTGGGTAAATGAATATTATAACTTTTATGATGTTATAAAGGATATAAAAATATGTCGGGACCATCGTGTTTATTAACCGGGTGTTAACGTTTATTTATAAATAATTATACGTAAAACGTTAAATGTATCAAATATATAAATTTGAAAATCCTAAAAGTGGTATAACATGTAAATGACCTACTGATGATATGCAGATTGTCTCTAGTCCGTATGCAATGTCCTTACTGATAATGAAATGAATTCGCACCTAAACCAATACGGTTACGCGAATTTTAATACTCGTAAACTAAATTTATGATGAAATGAGTAATGCAAGTGAATAGTGAAAACTTTTTCGGCAATGAATAGTGTTCAGTGAATAGTAAAATTCTCAAATGTTTCTCAGAATATCAAATTGACCTCGAAAATGATGAATAGTAAAACGATGAATAGTGTTTGATGAATAGTGTTTTTCTAAGGTTTGGGAAATGACCTGAAATGGTGAGTTGTGACATTGTCACATATAGATTGCCGCCGATTTTACGCGAGGTTGCCTTGTTTGTTTTCTCAGGTTTAACAGGTTATGTTTGACAAGAAGATGATTTATATTCTGGAAGGAAAGCTTTGAGTGTTCATTTTCTTGGAGGAAGATCTAACCTTGTTACCACACGATCCACACCGAGCGAATCAGGGGAGTATTTGATTTCATTCTTTTACCTGTTTTACTTTTACATTCTTTAATTGAACATTGGGGACAATGTTCATCCTAAGTGTATGGGGAGGGTAAATGATGATACCTTATAAGATACACTTTCACTTGAGTTTGTTTGTTTGATGGTAGGTGTGTAATAAAACTATGAGAAAAACTTGTTAGTGTAATTTTAGTGCCAAATTTAAAATTTTTTACAACATTTAGGAGTGAAAATTTAGCCTTAGCAAGCGTCTCATGGATAGGAGTCGTATGACTAGCTCAAAACCGTACCATTCAGAAAAAAATTTTCCACCCAAATATGTGAGGTTCGCCTTTAGATTTGATAGGAAAAGCATTTACTATTAGTGCTTATGAGTGTACCGGTAGCATTTAGATTCTAGAACTTGCGTTAGTGATGCATCCCGAGAACGCTAGTGAGACTACATTCGTGTAGTAGGATTTACTACATGATAAGAGGCATTAGGATCACCCTTGTGTTAAGCCCGTTTCATAATTACTTGACCATTTAAGTCATATTACTTGGCTAGTTAAGTCAATTAATTTTTCCCTCACCATTAGCGTTGTACTCATTTTTAGTACACGAAACTCCTAGTACACCCCTCCGAGCCTATCTTTTCGTTTCTAACTTTAAGCATCTTACTTAAAGGAAGAATTTGCTACACCCCACTTAAATGTACACCCAAATCGCCTTAGCCTTCCGTGTATGCACTCATCTTTAGTGCATTATTGTTATTTGTTTAAACCCTTATTTAATTATCTAATTGATTACATGGTTGCTAAGTCGAGTCATATCCTTGTACATATTGTTTTGGGACGATTGGGACTCATGGGTAAAGTACTTGTGTTATGGAGTAATGGGGAAGAACATCATATTATTACCCCCATATGTACGTTAATCTTAAAAGTACTCCAAGTGTTTTGATTATCTTAATTCGAGTCATTAGATTAGTTTATTGTAAAGTATGTAAAAATTCAAGTATAAGGGGAATGTACATTCCCTATGATGTATTATTTTGGATGGTAAGGTAAGAGTGTATGCAAAATATATATATATATATATATATATATATATATATATATATATATATATATATATATATATATATATATATATATATATATATATATATATATATATATATATATATATATAATAAAAATAAAAAAAAATCAAAAAAAAATCAAAAAAAATTGAAAAAAAAAGAAAAAAAATAGAAAAAGAAAAGAGAAAAACATATGGACTACCATCCCGTTTCATTCTATGTTTATTTTATGTTTTCGTTATTTTTGATTTATTAGCTTAAGTCGAGTCTAGTCTTGGCTTAGCAACGCCATATTGTACATGTAATTAACCAAGATGGTTAACTCGCCACCAGTAAAGATTGCCTTTATCCAACAAAACAGTGTATTCCATATCCCTACACCTAACATTACAACCCTTTTAAACGACCTCTTTGATAGTTTATCCTAGGTGCTTACGCCATGTGGTGGAGATTTGATCCTTTTCCAAGCCTATGGTAATCTATTTTGCAATGACAGGTAGTGAGAGATGTTTTCCATTTCCATATTGTGATATTTACTTTATTACACCCGAGAGATGTGAGTATCTAAACACTATTTGTGAGGTGCTAGTGTATGACCTCCGTGCTTGTCTTTGGTCTTTAGTGGAACGATTATTTGTTGTAATTACTTTTATATTAGTGTTAAATGACCCCTAACTTGTATTTTGATTAGAATAAAAGCGCATTTGCTTGAGGACAAAATGAACCGTTTTTAGGGGGTCATTTAAGCCGGAATTAGAATTTATTTGATCAAATATTGCCCTCAATCGTTCCTTTTGTAATTTTAGGTACTTTGGGAGTGAATTCTGGAAAAGGAAGCATTTTGGACGTTTTTGGAGCATAAAAGTGAAGAAAACGGAAAAGTCTTAATTTTCCTTGATGGGAACAGTACCTGACGGCGTCAAGAAGGATTTTATGACGGCGTCAAGAGCAATTTTGGTGACGACCCAGAGAAAACATGACGGCGTCAGAATAAGGGCGTCAAGAGTAAAAGTGGTGACGGCCCAGAGCAGAATTACACATGACGGCGTCAGCTAAAGATCTAGGCAGTCCGAGAACTTTATTGGCGGCGAGATGACGGCGTCAGAATTTTCCTCTTGACGTCGTCACCTCCTAAAATCTATATATACTTTTCTAATTTTCATTCATTAGGGAGGAACTTGTGTAGAGAATTTTAGGGCCGAACTTTATAAACCCTAGCTCGTTTATAACAGTATTTTCAAGGGTTTTCACCCCTTGAAACCCTTCATGTTCAATTGAGATAAGTATTCTTCCAATTCATTCAATATGTCTATGTGTTGTTTGAATATATCTTACTCTTGTCTTGATTTTAACATGCTAGGCTAGATCTATTGTGTGTTTGCTTAGATGTAATGAAACCTAGATATTGAATATAGGTTGATTGCTTGTTTATAGTTGTAATGGATGAATGATTTCAATGTTAGGCTTAAGAAAACTGGCAGATCTCCATTGTGTAACTTGCTTGAACGTCTTAAGAAACATGAACCGATGTGTACTAGGTTTTTATGGTTGTATTTAATGCATGAGCGAATTCTAGTGATCCCATATTAGGAGTTTCTTAGCCGGCTCGACATAGGAGTGAAGTAGGAGCTTATAGAATTGGGGAAGTAAGTACGCCACCCCATGATTGGTATTAAGGAATACAACCCGTCAAACACGCAACTATAACAAGTAATTAACCTGTAAAAGATATCTAGGGAGTAGTGAAATCTAAGTAAACACAATTCTCCCATCTATTGTTCACACCACATTAGTAATTTAGTTTATTTACATTTTTGTTATTTTATTTTGATTGCATCTTAGTTATTGGGTTAGTTGACTAGCAACTAATTCCGCCCACTCTTCAAAAACCCGAGATTTTATTTGCTTTTATAAAATATAAAAAATACAAAAAGAATCATCCCTCACCCCTAGACCTAGTTTTTAGGGTTTCTAATCCTAGCGACACTATTCCTGAGTTGAACGATCAATCCCCCGGTACTTGTCACCATACTATACTACAACGATTAGGTACACTGCCTGGTGGGGGTTGTAAGCTTCTCGAGATCCCTCGAGAGGTAAAGCCTGGTGCAATTCCCACGCATCATTTACATATTTTGTCATCATCAAAAAGGGAGAGATTGTTAGTGCAAATATTACGATATTTAATCTATACAGTCTCGTTTGTTTTGATTGCCGACAAGCGTATAACTTGATACATAACGTAAAATGTACAAGTTACTCATAATCGTATTTTGTCTCAACATCTCAACGTCTTGAGTCATCGTATGCTACAACACAGGTTCGTACATGTTTGTTATGTGGCATTATGATCAAACCCCTTAGAATGACTAAAATACTTTAGGAGTCTTTTAGTATTTTAGGTGACAAAGTACATTTTAGGTGTTAAATAGAATAAGTGTCACATTAGGTGTCTAGATAATATTAGTAAGTTTACAATATATAAAAATGTGTCTTGTATCAACATAACTACATAAAACATTTTTAGTAACTTACTAAATATTATATAGCTAGCTAATATATTTTTTTATACAAGTAATATACCTTTTTAAGTTAATATATACATTTGTCTAAATGTATTTTTCATAAAATGGAAAACTATATTTGGAAATTATCTTTGTCAAAGATCATTTAAGATGTGTCATAGATTGTAGTTGACTTGGAAACATATTTGGAAAATGACTTGGTCAAAGAGCTTGTAAGATGTGTCATAGTCCTTGTAAGTTGACTAGGAAACATATATGTCTTGTCTTGTCAACATTTAGTTTCAAGTATATGCATATGTCTTGTCAATGTTGACTCTAATAGTAACCCATGGTTTATAAAACATGGTTTTGGAAAACTTCTTTACTTGTTTTGCCTATAAATAGAAGTTCATCTTTTACTTAGGATGTTGATGAAAACATGAAAAACACACACACACATAGATAAGTAGAAACCATGTAGATCACCCTTTCTATAATGATCATAATGCTTCTAACATTCATCTTTGTTGTAAGCATATCATACTTCATGATCCACCAAGAAGGTTACAAGATCTTGAAGTCACCATTCATTCAAGCATTCCAACATATGAAGATTCAAGGTTACTTGACATCCTCAATGATTGAAGACTTCTTATTCAAGAAGTTCATGTAGATTAGTCATTCATATCCATTAGACTTTTATGTCTTGGATCATCATTGTATCATCACAATATAGATTAGATGGTTTATGTGTTTGTGCCATAAAACACAAAGTTATTATGTTGGGCCACAAAACATAGCGGGAGTGGTTGTACCCTTGGTAAAGAACTCGACATCTAGCTTAGTGTCGGAAATATTGTATAGGCGACGATGGGAGTGGTTGTACCCTTGTAAAAGAACTCGACATCTAGCTTAGTGTCGGTAATCTTGTAAGCGACGTGTAAGGTTTTCTCCGCCGAGAAGGGAGGTTGTTGATCTAGTGAAGTAACTCTCGAGTTGGGTACTCGAGGAGTGGATTAGGGCGGAGAGGAATTCCGTGACCTAACCACTATAAATCCTCGTGTTCGGTTTGCACTTTCCTTTTACTTATTGCTTTTCTATATTGTTTGCATTATGTGATTGTTTGTGTTGTGACTTGTTATTTATGCTTGTGTGATAACTTGTCTTTAGTTTATGCTAGTCATAAACTACACTTAATTAAGATATGGATCCTTTCAAGTTTCATGTTCACATATTGAACCAATTTTTATTTATTTATTTATTTTACTTTTTTAGAGCGGCTTGGTTAGTATATATTGTGAAAACGTAGAGGGGTGAATACGTTACCGTTTAAAAACTTTATTACTTGTTGTATCAAATATTCATTCTTAGCTTGTTCTAATATGAAATATGTTAAGTGTAGTTTATGACTAGCATAAACTAAAGACAAGTTATCACACAAGCATAAACAACAAGTCACAATACAAACAATCACATAATACAAACAATATAGAAAAACAATAAGTAAAAGGAAAGTGCAAACCGAACACGAGGATTTATAGTGGTTCGGTCATGGATCTCCTCTCCGCCCTACTCCACTCCTCATATTTCATATTAGAACAAGCTAAGAATGGATATTTGATACAACAAGTGTTGGGAATTACAATTAAGTTGATAAGACAAAACATGTGAAACATGAGGGACTTATGGAGACAAAGGAAGAAACTTGCAAAGAAAGAAAAAGATTACTGCATATCTTTTTAATATTCTAGAATATCCTTTGTAACCCTAGTATCTCTAATATATAAAGAGATACAGGGAATTGATATTATGTACGTACAAGATGTAAAGTCCAGAAAAAGTGTGTGTGTGTGTGTGTCTAGGGCGTATAGTTATTGTAAACGCCTAGACTTGTTGATTTGTGGTTAAGCCTCAACGATCTTAGATCGCTGTTAGGATGTAACCGTGCTACACTTGATCACGTAGCATTGGGGCTTTGATGTATGTTAGAATAGAGATGATGACGAGAAACCTTGTTAGCAATAATAATGATGTGTTTGTTTATTCCGCTGCGTATCGTGTTCATTCATTATTATTGTGCAATCCCTAGATGAGGTCTAAACAACCTCGAGCTATAAACGATATTAACAAGTGGTATCAGAGCCATGGGGCTCGTGATCGTGGGATTAAACAAGGTTTGGTTTGTCAAAAATTGAAGAAAATTCGTAACTGGTTCGTATCTTCAAAACTCACTGCAGGTCAGTTTTCAAACGACGATATCTCCTTCGTTAACCGTTGGATCGGGCTGAAATTTTTATTGGAGCTTCTCAACATGTCAAAAAAGAGTTTCACCGGAGGGATCTTCAATCTGAGTTACCAATAAAAAGATAAAAATTCTTGAAAACTGTTGAGCAGAGAGGTAATTATTTTGAATTTTTAGGGTTTTTAGTGACTCTAAAAAAGGACGACTACTAAAGAAATTCTATGTCACAACTCACCATTTCAAGTCATTTACCATTCCAGGTCATTTTCCTAAACTTCGGCTTTTTACTATTCATAAATCACTATTCATCGTTTTACTATTCATCATTTTCGAGGTCAATTTGATATTCTGAGAAACATTTGGGAAATTTACTATTCACTGAACACTATTCATTTTCGGAAAAGTTTTTACTATTCACTTGCATTACTCATTTCATCGTAAATTCAGTTTACGGGTATTCAAATTCGCGTAACCGGATTGGTTTAGGTGCGAATTCATTTCATTAGTGTTAAGGACACTGCATACGGACTGGAGATAGTCTGCATATCATCATAACAGCATTTTCATGTTATGCCACTCTTAGGATTTTCAAATTTATATATTTGATACAATTAACGTTTTTCTTATAATTATTTATAATAAACGTTAACACCCGGTTTATACACGACGAATATATCTAAATATTCCCACAATGGTCCCGACATATTTTTATATCTATTTTAACATCATAAAAGTTATAACATTCAGTTACCCAGTATTTTGGAAATTTATTTTATTTATAACGTAAGCTTATGAATATTACGACGGTTTTCGTGAAAACTGAACAATAATCACCCGAACACTCAGTAATTGTACCCAACATATTTTTAACATTTTTATAACTTTATTTTATCCCAGTTAACTTTGTTAACATTTATTTCTATTAAACCCGGTACCCGATTTTAACTAATAACACATAATAACACTTAATCTTACACTAATTTCCTAAATAAATCACAAGTACCCTACCCCCCCCCCCCCTTGCTCTTTGAAATCAGCCCCATAAGTCCTCTCCTAGGCAATTTTATACAAAGTTCATTAACCTTGTGCATTGATGTATGCTTATTATACATTATAACTAGTTACTAGTATTTACAAAAACCATTATAACAATACATGCATAATTTTAGATAATCAAAAAGCTCTCATCTACATCCCCATCACCAAAACCCACGACCATAATCCAAATCCATGATCAAGTGAAGGTTTTCAAAATTTTAAAGCACCAAAGTTGTTCATTTTGTGGTTCTAATCAAGAATATTGCATCAAACACACAAGTAATCCAAGGTTTCTAATCATCTCACCACCTTTTATTTCAAAGTGAGTATTCAAAATTATTTTCATGTTTTCATCTAATTAACATATGTATCTTATAGTATTCATGCTTAATTTCATGCTCATACTAGTTATACCACTTTATTTTTGTATACTTTTTGAACATGCAAACCCTAGATTGTGATTTAGGTGTTCCCTTGTTAAATTAACTTGATTACTAGTCATTAGGAACCCATGGCACCCTAAGAAGGTGTATGGTAGGATTAGATTAGTTTTGTGAAGTTTGCAAGAGTTTTGGTTGAGGTTGAAACTAGTTTTGAACCTTGGAAATGGATTTCTAACAAGTTTATAAACATGCTGTCCCATTTTGTAAAATTCCGGAAAATCAGTAAATACAAAGTAAACTTTGGCAAAATTTTTAGAAAATACTTTCAAAAACGAATCCGTAGGCGAAAGAACGGACTAAAAAGAGTTTATAACGAAGAAGTTATGGTTTTTGCAAGTTTGTTGACGAAAAGTATTTTTCTGAAAAATTACATGCTGTTGGACGTTTTTCGTCGGACAAAAAGAGGATTTAGACGTAACCCGGAGGAGCCGAGCTTTCCAAAATATATTACTACATACTAAGACGTAACCATGGATATAAAGAACAAGTAAAACGGACTTATAACGACGAAGATATTCACGTTTGAATATCGGCAAAACCCATTTCATTTTGACAGCTTTTAGTAATATTAACACTAAAACTACGTAGTAACTTTAGAAGCTAGAAATAATACCAAGTACCCAATTTTATAACTAATGAAGTATTAGTTATTACAAGTATATTTTTATCACTACAAGGCGTTATTTCAAGGATTTCAACCCGAGAATTTCAACACTAACATGGAAACATACGATATATATATAAGTATATATATTGCAACTAGCTTTATTTTCTAATAGCAATATTTTTCCTAAGTCTTGGAATATATATTTTTGATAACACAAGTGTTTTACCAAAGAGTAGAGTGGTATAGGAACATGAGCATGGACATTCATAACATCATTTGGTGATCTAAATGAGATCGTTCATCATTCATATTAGGTTGCGGCAGTTAACCGTTCATTGTTGTTCACTTCACTTCATTACAAGTATCATCACTTAAGGTGAGTTTTCATAGCCCCGTTTTCAATTACTTATTTGATTTCAAATCCCACGGGGGAGAATACATTGCATCAATTACTTTCGTACATGCCCAAGTATTACAAATTCCTTACATTGCTTAAGTTGCCTTGTTATCACGTCACGACAAGTCCCCTTTATTTCATGGACCGTTAATTAAAGTACGAGCGAGAGTGAGTGAATAAATCTATTGAGGGTGACTCCTCCATTCGTGTTTGGGTTGCTCCAACGGAATTACAAATGCATTTCATTTCTGAATTATTAGAGTGCCTGATAAACACTCATTTGGGGCCAAGTGACGTCTAGCTTCGGGGTCATGAGCTTAAGAGCCAATGTATTATTTTTGACATTTTTGTCACTTTACTTTATACTTGTGGCTTATGTACATACGATTTAACTTACAAACCTATGATTATTCACCAACATTCGTGTTGACCGTTTTCGCAATGTATTTTCAGGTAACTAAGGCATTATCATATTACATGCATGGAGTCACATTAGGATGTGCCAGGGATGACGCACTATATTTTGGATTTTCATGCACTTGTGTAAATTATCGTTTGACATTTCCTGAACTTGTTTTCTGTAAACGTTTCAACCTTTGGGACCTATGTTTTGTAGCACTGGATGCTTTTAAATAAATCAAACGATATGTATTTTCCAAACGACACTTTAGGTCGTTCAATATTTCCTTGTTATGGTGCTATGACAGTTACACCCCCAGGCATTCCATTCCGCTGCAAGTCAGGTAAATTGGGGGTGTGACAGATTGGTACCAGAGCCAAGGTTATAACGAACTAGGATGCATCATGATAGGGTTTATGATGTATACGATTCCTAGACTATAACCACATTATCATAGCATCTCATCATTTCATCATAAGTGCATGTTCATTGTTTTAGGTGATTTCATTATACGAGTTATTTATTTTATTTCACCTTGATTATCACAGAACCATGTCTTCAAACCCAAATGTTGCCATACTGTACTCTATCACAGACTCCGATATTGAAGGCTCTATGTCTTCCACTGCCCGTTCACCACCACCTATTCCTCTTGTACATGTGTTGCCACTTTCGGCATCAGGTGAGGAAACAGAGCCTTTTGAGGAGGATGAGACTGCTCCTACTCCTCATGTTTCCCCTATTGCACCACCCGAGATTACCCGTGCACCCACTGACACATCATCCTCTGCTACCACTATTCCATCAGAACCTAGACTCATGTTTCCACGTAGGAAGACGACTATAGGTCCTAGTAAGAGAGTTTGCCGTGCTACATCTACCTTTAAGGTACCTACTATTCCTATGTTACCTACACCACCACCAGCCATACCTGCTACTACATGCATATCTACTTCACTATTGCCGCTTAGGAAGCGTGCTAGGTTTACTACACCAGATTCACCTACTACAGAGTCAGAATCAGAACCACCACCAGTATACCATGTAGGTGAATGCTCGAGAGCAGCAGTTGCTAGGGAGTCTACAGTTGCTAGTGAGCCTACTGCTGCTAGGGAGCCTACAGATGTTACTTTAGAGGAGCAGTTAGGGGCTCATCAGGATCAGATTGATAGTTTGGACTATAGGGTTGATGTGGATATCACTCCTCGACTTGAGGCGGTTGAGGAGCAGGTCGAGGGTTGCTTTTAGGCAGAGTTAGTATCGACGTGTCGTATCATGGGCTTGAGGCACGGCAGTTGGGACATCGGGAGCTGATTGACCAGCTTAGGGGTGAGCTACCAGAGATACGGGATAGAGCTCAGACTACATAGGAGGCTCAGGGAGAGCTGACACACCAGTTGGCTGTAGCACATGAGAGGTTGGCTATGATAGAGGGCAGAGATGCTGCTTTTCAGCTTCGAGTTCAGCATTTAGAGGAGATTGCAGTTATGATGGACAGGGAGATTCGTCGTCTGAGGAGTGCACCTGGAGCATCTGGAGCTCCTGGACCATCTAGAGCACCAGGAGGAGCATAGACATAGACTAGTATAGTATTAGCTTTTACTATTTCCTAGTCCCGAGGTGTGGGACATAGTTCAAGAACTTATAGTCTTTTTGTTGTTGTACAAACAAATATATCAAGTGCGACTCTACTATGTTGGAAATGTTGTGCTATATATATATATATATATATATATATATATATATATATATATATATATATATATATATATCGGTCCATGTAGGCCGAAATTTTCATGTATTATATTCATGTGTTGTGATTATATTTATGATGTTTCATGGTTGCTCTTTATGGTTAGCGTATTTATACTTGTTGTGGTTGTATCTATACGTGTCGTGGTTGTATTATTACAGGTTGTGGTTATACTCGTACATGTCGTGGTTGTATTTATACTTGTTGTGGTTGTATATATACATGTTATGGGCGTATATTTTGTACAATGACTATTTCTATTATAGTTTTCTCATGGTTGTTGTCGATTATTATTTATCATAAGTATGGCGCCAAAGAAAGCAAAGGCTACATCAGAAACACCCGCTATGACACAAGCCGCTATCCGCAAGTTGGTCAGGGATAGTATAGCAGAAGCTCTGGAGACTGAGAGAGCTGAAGTTGCTGCTAGGGTTGTTGTGGTTCCACCTACTACTGAAGTGGTTCAACCCACTACTAGGCGTGAATGTACTTGGAAGGATTTCAAGATTAGTGATCCTGTCAAGTATAAGGGCACTGAGGGAGCGGTTGCTTTGATCCGCTGGTTTGAAAAGACTGAGAATGTATTTCTCATGTGCGGTTGTCAGGAGGTTAACAAGGTAAAGTTTGCTACTGGAATGCTGCTTGATGAAGCTATGTCTTGGTGGAATTCGTATGCTCAGCCTATTGGTATGGAGAATGCCTACAAACTCACTTGGGCTGAATTCAAGAAGCTGATGACCAAGAAGTTTTGCCCTCGTACTGAGGTGCAAAAGTTGGAAACTGAATTCTATGAGCTGGTAACAAAAGGTGATGACATTGAGACTTATATCAGGAAGTTTCAGGAGTTGGCTACAATATGTCCAACTATGGTCCCGGATGATGAGAAAAAGATGGAGAATTTTACTGGAGGACTACCCGAAAGCATCCGAGGGGATGTGATGTCTTTCGACCCACAATCAATGGAAGAGGCCATTCGTATAACTCAGAAACTTATGGTCCAAGTGTTAAAAGGAAAGACTGCTGCAAACAACAACAATAACCGTTCCAACAACACCAATTACAACAACACTCGAAACAACAACAATTACAACAACAATCGAAACCGCAACTATCCAAATAACCAAAACAACAACCCAAACAACAATAAAAACAACAAAAGGAGGTTTGACAATAACCAAGGTGGAAATGCTATTCAGCCACCACCTAAGAGGCAAGAAGTGGCAAGGGCCTATGCTGCAGGACCAAATGATAGGAAAGGTTACACTGGTAACCTACCTAAGTGTGATAGGTGTCAGAAGCACCATAACCCAGGTCGTTGTCCAGATTTGTGTGGCAATTGCAAGAAGCTTGGTCACCACACCAAAGATTGCAGGATTCCAAACTTGGGTGACAATCAGAAACCACCAGTAACACGTTATGGCTGCGGAGAAATTGGACACTTTAGGAGTGAGTGCCCAAAGAGGAATGATCAAAGAGCTGGAAATCAGGGCGGAGTAGCTCGAGGAAGGGCTTATGTTATGGGAGGAGAAGATGCCCGTGAGGACCCGAATGTTGTTACGGGTACGTTCCTCGTTAATAATCGTTATGCATCCATTTTATTTGATTCAGGAGCGGATAGAAGTTTTGTTTCTATTGCATTTGCACCTTTACTTAACATAGAACCAACTACCTTAGACATTCCCTATATTGTTGAATTAGCCGATGGTTCTTTAGTTAACACAAACACCGTTATCCGTGGTTGCACCATCAATTTCCTAAATCACCCATTCAATATAGACCTTATGCCTGTAGAACTTGGAAGTTTTGACGTTGTTATCGGTATGGATTGGTTGTCTCGACATCGTGCAAGAATCATTTGTGATGAGAAAGTTGTTCATATTTCTTATGGAGGTGAAACTTTAGTTGTTCGCGGAGAGTGAAGTAGAACTAGACTCAGTATCATATCATGCATTAAAACTGAGAAGTACATAAAGAAGGGTTGTTATACATTCTTGGCTCACATCACGGAGAGGAAGTCGGATGAGAAACGACTTGAAGATGTGCCTATTGTTAAGGAATTTCCAGAAGTCTTTCCGGAAGAATTGCCAGGACTTCCACCTACACGACAGGTTGAGTTTCAGATTGAGTTGGTGCCAGGAGCTGCACCAATTGCACGAGCACCATATAGACTTGCACCTTCTGAGATGCAAGAATTATCTAACCAATTGCAAGAGCTTTTAGACAAAGGATTCATTAGACCGAGTTCCTCGCCTTGGGGAGCACCGGTTTTGTTTGTGAAGAAGAAGGATGGATCTTTCAGAATGTGCATAGACTATCGTGAGCTGAACAAGTTAACAGTGAAGAATCGTTATCCACTACCTAGGATTGATGACTTGTTCGATCAGCTACAAGGTTCTTGTTTTTATTCCAAGATTGATTTAAGATCAGGCTACCATCAACTCAGAGTTCGGGAGGAAGATATCCCGAAGACGGCATTCAGAACACGTTACGGTCATTATGAGTTTCAAGTGATGCCTTTTGGATTAACGAATGCACCTGCGGTATTCATGGATCTCATGAACAGAGTGTGCACGCCATATCTTGATAAGTATGTGATTGTATTCATTGACGATATCCTGATTTATTCCAAGAGTAAGAAAGAGCATGAAACACACCTCAGAACAATATTGGAACTACTCAAGGAGGAGCAATTGTATGCCAAGTTTTCAAAGTGTGACTTTTGGATACAAAGAGTTCAATTTCTTGGCCATGTCATCGATAGCCAAGGATTACAAGTCGACCCAGCAAAGATTGAAGCAGTAAAGGATTGGGCTACGCCCAAGTCTCCTACAGAAATTCGTCAATTCTTAGGACTTGCAGGATATTACAGAAGGTTCATTGAAGGGTTTTCTAAGATAGCGAAGTCGCTGACAAAGCTGACACAAAAGAATCAGAAGTACGAGTGGGGAGAGAAACAAGAATCTGCATTTCAGTTATTGAAGTAGAAGCTTTGTAGTGCACCGATTTTGTCACTACCAGAAGGTATTGAGAACTTTGTGGTATATGGCGATGCTTCGCATAAAGGGCTTGGAGCTGTGCTAATGCAAAACGAGAAGGTGATAGCTTATGCATCTAGACAGCTTAAGACACACGAGAAGAATTACACTACACATGACTTGGAGTTGGGTGCTGTTGTTTTTGCACTCAAGATTTGGAGACACTACCTTTATGGTACTAAATGTGTAATTTTTACCGACCACAAGAGCTTACAGCATATACTTGATCAGAAGGAACTTAATATGAGACAACGTCGTTGGCTAGAATTGTTGAGTGATTACGATTGTGAAATCCGATATCACCCAGGAAAATCAAATGTTGTTGCAGATGCACTTAGCATAAAAGAACGACTCAAACCTCTGAGGGTTAGATCATTGGGAATGACTATTATTTCACCATTACCATCAAAAATTCTAGAAGCTCAGATTGAAGCTCTCAAAGAGGAAAATCGGCCACAGGAGAAACTTTATGGTATGCCAGAAAACAAGAATGGTTTCGTTAAGAGAGCAGATGGAGTGTTATGCTTCAAGGACCGAAGTTGGATACCACTCTATGGTGGAGTACGAGATTTGATTTTGCATGAATCACATAAGTCAAAGTATTCTATTCACCCAGGTTCTGACAAGATGTATCAGGATCTCAAAAAGCTGTATTGGTGGCCGAACATGAAAGCAGAAATAGCTACGTACGTCAGCAAATGCCTTACTTGTGCTAAAGTGAAAGCCGAGTACCAAAAACCGTCAGGACTACTTCAACAACCAGAAATTCCACAATGGAAGTGGGAACGTATTACAATGGACTTTGTTACTAAACTACCCAAGACTTCAGGAGGTTACGATGCTATTTGGGTAATTGTTGATCGTCTTACTAAATCAGCACATTTCATCCCTATTAGAGAGACTTATTCCATTGAACAGCTTGCCAGACTTTATGTCAAGGAAATAGTCTCGAGGCATGGAGCACCAGTTTCTATCATATCAGACAGAGATAGTCGCTTTACTTCAAACTTTTGGAGGTCATTACAAGATTCCTTTGGATCTAAGCTAGACATGAGCACTGCTTACCATCCACAGACTGATGGTCAGAGTGAGAGGACTATTCAGACACTGGAGGACATGCTGCGAGCATGTGTGATTGACTTTGGGAATGGTTGGGCTAACCATTTGCCATTAATCGAGTTCTCTTATAATAACAGTTACCATTCAAGTATTAAAGCAGCACCATTTGAGGCACTTTATGATCGTAAGTGTCGTTCCCCAGTTTGTTGGGCAGAAGTTGGAGAGGTACAATGCACAGGTCCAGAGATGGTACTAGAAACAACAGAAAAGATAATACAGATTCGAGATAGGCTTGAAACAGCTAGAAGCCGACAGAAGAGTTACGCAGATGTTAGACGCAAACCATTGGAATTCCAGGTTGGAGACAAGGTCATGTTGAAAGTCTCGCCTTGGAAGGGCGTGATACGATTTGGAAAACATGGAAAGTTGAATCCGAGATACATTGGTCCATTTAAGATACTGGAAAGGATTGGTCCAGTAGCTTACAAGCTTGAACTACCATCAGAACTCAGCAACGTACATAACACATTCCATGTCTCAAACCTTAAGAAATGCCTTTCAGATGAGTCTTCAGTTATACCATTAGAAGAGATTCAGCTAGATGACAAGCTTAACTTTGTGGAGGAACCGGTTGAAATCATGGACCGAGAGGTCAAACAGTTGAAGCAGAGTAGAATTTCGATCATGAAGGTTCGCTGGAATTCTCGAAGAGGACCCGAGTTTACTTGGGAACGAGAGGACCAAATGCAACGCAAGTATCCACACCTTTTCACCAAACCTATTACCGAGACCAACACTAGCTGAATTCAGGGACTGAATTCCTATTTGGGTGGGCGAATGTCACAACTCACCATTTCAGGTCATTTACCATTCCAGGTCATTTTCCCAAACTTCGACTTTTTACTATTCATAAATCACTATTCATTAAATCACTATTCATCGTTTTACTATTCATCATTTTCGAGGTCAATTTGATATTCTGAGAAACATTTGGGAAATTTACTATTCACTGAACACTATTCATTTCCGGAAAAGTTTTTACTATTCACTTGCATTACTCATTTCATCGTAAATTTAGTTTACGGGTATTCAAATTCGCGTAACCGGATTGGTTTAGGTGCGAATTCATTTCATTAGTGTTAAGGACACTGCATACAGACTGGAGATAGTCTGCATATCATCATAACAGCATTTTCATGTTATACCACTCTTAGGATTTTCAAATTTATATATTTGATACAATTAACGTTTTTCTTATAATTATTTATAATAAACGTTAACACCCGGTTTATACACGACGAATATATCTAAATATTCCCACAATGGTCCCGACATATTTTTATATCTATTTTAACATCATAAAAGTTATAACATTCAGTTACCCAGTATTTTGGAAATTTATTTTATTTATAACGTAAGCTTATGAATATTACGACGGTTTTCGTGAAAACTGAACAATAATCACCCGAACACTCAGTAATTGTACCCAACATATTTTTAACATTTTTATAACTTTATTTTATCCCGGTTAACTTTGTTAACATTTATTTCTATTAAACCCGGTACCCGATTTTAACTAATAACACATAATAACACTTAATCTTACACTAATTTCCTAAATAAATCACAAGTACCCTACCCCCCCCCCCCCCCCCCTTGCTCTTTGAAATCAGCCCCATAAGTCCTCTCCTAGGCAATTTTATACAAAGTTCATTAACCTTGTGCATTGATGTATGCTTATTATACATTATAACTAGTTACTAGTATTTACAAAAACCATTATAACAATACATGCATAATTTTAGATAATCAAAAAGCTCTCATCTTCATCCCCATCACCAAAACCCACGACCATAATCCAAATCCATGATCAAGTGAAGCTTTTCAAAAGTTTAAAGCACCAAAGTTGTTCATTTTGTGGTTCTAATCAAAAATATTGCATCAAACACACAAGTAATCCAAGGTTTCTAATCATCTCACCACCTTTTATTTCAAAGTGAGTATTCAAAATTATTTTCATGTTTTCATCTAATTAACATATGTATCTTATAGTATTCATGCTTAATTTCATGCTCATACTAGTTATACCACTTTATTTTTGTATACTTTTTGAACATGCAAACCCTAGATTGTGATTTAGGTGTTCCCTTGTTAAATTAACTTGATTACTAGTAATTAGGAACCCATGGTACCCTAAGAAGGTGTATGGTAGGATTAGATTAGTTTTGTGAAGTTTGCAAGAGTTTTGGTTGAGGTTGAAACTAGTTTTGAACCTTGGAAATGGATTTCTAACAAGTTTATAAACATGCTGTCCCATTTTGTAAAATTCTGGAAAATCAGTAAATACAAAGTAAACTTTGGCAAAATTTTTAGAAAATACTTTCAAAAACGAATCCGTAGGCGAAAGAACGGACTAAAAAGAGTTTATAACGAAGAAGTTATGGTTTTTGCAAGTTTGTTGACGAAAAGTATTTTTCTGAAAAATTACATGCTGTTGGACGTTTTTCGTCGGACAAAAAGAGGCTTTAGACGTAACCCGGAGGAGCCGAGCTTTCCAAAATATATTACTATATACTAAGACGTAACCGTGGATATAAAGAACAAGTAAAACGGACTTATAACGACGAAGATATTCACGTTTGAATATCGGCAAAACCCATTTCATTTTGACAGCTTTTAGTAATATTAACACTAAAACTACGTAGTAACTTTAGAAGCTAGAAATAATACCAAGTACCCAATTTTATAACTAATGAAGTATTAGTTATTACAAGTATATTTTTATCACTACAAGGCGTTATTTCAAGGATTTCAACCCGAGGATTTCAACACTAACATGGAAACATACGATATATATATATATATATATATATATATATATATATATATATATATATATATATATATATATATATATATATATATATATATATATATATATAAGTATATATATTGCAACTAGCTTTATTTTCTAATAGCAATATTTTTCCTAAGTCTTGGAATATATATTTTTGATAACACAAGTGTTTTTCCAAAGAGTAGAGTGGTATAGGAACATGAGCATGGACATTCATAACATCATTTGGTGATCTAAATGAGATCGTTCATCATTCATATTAGGTTGCGGCAGTTAACCGTTCATTGTTGTTCACTTCACTTCATTACAAGTATCATCACTTAAGGTGAGTTTTCATAGCCCCGTTTTCAATTACTTATTTGATTTCAAATCCCACGGGGGAGAATACATTGCATCAATTACTTTCGTACATGCCCAAGTATTACAAATTCCTTACATTGCTTAAGTTGCCTTGTTATCACGTCACGACAAGTCTCCTTTATTTCATGGACCGTTAATTAAAGTACGAGCGAGAGTGAGTGAATAGATCTATTGAGGGTGACTCCTCCATTCATGTTTGGGTTGCTCCAACGGAATTACGAATGCATTTCATTTCTGAATTATTAGAGTGCCTGATAAACACTCATTTGGGGCCAAGTAACGTCTAGCTTCGGGGTCATGAGCTTAAGAGCCAATGTATTATTTTTGACATTTTTGTCACTTTACTTTATACTTGTGGCTTATGTACATACGATTTAACTTACAAACCTATGATTATTCACCAACATTCGTGTTGACCGTTTTCGCAATGTATTTTCAGGTAACTAAGGCATTATCATATTACATGCATGGAGTCACATTAGGATGTGTCAGGGATGACGCACTATATTTTGGATTTTCATGCACTTGTGTAAATTATCGTTTGACATTTCCTGAACTTGTTTTCTGTAAACGTTTCAACCTTTGTGGCCTATGTTTTGTAGCACTGGATGCTTTTAAATAAATCAAACGATATGTATTTTCCAAACGACACTTTAGGTCGTTCAATATTTCCTTGTTATGGTGCTATGACAGTTACACCCCCAGGCATTCCATTCCGCTGCAAGTCAGGTAAATTGTAGGTGTGACACCCTAATTGATGAGAATTGGTGCTATCGTTGTTCTAGGGTTTTGGCCTTTATGTTTGCTCGATAGGTTTTATGCTGCTACTTTTCCTCGTATTCATTAATGATGGTTGTTACATATGGTGATGATTGATGTTACCGGTAAAAGTGGTGCAAAGCAAACCCTACTAAACCTGACGTGATCAACTGGTGCATCAGATGGTGAACAACTGATGGTATAGCTGCTAAGTATGATCAGTATTAGAAGATTGATTGATCATAGGTTCACATGCGTACAGGATTCATAGGTATCATCACAGATCTGTCGCTTTCTATGTTATTGTGATGTAATCTCATACTACACATGATTCTTTTGTTGTGGATCTGGTACGTGTATTTTAATATGTTCGCTGGTATGATGAATCACGTGGTTTCAATATTCAATAACTACCTTATACAAGGTCTGATCGCTATCATTGTATCATGTGATTCATGGGATGGTGATTATTCTGATTTGATTGGCCGATTCATCGACTGTTATTGGTAAAGTGGGACAGTGAGTTATTGGTACGAGGATTGGAGAAGGAACAAGCATGGTGTGTCCACGTTACTGATATGCTGGAGCTAATGACAAGAGCTGATTGGAGCAGATATGACTAAAGTTGTTTCCGCTGCTCGCTCTTAGTTTCCACTGCTAGTACAAATTTGTTTCCACTGCTCATACATGGTTTCCACTGCAAGTTGATAGTTACCACTGCTCGATATAATTTTCCACTGCTGCCTACAAATTTACCACTGCTACGCTTACATTGTTTCCACTGCTAGTGCTTATTTTTCCACTGCTTATACAAGTTACCACTGATGCCTTAATTGTTTCCGTTGCTGTTCATATTTCTTAAGGGGCATGTAGTTGGTACTTATTCATGTTGCTATATTTCACGTGGAGACTTTGATTATTTCATTGGCAATCATGAGTTACAAGCAGTGAGGGGAAGTATATATTATTTTGGAACAGTTGGTTCCAACACACACACGGGGGAAGATACGCACACAGGATGGAAATTTGGATGTTTGATTTATTGGTTCTTAACAGATTCAAAGGCTCGTTCTTATTGTTCTAATTGGTTATGAAGGAAGGTTTTTATCACCTATTTGACGTTGAAGTGGAGTTTCTTAGATGCGTGTTCTTATCATATCTCAAAGTGAGTATGGCACTTTGAAGATAACTTGTTCGTTCGTTCAGGTGACTACGAATTGACAAACACTTGAAGGAGTTACGTTATTGTGCTCAGTGTTTATTGTCAAGAGATTGCGATCTCCCTATACGTTAAGTATACGTTCAAAGTTAATTTTAGTACAAGATATAAGGCACAAGTTTGGGTTGTTCTACTTCAGCATCAAGTTGGTTATACTTAGTTTTCTTCATCAGTAATCATTACATGGAGCCTACATTCTATACATGGTTAACATATGGGTTTCAGGGGAAGCTTATTGTTAAAATGATTAACCATTTATGTGCTACATCAAGGTGAAGGTTTTCATGATTATTCATTGGTATTCTTACTGAAGATTTGGGATTTTTATGTCTTGAGTTCATTTAATAAGTAAGCGTTTTGGTGTTCTTAATGGTGGGTAATTCAAGACATTAAAGGACTAAATTGGATGTATGGTACTGGTTGGTGATTATGAAGATCTAGGTTGCTTACATTTGTCCCCTATTTGATGATGACAAAAAGGGGAAGAAGAATATTTTGAAGATTGCAGCTTGAAGATCCTTGATGATATGCATGGTATAAGGGGAAGTCACATGTTTCATGACATACTAACTTCAGGGGAAGTTCATGCTTATTGGTTTTGTCATTATCAACTAGGGGAAGATTGTTGGGAATTACAATTAAGTTGATAAGACAAAACATGTGAAACATGAGGGACTTATAGAGACAAAGGAAGAAACTTGCAAAGAAAGAAAAAGATTACTGCATATCTTTTTAATATTCTAGAATATCCTTTGTAACCCTAGTATCTCTATTATATATAGAGATACAGGGAATTGATATTATGTACGTATAAGATGTAAAGTCCAGAAAAAGTGTGTGTGTGTGTGTGTGTGTGTGTGTCTAGGGCGTATAGTTATTGTAAACGCCTAGACTTGTTGATTTGTGGTTAACCTCAACGATCTTAGATCGCTGTTAGGATGTAACCGTGCTACACTTGATCACGTAGCATTGGGGCTTTGATGTATGTTAGAATAGAGATGATGACGAGAAACCTTGTTAGCAATAATAATGATGTGTTTGTTTATTCCGCTGTGTATCGTGTTCATTCATTATTATTGTGCAATCCCTAGATGAGGTCTAAACAACCTCGAGCTATAAACGATCTTAACAACAAGTATTAAAGTTTTTTAAACGGTAACGTATTCACCCCCTCTACGTTTTCACAATATATACTAACCAAGCCGCTCTATAAAAGTAAAATAAATAAATAAATAAAAATTGGTTCAATATGTGAACATGAAACTTGAAAGGATCCATATCTTAATTAATAGGTCAGCTTGGGGTGTTCACGGATCGGGTGATATCGACAGTAATTGAAAACCGAAATCGAATTGAACCAAAGAATATCGAACCGAATTCGTAACCGATCCGAATGGGTCAAAACTAAACCAAATCGAACTAAATGTTCGATTATCGGTTTGGATATGGGTTTCGCAATGAAAATCGAATATATATATATATATATATATATATATATATATATATATATATATATATATATATATATATATATATATATATATATATATATGTATTTGTATTAAAAAAAAATCACTAAAAGTCTCTCTTAGTATAAAGAAAACATTATTTAAGCTTGAAAAAATATTTTGTGCTAAAAATATGTATAATTAAATGAGAAAATAATAAATATTATGTAACTCGGGTTATTCGGTTCGGTTATTGGTTATAGTGCCTCGGTTTTTGGTTCGGTTTATTTTCGGGTTGGCCCAGAAAAAAATTAACCAAACTAATCGAACCGAATAACCCGATAACCGAACCGATGAACACCCGTGGTCACCTATGTTATGGTTTTTGCCTTTTTGGTGGATCAAACTTGGGCCTAACCGTATCGTGCTTTCGAATTATGTACAGTACATCTGCACACTTATGGACCCAATTATATTATCGATTTAAGGCCCATTCTTATCGACTTTTATATTGGATCCGTGCCAACTGTCATTGATCAAATAATAAATCTTTTATATAATACAAGAATTACATTATTTTAGAGTGTTTTTGCAAAACCCTTTTCATTGAAAAAAAAAATTGGACCAATAGGAGAGCTCGATTTTGACACATAAGCGAAATTAAGCAATATGATTGGCCAATAAAAAGTCAAAATTGAATTGATTTTGGTCAAACTTTAATAAATTTGGTGGAGAATTTGATTGCTAAAAAAAAACACATAAAAATATAGGTGTCAAATTTATGAAAATAAAAACTTAAGAAAAGAGGAGGTAATTAATAAAACTTTAGTGGTTGAATTTTAAATATATTAGAGTTAAATGTAAAATTATAAGTCTCCATGTTTTTTTAATAACTTTAGATAATAAACAATTAACCCCTTACACTTTATACCCCTATACTTTATAATGTTAACTTTGTTTAAAATTACACGAGTAATAGTATTAGGATTTTTTTTTTTTTTTTTTTTTTTTCATCAATTAAAGTAAATTTAGTAAATATGCGAATTAGTTTTAATATAAGTTAAATATTTTTTAAACTAACATTAGTTTTAAACTTTAATTCATTAGAATATTTTTTTAAATAAGGACTCATGTTACTATATAAAAGTTTAATTTATGCGTACACGGATTTGAAATACGGCTAAATTATTAATAACAGGAATATAAATAACAAATGGTAAGCATGAGTTACTTTGATATGAAAATAAATATACGCGATTCTACTTACAACAACGACTCATGAAATTGTTATTTAAAACTTATATATGGATATCCATAAAAACATTTTAAAAACTTTACGGAGCATATTTTAACTTCATCAACGCTTATTATGTGCCACTAAATTCGCACATTTTGTACAACATGATATCAATAGTTAAAGTTAAATAACAATATTAACATCAAACTCAACATCTCTGTCAGTTATAAACGTTATACAAAGCTAATTATTAAAAAAAACAAACAAAAACACATCGGTTAGATAGTCATTCTTTAATATAGAAGGTGTTTTCTTTAAATTATAAAAAAAAATGCATGCATCACAATCCTTATTTGATAAGAATCACCTCCTAAATTAAAAAAAAAAAAAAAAAAAAAAAAAAAAAAAAAAAAAAGTACATAACGAAAATTTAAGTAAAAGAAATACAACAATTACAAAACACATCGTAAATTGATAGCACGGGTTTGCAAAACTAAAAGCATATATTACCAACATCTCATGCAAGTCAAGTATTATCATGTGATTTTGCTTGAATAATAAAATATAATTTTTAATCCAAAAGTATTCTCCTAAAATAATAGGTAGATTAGAACATATATACATATGATTTTTTTATCTTTAGTCCACTAAGTAAAACTATTTAAAACATGTTAAGTGGTTTATTTTTTAATCGATAATAATACATAATCAAATCAAAATTTTAAAAACCCTGTGCGTGCACAGGTATTATAACTAGTATAACATAATAACATTTTCAATTGTTGTCTTGTATTTCAAATAAGCTTTTTTTTTTTTTCTTTCTTCTTTTTTTTTTTTAACGGCGAGTTAGTAGTTAGTGATTCGAGCTCACAGTGACATCCAATTGGGCAGTATGCAAGCATCAAACCTTTCTCCTTAAGGGATAAACCCCACTCATGCTTCTATTTTTTCGGGCCCCTGAAGGTCCATGGTAAGACTCGAACCTGAGACCTCTCCAAAGATACCTCCCCAAAATTACCCTTGGTGGCCAACTGAGCAAGCCCATGTGGTTATTTCAATATCCATATGTATTATATCGCAGTGCTATATCATAGCTATGTGAAACAAATTCACTAGATACCCGTGCACGACAACGGCGATATAATTGTTATACTATAAATATAGTAAGTGAATTGCTAACCCAACTCTACTCGCAATACCTTACCCGCTTAGTGAATCTGTTTCACAACCATCCGAATGTATATGCGTTAGTTGTATGTGTTTGTTTGAGTTTCTCGTAGCTTTTCCGTGACATCATTATTCCCGCATATACAAAGACCCTCAAAATCTCTTGCCTGTCAAACACTCCCCCAAAAGTATATAATTTTGACAAATCAAGTTTGTGCTGACTGAAATAAAAGTTGAAGTTGTAAAAATTTGAATTCAAATAAAATAAACTTACTAAAAATATAAAAACTAAAAACTTATAAAAATACATCAAAATGTATGTTTAATTAAAAAAAAACACAAAATTTTATAAAATATGATGAAATTAGATCATAAAAAATAAGTAGATTAAAAGATATTTTAATTTAAAAATAAAAGTTATTTTTTGTTGAGAAGTGACTCATGTCACTCTCTAATTGAAGCTTTTTATCTTAATTTTTGATAAAACTCACAACTTAAATGTTTATATATATATATATATATATATATATATATATATATATATATATATATATATATATATATATATATATATATATATATATATATATATATATATATATATATATAATGAGGTCCCATATTGAATGTTAACATTAATGCAACAAGTCAAGAAACTCAAATAAGTGGTTTAAGCTAAGAAATTTAGTACATGTGGAGCTTATTTTCAAGCCTTTTAAGGATACATAAATATTGACAATAACCAAGTTCTTTTCAAGTCTCCATTATTTAATACTTTGTTCTTTTCACTTGCTTGCAAATTGAAGGATTATACGCAAGTAAAGGTGAGGAGCAACAAATAATATACTGTATTTATTTAGATTTACTATGAAATATAGCTCAACGTTTTGAAACAACAACTATTACATCTCATATTTGTATATCTAAAGTAAAAAAAGGGTTAATCTATTTACTATTTTACTTTTGATCACAGGAATGTGCTCAAGGACAGTCATGAATTAAAGTAACACAATATATATGATTATGATAAACACACAAAGAAAAAAATTGATTGAAGATGATATCCTTTTTAAGAAAATTCAACTAGCTGGGTGGTTGGATAAGATGTCCAATATAAGATAGTGGCCATTGAAAATGAGAACCAACTTGCTCCTATGCGTTTCGATAATGAATAATGCGTTTCAAATAGTCTTTTCATCTTCTTAAGTTACATACAATGTGTGACTATAAATAACACATTAACACATTGATTTCCTTGACATAGCAAACATTGAAAATAATATCATCCTAAATGGCCCTAAAGAAGATGTGTTCACAAATAGATCCTACTCTCAACGCCAAATATAAGTCAATGAAAACCCTCTTCGAGTTCTTCCCGACCGAAGTTGAAGATTAACCCATGATCGAATTGGGAAACTAAACATCTGTCCCCCCCCCCCCCCCCCCCAAAAAAAAAAAAGAGGTTGTTGCTCCATCTACGTGATTTTAATGGGATAATTTCTTATTCAAATTATATCTCAAAGGTTTTATATGATTGGAATAATCTGAGTTGGGTTGTTGCATGTATTTTATTTTGATTAATTAAATGAATATGAATAGGGGTTTAAAGTTTCCAAGCCTCCTGAATGCATGGTATCTATGGCTTAACGTAGAAAATTAGAGGCATTTAAATTATATCATAATGTCAAGATTATTTAGTTATAGTTTTTTGGATTTCGTTCTGTGAAACTGATAGAACAAGCTAAGGTTGAAAATTGTGATCTTAAAACTCATTAATATTAACATACTCTTATATGAGTTATTATAAATTGATTAAAAAGGCATTTGCATTTTTTTCACGTTTTAATAAAAAAAAATTATACCGTGCACAAGCATTTGTTCATTTTCCTTTTAGTAAATACATTTAGGGGAAATTTCATATCTACTCTCATTTTAGTCGAAAATTTCATAGATACTCAAATATGTATTAAAAATATTGTACATTATGCATTCAATACTTGCACTTTTGGTATACATGAAATTAATCGTGAAAGTAAGGTGATATATGAAATTAATTGCAAAGAAATCATTTTTAAAGATATCTCTTTGTTTTCCTCTTGGAGTGTATGAATAACCCATTAACCCACTTACGTTTTGCTTAAAAGACCGAACGCGTAATCAACGCAAGGAAATAAAACATTTACAATGCCACTTTCTTTGGCTTTTGGATGAAGGTGTTGATACTCCTATATAAATGATGGCATGATGAAAGGTGGATGTCAACCGTTTTCATGTAATAGATGTGAGTGACGTATTCGTTGTTTCTTATGAAAGGGTTAAAAGGTGATTCCTATTGAATCAATGGCAAAGTTATGTATAAGATTTATCAAATACTCAAATGCTGCATTGTATAGCAATAAACAATTTAGTGTGTTATTTCGTTGATAACTTGAAAACAACTTCATTTGTTTCATGTAAAAATGTAATATATTGTTGAACACTTATAAAGAAAGTCATGCAAACTAATTAACAAGTAACACCAACTTAACATAGATTGAGCTGCAATTGTCAATTGGTGGGGAAAAATATTTAAGCAACGTGAATGGTTTTTCATATTTACTTTCACTATTATTAAGGGACTTCTAATCTACCTAAAAAGATTGCATTGCTGGGTGAAAACTTAGAAACATAGATAAATTGGTAATTAAAAGTTACTACTTGCAAGATATTTATGATCGAGCAACAAGCTTCAATATGTATGAGCAAGTTTTCAACCTATATTATTTTTAATTCATTTATTACATGAATATGTTACCTACGTAAAAAGGAGGGTGATTGGGTGAAAACTTCATATAATCGTGTTAAGATAAATTGACAATCAACATTTTATATCTAATAATTAAAACTCTATAATACATGCCCGCATTAGAGATTACATTCGGATCATCAATCAGTAATATACAAATAAACTTCTCCAACAAGAATATACATCTTAAATATGAAATATCAAAATACTGAACTTTTGGCACAAATAAGAATTATATATGTCTCATAAGGAATTAAAGGTTTGAGTTATGTTTCACTAAAAAAAAGGCTTACTGTCAAAATAATCATCAAACTCTTTGCAATAGTATTTATGATTCGATTACACACAAGTGTTACTGAAAAAAAGATTACAAACAAATGAGAATGTTTAAACTATCACAAATGAGCAGTTGAATACTAAATAACCAATGAATTAATTCATCGTAGTATTGTAACATCTTAATTTTGGTCTACAAACTAACATGGACATTCATATATAATTTGGTAAAAAGTTAATACATAAATCATAAATGCAACAAAGAACATTTTGAAAATTAAGAGTGTATAAGAAATGTGGACAAGTTTATAATTTGTGTTTGAAATGACATGTTTTGCGTTACGATGATGAAACTCACCTATTTACAGTAGAAACTCGATAAATTAATACTCGGTTATTTAATAAACTCTCTAAGATAATATTTTTTACCGGTCTGGACTCGGGGATAGGGTGCTAAATTAATAATTCGCTAAAATTATAAGATAATACATTTTTGATAATTTCTTTAGACCCCATATAAAATATAAATTAATAATTCCTTATATATAGCATATTACATGAATGATTTATGAAGGTTTCTTGAAAAATGACTCAATTGTCTTTTGTTTTTTGTTGAAATCAATTTCCCCTTGAATCTCGTCTCTAATTTTCCTTAGCATGGTAAGAACTTCAGGTGTTGTTTTCTCATAGCTCAACAAGAAATTGTTCAATGTGATTGCCGCTTTAATAGCTTCGTTTCGCGAAAGGGGCTCCATTGTAGAACTTTCAAATTGGGTACAAGAAGCATAGTAAGGTGGGAGATTGAAGGTTTCTTTCAAATTGGGTCGTTCATTTGATATACATGCATTGTATACAATAATTAAGTGGAAGCTTGAAAGATGTTTGTAAACTAAGTATTCTAATATAAATTAATATATAAATTAATAATTATTAATTTATCGATTAATTAATAACTCTTTTAATTAATAAATTTTGGTGGTCCCAAGTGTATTATATTATAGAGTTTCTACTGTATTTGAAACATTTTTATTCAAACAATTTTATTTAAAAAAAAAGTTAGTTAAATGAACTTCATTTAATTATTCAGTCGAGTATCCTCGATCAAAAGGAGAATAATAACTAAATACACATAACCCTAGCACAATCGAAGATTCTTTATGGTGAACAAAGCCCGTGCATCGCACGGGCAATGTTGCCTCGTAATATAGATATCGCAGTTATATATCATAACTATGTGGAAAACAGGTTAACACGTCTAAAAGAAAGTTTGAAACTAATCACTTACTCATGATTAACTTAGTGGTAAAAGACTTTTGACTACGATAATATAAAAAAGTAGAAAGTCTCAAGTATAAATCGTGTATGGGGTGCAAACAACCATGATGTGACCACACCAGCCTTATTTAGAATGGGGAAGCTTTGCTTGGTTTGTTGTTATGTGCATTTGTGTCGAAGAGCTGAAACTATGTGAATTAATCGACTTAAATATCGGAAACCATGATTAATTTTGAAACTTAAAGTAGGTTCTCTTGCACTAAATGGCATTTATCAAAATGAGAATTTGTTTACAAAACTTTATTATTCAACTTAATAAGCATATCATCAAATCAAAAGGCAGAGATAAGAAACCAAAGTGAACAAGATAAGGAGTGGGCACTGGGTAATCATATAGCGATAGACTTAGACATGAGCCTTATTTTATTTGTATTTTGCTAGTAATGTGTTGTAGCTTTAGGTCTTGTAAACACATGTTTTACTATAGTCTTTTAAAACAAATCCTATGCTTTTTAACATACGTTAGTTGAAGATTATCATCTTCAAATACTTGTAATGATTGTATTTCCTTGTACACGTTGTTGGTCAAATAGTTGAATGGAATAATAACATCGTTATAAAGGAAACGAAGTGATAGATGATAAGGTGGTGTAAATTGTAAGAGTAGTAGTTGTGTCCATGTGAGCACACTGCCCATGGGTGAAAAGAATGGTCAAAATCTTGGGAAAGTAACCACAGACAGACAGACAAGATTTCCTTTCCATTTTGTCCATACAAAACTAAAAGGGGCAATTACATATATACCCACTAAAACTTGCATATTTGCATATATACCCAAAACATGTTTAAACATCATTGTACATTGTGCATTAAAAACTTGTGTTTTGAGAAAATATGCAAATATTCATGTTTTAGTGGGTATATATGCAATTCCCCCAAACTAAAACACAATTTTTACCTGAAAGAGATGTCATCAGAGTTTGGAGTCTTTACGGGAATAACTGTTAGGTAACAAGGCTTGGGATGCGGATATAGCTAGGATGTGTATGTCAAAAAATTTAAGGTTTAGAAAGAGTGTTATTTTAGTGTCAAAATAAGTATATATTTTGATAATGTCATACAGTTTTAGTAATTACAAATAATTCACTGTTAATGCATAAATCTTTTCCTTTTGTCGTAGAATTGTTTTGATTTGTTATGGTTTAAAAGTGAATTTTAAATTAAGAAATGAATGTCAATATAAGAAAAGTTCATTTGCATACTCTTATTTTGATTCTTACTGAGGAACAAATTCTTACAATCCATTTAGTTCCATTCAGTTTGATCGGGAATTAATCAAATATTTAATATTATAAACATTTTTTCACTCTCCATCTATATAAGCTTTTTTTTTTTAATTCTTCTTTTAATATCACATTTACTTTCACACACATAAGTGTGTTTCTCTCTCAGTAACTTTTCGGCTTTTTAATCACCTACCCCAAAGTTAGTAACCGCCAATCACCATTCCGATCATTAACTCACCTCCCGATCACCATCACCATTCCGATCATCAACGCATCATCCCCCAAAGTTATCACCCTTTTTTATAGCTTTCTTTTAATTTAAATGAACCTTTTTTATTAAGAAGCTGATTTGATTGATATTTTATGGTTGATAATGTTGTTGAGTCGGTTGATAATTATGTGGATCAAGTTGTTTAACATTTCTTGTGATCAAGTTGCACACCAAGTGTTTGATGAAATGTCTGAGTGAAAAAATATTTTGTTAGTTGAATTTTTGTTTTTACACGACTTTTTGCTTATTAATCAGACATAATGCTATTTTTATGTCTGATTGTTGTTTTGTATCTTGTATCACTTGTGATATTCTGTTAAAAATGATGCAACAGTTGGGTTTGATTTTGATGTTTATATCACTTATAATATTCTGTTAAAATTTCTGAAATATCACAAGTGATAATAATGATAATAGTGTTCTCATTTGGTTTTCTTGCTGCAAACCTATTTGCGTACTCTATTATCAACTTATTTTGATCATTCATTTCATGAAGAAGGATATTTGCAGTGTATCTCATTCTCATGTTGTGGAGGAACCTTTGATATCACAGCCTTCACAGGTGATATCTCATATGTGTCGCCTTCTTATTTTTGTTGAATTAGTTGTGGTAATAGAGGAACATGTTATATCACAGATGATATCAGGTGTTATATCATAGATTCATAGTCAAGGTTGCAAAAATCGTGAATTGCTAGTTGGGCGGTTGACCCCCTTGTAGCTTTAATTGGTCTAGGCAGGATTAACCGTTAATTAATCAGATTGGCATTTCCGACAAGTTTTCGGTATTTTCGGCAAGTTTTAGGTATTTCTCGCAAGTTTTATGTGTTTCCGGCAAGATTTTTCTAAAAAATATACCTTGTAATAGATATAAAGAATTCTACGATGAGTTTGGGTATTTCTCGCAAGTTTTAGGTATTAAAATAATTCTACGATGAGTTTGGGTATTTCTCGCAAAATTTGAAGGTTTCCAGCAAGTTTTATCACTGTTGCCCGTCATTGACCGCCGTTGACCACGGTTGATCGATTTGTTTGGCCGATTACAAAAATCAGAAAGGTGGCCTTGGATCGCCTAGGCGGTGATTAATCAGCCATGTAGGCCTAATTTTGCAACACTGATCACAGGTGATATCACGTGTGATAGCATGTACTAAAAAATGATCAATTTTCAACAACAATCTCTTTTGTTACCTCTATTAATGCACTGTAGTTATTACGAATATTCATTTATAATTCTTGACTTTGTCTTCCAGGTACTTGAATATATGGTCTCTTACAAAATAAAATCACAGGACATGTTGAGTGTCATAACTTATGATGAGTCATTTGGAGTTCTACAAAAATATTTATACTTGTTTCACGAAAGCATGTTGAGTGTCATAACTTACAGATTAGTGTTATATCACAAGTGATACTGCATCGAGAAAAAAAAAGTGTTTGTCGAAAGTATATGAAAGTGCCATTCTATTGAAAGATAAGTAAATGCTCGTCACGATGGTGTACTTTTTTTAGGTTAGTTGTTTACGGTTTTTGAGATATGTGATATTTAAAACTGAGAGATGAAAGTGGGTTTTAATTAAAAAATGAGTGTGGTCTAGATTTACACTTTAGGTCCTTCAATGTATCTCATTAACTACTATCTTTATCAATCAAATATTATCTTTACTCACTCAAGTTACCATTCGTTAAAATACAAAGTGGACAATCTTTTTAAAATATCCTAAAATAGCAATGTCGACTACTATTTTGGATGGAAGAAATAGTATTTTGAAATCATCAGTCAATCACTACGATGAGGTGTGATATTTAGGGTGCGTTTGGTATAGGGATATCGGAATGAGGGAATGGGTTTCAAACCGATAGGAGGTGTTTGGTTTGTGGGCCCGGGATTGAAAAAAAGGTATCAAATCTCAAAATCTTCCATACACTAAACCGATCATGAGACCCTCCTATGAAAGTGATTCATTTTTTTCTTTTATTTTTCACCCTTTTAACATTAAATTAAAAATAATAATAATAATAATAATAATAATAAATAAATAAATAAATAAATAAATAAAAAATCTTGCTCTCACATTTTATTATCCTCGTCAAAAAAGTCAACCTCACCTCCGATTGCCCTTTCAACTGGTTTATAACTTTGACCAACTATTGAGATTTTGGTTGTTAACATTGAATCTTGGTTTATGGTGAAAATCATTTTCTTTGTTAATCTTGAATCTTGATTATAGTGCGATAATCTTGAATCTTGAATTTTGGTTGTGAATCTTGAATCTCGGTTTATGGTGAGATTTTGGTTGTTAATCTTGAATCTTGATCACAAGAATTGTGAAAATCATTTTCTTTACTCTTGAATGTGGTGAGTACGAACTTATGCAAGTTGGTGAGTACGAAATCAGGTAAAACCCTTAGTCGACTAGAATTCGACTATGGTGATCGACTTAGGGTTGACTAGCGATCGACCAAAGGGTTTACCATTTGGTTCGACCGATCATGAGTGAGTGAGAGGAGAGGGGAGTTTTAGGGTTAGAGGATTTGTTATGAGGTTCCTCAGAAAGCCCTTGGTATTTATAGGATACTAAAGAGAGTTCTAGAACAACTAGAAAACCTTAAACCTTGTCCTACAAGTAATACAAGTTTGACAATATGTCAAACTTGTCCCCATAAGGGATCGGCTGAACTTACCCAACCCTTAGGGTTTGTGGTTTGCCTTTATTACTTGTATTCAGACCAATTATCGTTTTACCCCTCAATGAAAATACTATAAGATTTTCATTTCCTAGCTAGTCTTATATCATTTCGTAACTCGTTGCTCATTTTCACTTGTCTGTTGTGTTTAGTGTGTACCGGTGCGACCCTTCGACATTTTTGTTAAGGCCAGTTGTGAAAGTCGTTTTTTCTTTGCACATAATCCTTTCATAAAATGCAATGATTTGAAGGTTTAAAAATTATGTGTGATATATGGTTGAAAAACTAAGAATTTGTATTTTTAAATGCAGTAATTGATCAATTATTTGGAGTTCCACCAAGATACTTGTATCAATTTTATGATAGCATGTTGAGTGTTCGGACATACAGACTAATGTTATTTTACATGTGATATATCATGTATATTCTTGTACCACAAAAAACCCAACCAAAAACCCGAAAAAGGTTTGTCGAAAATATATAAAAGTATACATCTATGGAAACATAATTAAATATTTGCCGTATTCGTGTAATATTTTTTTTCGATTAACGATTTTTGAAATAGGTTATTTAAAAAAAAAAAAGTGAAAGTTAGTTTTAGTTAAAGAAAAAGAGGGTAAAGAAATTAAAAATTACTGTTTTATAAAGAATGAGTATAATTGGTATCTCAAATAAATCACCTCATCAATTATAATGATGGAGTAAGTAGCTATGAGTTTCCCATTAACTTTAATATCCGTGACATTGTTACACACTACACATGGGGTCTTTTAACAAAAATGTTAATATCCATTAACGTGTCAGTATTATCATACATGCTATAATGAGACGATTTCATTATTTTACGTCAAACTAATTAATGAATTTCGTCAACACAAAGACAAGAAATTATGAGTGATCAGAAACATAATAATCAAACAAGTGACGAACATCAATGACATGTGTAATGTGACAACTTCATATGTGATGGTCAGAATAGACTCATATCTTAATGTGCGTAATTAACTTATCGACAGTGATCGTTGTTTCAATTAAATGCACGATAAACAATAATGTATCGAGTTTATCGTTATCCTAAAAAGTTAACATCTGGTTTTACCACAGTGAAATTTCTTCTCTTTTTTCGAAGTCATTTCCTTTATCTGTAATTTCATTCACTATTATTTCATCGGGTACAAACCACTTTTTTTTTTTTTTTTTTTTTTTTTTTTTTTTTTTTTACGTTATGATGATGCAGTCAACGTGCTCTAAGAGAATACAGTGAAAGAGCATGGTTTCTTTAAGAAAAAGGCAATAATAGTGCAAATCATCTCCCTAAAATAAATGATACAAAGTGTGTTTGGCTGATACCATCTCCCTAAAATAATGCAACAGCTGGGTGTCTTAAATAAGATTCGACACTTCAGAAATGCATCGCATTAGACAGAAACTATAATAAGGTTAGTGTTGCTGGATAACTTTTTTTAACTTAAAGTTGTGTACTATAATGCGTATGTGGACCTGAACTATTTGTCGAGAAATTGGCAAATGAAAATATAATATTTCTTTAAATTCAGAGATAATTTAACTGGAAATGGTTTTGGAGAATAAAGTCTTTCTTAAACTAAAAAAACAATTTTGTGTTGACCATTGAGTTGTTTTTGGATCTTGTGCTCACATTTACGATTTTCTTAAACAATTTTGTTAGAACCTAGAACCTATTTTTTTCACTTTGAAAAATGAAATGAAAGAAAAGAACTAATATCACCTAAAAAGGGAGTTTATACGGACTCTCTCATAGAGGGTTTTGTGAGAGCATGTGCATCACGGGTTGGGTTGTAAAATGTATTTTTGAAAAAATGTTTTGTCTCATTAAAAATATGAAGTTTGAAACAAAAATTGACTTCTTTGATCATTTGTCAAGTTGTAAATTTGTTTTTTTTTTTAATTAGAGTGATTTATGTAGAAAGGGGATATGATTAAAAACTTGTTTATGTTAATTTTGATGTAGCGTGTTTTCATATTTTGTTATCATCAAAATTTAGAGGTGTCAAAAAATAGAAATAATGTTTTTAGACATTATTTGTATCAACAATCTCCCTCTTTTTGATGATAACAAAACATAAACTCATTTTACGTGAAAAATTAATTTTAACAAGTTTTTAGTTTGAGTTTATATCTCATCCCTCCCCCTCTTGTCGAAGCAAAAAGAACGCTAAGGCTTCCCCTTGATGTATGCTCCCCCTTGTTCGGAGGGCACCAAGGAATCAAGCAATGGTACTTGCTATAAACACAAAGTTAGATGGAAAATATATACTATCTAACATATAGCAACCATGAAAAATATCCAACCAAAAGGACTATAAAAGATAGGCTAAGTAGCCAAAAATAAAAGATTAACCAACCACATTTAACTAATAATGAAATAAGCCCATGCATTCATAACTAAGAAATAGAGAAATCATACATAAAGTATGATTGCATTACAAACAAGAAAAATAAACTACAAGAAGCACATAATAATCTTTAGTGACTTGAGAGACCCTAAGATTTGCTTCTAGTCCAAAAGGGATCCTAATCATTTATTCTTGAAAACTAAACATAAAGTGTTTAGTTGAATGGGCTATTGGTTGGTGGAGGTGGTGGTATGATGAGAGCTTGTGGTGGTGTCATGAGGTGTTCAACATAGGAGAACATGAAGTGAAGTTCATCTCTGAAAGAGAAGATGAGGTTGTGGTTGTGAAGACAATGTTAGGGACTTCTATTTATCTTTTGTTATAGAATAGGGTATGTTGTGTAAGTTGTGTCCTGCGACAGCAAGTTACTATTGTAGAACTTGTATATCTGCGATGGCATTCTTGGCTAGACGTTGGGTATAAATACTCCCTACCTAATGGGTAATGAGGTGTGTATTCTTATTACTATCAACGTGAGACTTTATTATTTTCTCTCGTTTCTCTCTCTTCTCTAAAGTGCTCACACCACTTTATATTACTTAGATTAGTTCTTTGTAGATGTGATATTATTGGAACAACAATTGGTATCAAGAACCAAATATGATTTGTTGTTTCACGTAGTGTTGTTTAATCTTCCTTGGTTTTTAGAAGTTTTGATTTTCTTGACGTTTCTAACTTTCTCTCTCTAGAATATGTTATACTTCATACGTGCTTATTAGATTACTCATTAATGTGTTTAATCTTGTAATATGTATGTTAGGATAACATATTTGTGAAAAAGAAAGTGTTTTTCATCATTATACTCAAAGCTTTTAAGTATTTAGTGAAGATTTAGGTTGATTATTGTGGTTTAAGGGTTTTTGAAAAAGTGTACTTTTGTTCGTAAAAATAGGGGTTAAGATTTGCTCGCATCACTTTTGTTCGCATCGCAAGGGTTTTTGGCTGCGATACTAGGCTTTGTAACATCTGCGTTAGACAATTTAGTCTGCGATAGGTGTCTGCGATAGTAGTTGATTTGGGCTACGAAGGAAAGGCTGTGATACTTCCTTTGCGAAAGTTTTGTCACCCACTGTTCATGAAAGAAAACTCTGCTCAGATCGCATAAGATTTCTGAGTAGCTCTTGTATTGGTGTGATATCACAAAGGTTTTACGACATCTGATTTTCCGAGACTTACTGTTACCCACATTTTACGAAAGAAAAGTATGCCCAATTCTCACCAGAAGCTGCAATAATTACTGTTCACGAGACTTTTCTGCGATATCTTGACTTAAAGACTTTTATAAATTATTAAATCCCACAAAAGATTTAAAATTAGTAAAAGACTTTAATCATTCACATATCACAAGTTAATACTCTTAACATTTAACCATCTCACCTATAAGAAACTAAAACACCACACTCAAACAAAACAACATCTCATAACAAGATCCACTATGACAATTTCTACTTTTCACGATGAATTGACTTTTGACAACGAACCACCAATGCTTCTCCCTGTAACCTACACTGCCTGGAGACTCAACTTCAAACTTTGGCTCACTTATTTTAATGATGCTGAATTCATGCTAAAGTCAATAAAAAATGGACCATATGAAATGAAGTTCATCGCTGATCAAGGAAACCCAGGGCTCATTAGAATTCAATCTAAAGAAGAACTGAATGAGTCTGAACGTGCTCAATACTTATCTGACAGCAGAGCTAAATTCTTCATCAAGTTAGCACTTCCAATTGAACTCTACTAGAAAATGGACCGTCGAGAAAGTGCTCACGATATATGGATGAATCTTGCTTCAATGCATCGTGAAGAAGAACTTCAACTCATCAGACAAGAAATCCAACATGAATATGGTATTCATACAGAACCTATGCAAACCATCATTCTTACATCCTCATCAACCAACCAAGAAAATCAAGCTCAAGAAGTTGATCATGGTACCATGACCTACACTCTGGATGGATTTCTTTACACACCACCAAATGAGCCGGTCATTTTTCCAAATTATCACCCATTATCCATTCATGAGTTTGAAAAATCACTCATGAACAATATGGTCAAAACTGGAAAGACTCTCTCCAAGGATTACTCTCAAAAAGGCAAAAGCAAAATGACTGCTATTTCTGATTGCTTAAAGCAAATCAATATAAACTCAACACTTGCTTCAGAGAATGGTTCTATATGGGAGTTTCACAATGTAGCACACAGTGACATGCAAAATGGTGAAGATGATGAGGAAGAAATCTTTGGACCAAGCATGGTATCTATGGCTTACATTGAAGAAGTGGCAGGCATGGAAAGCTTAATGGAACATGATTTGAAGCTCATAATGATGATGCAACTCCAAGCTATGACACAGATGCTGAAGATGATGACACTCTTGGGAACAAGGTACACATCTCAGATACTTGTGATAATGATGATCTTGATGAATTTATACATGGTCACATTAGTACCACTAGTAAGATAACTAGAGCTAACACAAGTAGTGAAACATCTACAAGTGCTACACCTATGTTATCTTCTAATAGTACCAACATAAATCATGTATCAACAAGTCAGGATCATGTTGATATGCTTCAAAACTATGCCACTATTCAAACTCAGATTCAAAATTATGCTAACTTGATAAAACTCGAACAAGATAAAAGTGCATCCTTAGAAAAGAAAATCAAGGACATGTTATATGAAGAGCAGTCTGAATGGGCACTAGTGCTAAAACGTCCAATTTGAGATTTACAAGATGAGTGATGCGTGGTTTTGCAACCTTGCAAAAGGTTTTACCTCTTAAGGGATCTTGAGAAGCTTGCAATCCCCACCAGGCAGTGTACCTGACCGTTGTAGTAAAGTATAGTGGCAAGTACCAGGGGATTGATCGTTCAACTCAAAGAATAGTGTTCGCTAGGGTTAAAACTCAACTAAACTAGGTCTAAAGGTGAGGGATGATTCTTTTTATATTTTTGTATTTACGGAAAGCAAGTAAAAATCTCGGGTTTTGGAAGAATGGGCGGAATTAGTTGCTAGTCAACTAACCCAAATGACTACGAATGCAAACAAAATAAAATAAAATGATAATAAAGTAAATTTGACGAAAACAATAATAAGAGAAAATGTGTTTACTTAGATTTCACTACTCTCAAGCTATCTTTTACCGGTTGATTAGTTTGTTACAATTGCATGGATGACGGGTTATATTCCTTAATACCATTCGTAGGGCCGTGTACGATCTTCCCTAACTCTATAAGCTTCTACCTCTTCCTATGTCGAGCCGACTACTAGCTCCTAACATGGCCTCATTAGTAGTTACCTATGCATTAAATATAACCAATTTATCGTAGTACACATCCGATCATGTTTCTTAAGACGTTCAAGCAAGTTATCAATTGGAAGTCTGCCAGTTTTCTTAAGCCTAACATCGAAATTATTCATCCACAACAATTATAAACAAACAACCAACTAATAATCAATAACTAAGTTTCATCACATCTAAGCAAACACAAAGAAAACATAGCCTAGCAGTTAAAGTGAAGACAAGCATAAGATAGAATCAAACAACACATAGACATACTGAATGATTATTGAAAAACTTATCTTCAATTAAGCATGGATGAAACAAGGGTTTGAAACCCTTAAAAATACTGTAAAATTTGTCTAGGGTGTTGACATAAATAATGCATAAAAACGTTATTTATATTTTTCGATATATCTATGTTTTGACGATCACAAAATGTAAAATCATCAAACGTAAGATTACTACGTAAACAAGTATTAAGCTAGTTTATATCATTATATCCAACTTAATCACTTAAGGTATGGATAAACAAGTGCTTAATACATCTCATGATCAAAGGGGTATTTAATTAATTAATACAAAGTTTATTTAATTATATAAACATATTATATATTTTTGAAAAACACTTTTGGCAATAAAGAAAAATGTTTTAATCATACTAAATATATGATTTCAAATTTTTAACCAAAATCAGTTAGTTTTTCACCAAATAAACTTTCCCCACTAAATGACAAGTTTTCTGGCCGTTATAGCTGGGCGGCCCCCTTAATTATAAGGGGTGGTCCCCTTAAAATTAAGGGGATCGGCCATGATTTAAGGGGACCGGCCAGGCTCCTGTGTCAGAAACTGTCAGAATTTTTCTCCTATAAATACCACCTTAAATCTGGAATTTTTCCCCATCTTTTGCACAATAATTTCAGATCTAAAACTCTTTAAACATCTTCCAAAATCCTTTGATCATTTGATTACTAATCCTTGTTTCAAGTGATTTAATCCCTTCTCATCCATCCTCATCCAAAGTGCAAAAGAAGAACACTCCTTCTACAACTAAGTTCAAGAAGCATTGAAGAGTAGTTGTCTATATTGTGTATATTATTTGTGAAGTTGTGTTGTGCTTGTAATTAGTAGTTTAGAAGAATTAGAAGTTGTGTAGGTAGAGGAAGTTGTTTAGTGGTGAAGTAGTGTAGTTGTGAAGAAGATAAGTGTGAAGTAGATTGATGTGAAGAAGATTGGTGTGAAGAAGAAAGGTGTGAAGAAGATAGGTATGAAGTAGATTGGTGTGAAGAAGTTGTGTAGAAGTTGTGATCAAGTTGTGATGAAGTTGTGGCGTGTAAATTGGTGTGTAAGGTTTTCTCCGCCATAAGGGAGTTTGTTGACATAGTAAAGAAAACTCTCGAGTAGGTGACTCGGGGAGTGGAGTAGGAACAAGGAAGGTGACCTCGTAGCCGAACACTATAAATCCTTGTGTTGTGGTTTGATCTCTCCAACTCTTTTCATTACTTACTTATTTACCTACACTATATTAGCTTAGTTTGTTAGTTACTATATAATTGTTCATATAGTGCAAGTATTGAGATCACATAAACTAGAATCGAAGTTTTTAAAAACAAACTTGTTTTCATAAATTATAAAACGGACGTAAAACTATTCAACCCCCCCCCTTCTAGTTTTCCACAATTGGTATCAGGAGCCACGTCTTGCAAGATCTTTAAAATATATTGTATTTTAAAAATTGTAACGATCTATGGAATCTGAAAAATATTTAGAAGAGCAATCTATGCAAAGACCACCACTATTTGAAAGTGATAGATTTTTATATTGGAAAAATCGATTCGAAACTTATGTGAAATCAAAAGATCTAGATCTTTGGCATGTTATTACCAATGGTGATTTTTTACCTATTCAAAATAACCCTGAAACAAAGAAAGATGAAATCGTACCTTTTGAAAAACAAAATGATGATTTAAAAAGAAAACTTGCTAAGAATAATGAAGCAAAAATGGTTATTTATAATGTGCTACCACGTAAAGAGTACGAAAGGATCTTTATGTGTGAAACCGCAAAAGAAATTTGGAATTCTTTATTAATAACTCACCAAGGTAATAATCAAGTCAAAGATAATAAAATAGATCTACTTGTTCAACAATATGAGCAATTCACGATTCCGGAAGAGGAATCAATTGATAATGCTTTCTCTAGATTTAACACTATGATCACAAGTTTAAAAGCACTTGATGAGAATTTTTCTAGTAAGAATTTTGTTAGGAAATTTCTTAGGGCTCTTCGCCCAAAATGGCGAGCTAAAGTGACGGCTATTGAAGAATCAAAGAATTTGTCAACGTTGCAACTTGATGAATTAATTGGAAATTTGAAAGTCTACGAAGCAATTACAAAGAAGGACTCTGAAATGGTTAAAGGAAAACGAGAGCAAAGCAAGTCAATTGCCTTGAAAGCTAGAAAGGAATCCAACAACGAAGATAGCTCATCTTCCGAAAGTGATGACGAAGAATATGCCATGGCCGTAAGAGATTTCAAGAAATTCTTCAAAAGGCGAGGAAGATTCGTTAGACAACCACACGATGAAAGGAGAGCACCTCAAAAGAATAAAGATGATAAGTATAGCAAGAATGAGAGAAAGTGCTTCAAGTGTGGTGATCCGAATCACCCCATTGGAAAATGTCCAACGATGACGAGAGATCAAAATCAAAGAGCATTTGTTGGAGGAGCTTGGAGTGATAGCGATGAAGATGAGAAAGAAACGACAATGGAAGAAAAGTGTCTCGTGGTTAAGACATCAAGTGAGGTACGTTCCGAAACCGAATACTTTAGTGATGAAAATTTATCATTAGATGAAAAAGATTTAGATAGTGAATATAATAGATTATGCAAACTAGGACAACAAGTAATGGCTAAAAACAAATCACTAAAATACATAAACAACCAATTGAAAAATGAAGTAATAGAACTAAAAACTAAAATACATCAACTTGAAAAAGGTAAGGAGATTTTTGAAGAATGTAAATCATGTCAAGAGCTTAAAGATGAAAACAAAATACCAAAGGAAGAAATTCGCAAACGTGATAAATTTGAAAATAGTAGTCAATCACTTGGTAAAATAATAAGTATTCAAAGAGCATCCGGAGATAAAACCGGTTTAGGATTTAACTTAACCGAAGCTTCAACAAGTGAAATTAAAAATGTCAAATTTGAAAGTGAACTCAACGAACTAAAACCTCTAAAATCTAATCCTAAGTATATACTCATAAATGATAATAAAATACCTCTCACTAGTGATGAAGAAATAAAACCGTTTTATAAACCATCTTTAAAAACCGATGTAGGATCGTCTAAACCTAAAACTAGATCTAAAACTCAACCACCTAGGAAACCAAATAATTCTTACCCTAGATCTAAAACACCTCAACCAAGAGTAAATCAAAATAGACGAAACTTTAACTATAATCAACAAATGTGGAACTTCAATCCGTGGGGAATGTTTCCACCATATATGCACCCAAGTCAAATACAAAACATGTTCGGATCAAATAACTTTGGTCAAATGAGACAATGGGGACCGACGTAGAAAATTCGCCATAGACACTTGGAAATTTTGGATTGTCACCTCTAGTTCATACAATTCCTTGAAGACTTTGAAGATAAACGCATTGAAGACGAAAGGTACACATTTCCTTTTATTTCCTTGTCAAAAAATGCATGCTTAGTTCAGTCTCTAGTTTCTATGTGATTTTGTTTGGCTTATTGTTTTCTCTAGATTTTGTATCTATATATATATATATATATATATATATATATATATATATATATATATATATATATATATATATATATATATATATATATATATAAATATATATACACTTAGCTATATCTAGGATCTTATAACCTAGAAAATTCATTTGTTGATTTTCTAGAACTAGAAATTGTTCGTTTACGAACATTTTCTTTCCCCCATTTGCCTAATTGAACTTTAATGTTCAACAACACTCATGCTGATGTAGAGAGATGAGTCGAAAAATCTATGGATGAAACAAACTCCCGTCTTCCGTTGCATACGTCTCCCTCCTATATTCTCGTCTTAAAAGCCCATACTATATATATATATATATATATATATATATATATATATATATATATATATATATATATATATATATATATATATATATATATATATATATATATATATACTTATAAACCTTCCACAACTCTCTCGTCCACTTGACAACTTGATAAATTTCATCCGAAATGATCAAGAAATTTTAATTGACGAAATGTCAAGTAAAAGTGTCAAGTAATTCCTTTCGTGCGAATACTCTCCAACGTATTTTTGATTAAATATAAATCTAATATATATATAAATATTTTCTTGTTCTTTCCAGAAACCAAAACCACGAAAAATCAAATTTTGGAGGGCGGCCCCCTTAATGTTTAAGGGGGCCGGCCATCTGATTGTTCCAATACGATTTTCCTCTTGTTTCTTTTGCCAAACACTCCATTTTTTCAACACCCCTTCCTTCTGCTACTGCTGTGACGAAAAACCAAACCCCAAAACACCTAAAACCACTTCCAAATCACATAATTCGGGTTAATTAGCAAAGGGCAAATTCATCTAACACAATCACCATTACATATTGTAAGTTTTTCATAACACATTTCATCTAATTCTATCTAATTTGGTCAAACTCAAGATTATGCATGTTTTAATAATTTTTTCATATTCATAATTTCTTTCGAATTGGGTCTAAAATTTCCATAACTAAATGCTTCCCTTAGGATTAGGATGCTTAATTAACACTAGAAACTAAAAATTATAAACCCTCTTGTTGAAAACTTTTGAAAAATTTCATACACTCCTTTTCAAAATTTATGGTAAACACATTGTTGAATAATGCTATAAAAACTTGTTAAAGCTAATCACATTATATTTTTATAACTTGTAAAACATGAAACTATATTTTTCGACTAAGTAAAAATATTTTTGTACACGATAAGAGGGTGTTTGGATTATATCCCAATAATGTCGAAATTAAGTCGTTATAATTTTTATAAAAAAATTATCAAGATTATAAACCTAAAACTTGTAATTCGGACTTGTCAAGATATATAATTCATATATATATTGACATACTAGTAGTGTAAGTGTCTAGTTAAGGAAGCGTTTGATTTAGTACGAAAAATGACATTTTTGAGTCAAAACATAAATCATCCTTTTCGAAAACAAATCACATGCATAAGAAACTCGTAAGAAATGGCTAGTTTTACAACCTAATGTAAATCTAGTAAATGTAAATCTAGTAAATTTCATGATATATTAAGATGTTTAAAAGGGCATTTGGATTTGTCCATAACTACTTACTAAACATCGTAAAATATATCTAGAACGAGTTAAAAATAATATTAAGGAACACGGTAAACTACTTCCTAGGATTATCGTCGAAGTATGTTTACGTTCCAACATAAGTCTTAACAATATATACACTTTTATTCTTCTTTATATTTATTTTGGTCTTTTGTATTGTTGTTGTGTTTAGGTGAAAATGCCAAAAGCGACTACCGAAGATCTTTCCCACACTAAAAACTACATTCCCAAAGTTTCCCAACTCCCTACTACATCTCCTTCTATTGGACGTATATATCGTGAAATTGAAGATAGAAACGTTCATGAGGGATGTGTAGTAGATCTAGCCTTTGCTCAATCCGACTACATTGATCGCTTGTTTTCAAGCATCAACTTCAATTGCCTTTTTGAAATTAATGAACCAATCGTTCCTCGTTTCATAGTCGATTTCTATAGCCAAGTCACCGTTCAAACCAATGATCTTGGTGCCATCACCATCTCCTTCATGATCCAAAATGAATTTATCACCTTAACTCTCGAACAATTTGGTCAAATCCTCCAAATTCCTTTTAGAGGTCAAGCCGTTTTCACAAACGAGTGGGACCTCGAATCTCTACATCGTTGTCGACCAACCTTTGGTCCTTATCTCTCCGACATCCCTCATCCCGACGAAATTCGTTAAATCCTTGGTGTGGAGCGTGCCACTACAACCCGAAAAATAAAATCCAAAAACGTCCAAATCACTTCATACCAACTTCTCCTCAAGGAATTAGGCCCCCACATGAAGCATTGGGAAGAACTCATTCGTGAGAATGCGTTCGGTACTGGAGGTCACCGGGACCATCTCCCGGCGTGCCTTGCTCACATGTTGTATTGTATCGCTGTCGAAAAGCCATACAATTTGGCCTACTTCTTTATCAAACGGATTGAGTGTGCTAGAAAAACTCCCAAAGCCAATCTTCCATATGGAATGTTTCTTACTCGTCTCTATCATCATGTTATCGAGTACTACCCCGATCTTGACAATAGCATCTATGAGTCCATCTATCCCACCTTACGTCCTCTCGCTCTAAAATAAGCTCGACGAACTCGAAGTGACAAGGGAAAATCTCGTCGTCATAGCTTTCACGGAGGAAAACATTCATGATGCTAGTACCCCTTCGTTTTCCGAGTTCGTTGATAATTTAGAGGATCTTGACTATCCCGAGTATTCAACCCCATCTCCTAGCGATCAAACCGACGAAGTACTTCATGAGCAAACAACCGAGATGCTTAGACGACAAAAGAGTTTGCATGAAGAAGTTAGAGGTGGCTTTAAATCTATCGGGAAGACGTTGAAAGGTATCTTCGGGAAGAAAAGGAGATGATGTGTTTAGCTTATGCTTGTTGAACAATATTTATTTTTATGTCTCTTGATCGTAGATTTTTTATGTGCTATTTGTCCGAATTATATTCGGAAGTACTTGTAGTTCTTTTGGATGATTGTTTGGATATTTGATTAGGATGATAACTTGCTTATTTATGTTTAATATATGCTTATGAATGCATGCTTTATCAATTAATCTATAGATATGCTTGCATGATTAGTTTATGTATATATATATATATATATATATATATATATATATATATATATATATATATATATATATATATATATATATATATATATATATATATATATATATATATATATATATATATATATATATATATATATATATATATATATATATATGACTTGTATGCTTTCTAATAGACCAAAACAAATGTGAAATGTCCAAATAGAGCTTGCTGCAAAAACAAAACAGAATATAACATTTTTCCAGAAAAATTTTGATTTCTGGGTCGTCAGATGGGCGGCCCCCTTAAATTTAAGGGGACCGGCCTCCATTTAAGGGGACCGGTCATTTGGAACAGTTTTTACACTGTTTTCTTTTGCAACTTGTGACCTCTTTTGCTAGTCCCAGCTACCATTTCCCTTAAAAACTAAACTGATTTTGGAATCTAACAATACAATTTCAAATTAATTCTATTTCTAAACATGTTTTCATACTATATAATCCCCATGCATGTTTAATTCACATTCCATCATCCTCAACCTTCATCAAACCTCATCCTTTTATCATGTCATCACCAAGAACCACCTATTCAAACAATGCCAAGAAACAAAAACTTGTCATTATTCCACCAAAACAACTATTCAATGACCTCACAAATAAAGACAACACCACCCCATCACCACCACCTCAATGCTCATCTCCTAGTGCACCAAATGCACCTTTCAAAACACCATCAACAAATGGAACCTCTACTTCTTCCATACCATCCACTTCATCCATAAATGACTACATAAACACTCACTTATCTCCTCCAACAATATATCAACCATCCACTTCATCCACAACAATTATAAACAAACAACCAACCAATAATCAATAACTAAGTTTCATCACATCTAAGCAAACACAAAGAAAACTTAGCCTAGCATGTTAAAGTGAAGACAAGTATAAGATAGAATCAAACAACACATAGACATATTGAATGATTATTGGAAAACTTATCTTCAATTAAGAATGGATGAAACAAAGGTTTGAAACCCTTAAAAATACTGTAAAATTTGTCTAGGGTGTTGACATAAATAATGCATAAAAACGTTATATATATATATTTCGATATCTCTATGTTTTGACGATCACAAAATGTAAAATCATCAAACGTAAGATTACTACGTAAACAAGTATTAAGCTAGTTTATATCATTATATCCAACTTAATCACTTAAGGTATGAATAAACAAGTGCTTAATACATCTCATGATCAAAGAGGTATTTAATTAATTAATACAAAGTTTATTTAATTATATAAACATATTATATATTTTTGAAAAACACTTTTGGTAATAAAGAAAAATGTTTTAATCATACTAAATATATGATTTCAAATTTTTAACCAAAATCAGTTAGTTTTTCACCAAATAAACTTTCCCCACCAAATTACAAGTTTTCTGGCCGTTACAGCTGGGCAGCCCCCTTAATTATAAGGGGCAGTCCCCTTAAAATTAAGGGGACTGGCCATGATTTAAGGGGACCGGCCAGGCTCCTGTGTCAGAAACTGACAGAATTTTTCTCCTATAAATACCACCTTAAATCTGGAATTTTTCCCCACCTTTTGCACAATAATTTCAGATCTAAAACTCTCTAAAGATCTTCCAAAATCCTTTGATCATTTGATTACTAATCCTTGTTTCAAGTGATTTAATCCCTTCTCATCCATCCTCATCCAAAGTGCAAAAGAAGAACACTCCTTCTACAACTAAGTTCAAGAAGCACTGAAGAGTAGTTGTCTATATTGTGTATATTATTTGTGAAGTTGTGTTGTGCTTGTAATTAGTAGTTTAGAAGAATTAGAAGTTGTGTAGGTAGAAGAAGTTGTTTAGTGGTGAAGTAGTGTAGTTGTGAAGAAGATAGGTGTGAAGTAGATTGATGTGAAGAAGATTGGTGTGAAGAAGAAAGGTGTGAAGAAGATAGGTGTGAAGTAGATTGGTGTGAAGAAGTTGTGTAGAAGTTGTGATCAAGTTGTGACGAAGTTGTGGCGTGTAAATTTGTGTGTAAGGTTTTCTCCACCATAAGAGAGTTTGTTGACATAGTGAAGAAAACTCTCGAGTAGGTGACTCGGGGAGTGGAGTAGGAACAAGGAAGGTGACCTTGTAGCCGAACCACTATAAATCCTTGTGTTGTGGTTTGATCTCTCCAACTCTTTTCATTACTTACTTATTTACCTACACTATATTAGCTTAGTTTGTTAGTTACTATATAATTGTTCATATAGTGCAAGTATTGAGATCACATAAACTAGAATCGAAGTTTTTAAAAACAAACTTGTTTTCATAAATTAAAAAACGGACGTAAAACTATTCAACCCCCCTTCTAGTTTTCCACATAGGGTTTCTCCTATCAAAGTTTCACCCTAATGAATGAAAAATCAAAAACTATATATAGGGTATTGAGTCTGATGGCGTCAAGTGTAACTTCTGATGCCGTCAACTCGCCGCCATAAATATATTCGTATTGCCTAGATCCAATTTTGACGCCGTCATGTGTAAACTCCCTCTTGGCCGTCACATGCAATTTGCTCTTGACGGCCTTGGTGACGCCGTCACGTGTAATTCCTCAAAAAACTCTCTGGCGCGTCACGTGTAACTTGATTATCCACCTCTTTGCCAAAGGATGACGGCGTCATAAGCAAATCCTGACGCTGTCAGGTACTATTTTCAGCATGAATTTGAGACTTTGTCGTTTTCTTCACTTTTCGCTCCAAAAATGTTCAAAATGCTTCCTTTTCCAGATTTTTCCTCAAAAGTACCTAAAATGATAAAAGGAACGATTTAGGGCAATATTCGATCAAATAATCTCGACTTTGGGCTTAAATGACCCCCTAAAAGAGGTATATTTTTCGTCTCATCAATGAGATTTTTCTTTTCAAAAGAAATATCACAAGTTTTGAAAAAACCAAAAAGAATCTTGAAAATGAAGTTTCAAAACTTAAAGAAGGAAAAGCTAAATGTATTCAACGATTAACTAAAGCTGAAACGAAAATTCGCACTACCAGTCAGACTCCTCAGACTATGCCCAGACCAGACTCAATCTTGTATCTAAAACAGGGACTTGATTTTTCTAATCCCTCTTATCTTGAAATGGTCAAACGTAAAGCACCAAGTTTGTAAAATACTGATTACATGAGACGTGACACCTTCAAAGAATACATGTTTGTTCCAAATGACATCTCTAATGAGGAAATCCAAAAGCGTTTAAAGGTCAAACAAAAGAAAACCAAATTCTCCTATTTTAGTGCCGATTATAGTTTGATAAATAAAGAAAATGCTCTTAAATGAAATCCAACAAATGTTAAGAAACATATGGATCAGACTACGGCCAAACCATATGATTCTAGCATATATGAGTGTTTAGCAAGAAAAACTTTTTGTCATCTCAGAAATCAAATAAGTGGATCATTAAGTATTATTCATACGAAGCAAGAATTTCAAACGGCTGAACTTGTGAGATCTAATTCATATGAAATAGATGTCTTAAGGGAAGTCAAGAAACAGATAAAGTTATTTATCGAGCCTCCCGTGAATAGCATTAATGATAAACTTAAAGTCTTTGAAGAGGCATTGATGACTGAAATGCAAAATGATTTAAAATATGTCACATCTCTTGAAGATGAATATGACCTTATTTGCTTAACTTGAAAAACAATCTTTAATGTTTGAATCAAATTGGCAACGAAAGATTAAAGAAAACAAGTATGACAAGCTTTTCTATGAAAATTCTTTGAAACTAATCTTAAAAGAGAATGAGGAACTCTAATCTAAAGTGCTTGATTTGACAAAAACCAAGAATAGTGAGTTTGCTTCGAGACGCCAGTTGGAAAAAATAAAATTTTCATATTTTTCGAATCAACCAACTTTTTTGGCATCTCCAAAACAACAAACTCATATTCTTGAGCCAAAACCAAAAGAGGTTTTAAACAATCCTAAAGTAATTGCTCCTGGTATGTACAATATTGCATCTACTTCTAAGAGTGAACCTTATGCTACAAGTGATATGTTTTATAATAAAGAATTAGAAAAAACTAGGATTCAAGCATTACTTAGTCAGGATATACCTCTAGATGCACCAATGTGTTTTTTTGACTCCTCCCCAATAGAAAAGAATCCCAAAGAGTCAAAGAATCACAAGAACAAGAACCGTAAGAAACAGAAAATAGTTCAACACGATCAATCTACAAAATCTCCTAACGCAGATTTGCTTTTTGATCCAGGTTTAGAAACTACCCGTAGCAGGGAGAGACCAATTAAGAGAAATGCTTGGAAGACTAAAGCCTCTCAGCCTCAAGTTGTAGAAAAACCTAGATATTTTAATGCTTTTAATAAAAGACGCTCTAAGCGAATGGATAAATATAATTAAAAAAAGCATGGATCGGTTGCTTCTAATAGCATGAATGCTTGTTTTAATTATGTTCCTTATAATTCGGTTTCTGAAAAATGTGTGCATGCTAAAATGAATTGTGAAAACATGAATACCAATACCACTAGGACTAATACATCGAAGCTAAGAAACACTAAGCATAGAGAAAAAAATCCAAGGATCCCTAAGGGCAGGAATCTAGATCACTATGACTCAAACCCGAGATCATGCTTTAAGTGGGTTCCCACTTGAAGAGTGTTTAAACACGTAGGCTATTGGTGGAAACCTAAGAAGCAAGAAACACCCACTACTCCTCAAATAGAAAAATTCAATCCATTAGGTGTGCATTCTCTATTGTCTAACTATGTGGAACTACTTTATCAGTAGATTCCCAATTTTCTATTTTTTGCTTTGATGTGCAGCTTGTCCAAGTGTGCCTCTGGTACCTCGACTCGGGGTGCACCCGACACATGACCGGGAATAGGGCATTGCTCAAGAACTTCGTGGCCAAATTCTTGGGTATAGTGCGTTTTGGGAATGATCACATAGCTAAAATTACTGGTTATGGAGATCTCATTCATGATAAGGTCACAATTCAGCGAGTCTACTTTGTCAAAGGACTGGGTCATAACTTATTTAGTATTGGTCAATTTTGTGATAACGGTTTAAAGGTGGCTTTCAGAAAACATCCGTGTATTGTTCGTACCCTTGAAGGCGTTGATATTCTCAAAGGCTCCAGGGATTCGAATCTATACCAAATTGCTCTTAATGAAATAACTTCACCAAAACCGATTTGTCTGCTTGCAAAAGCAACATCATCACAAGCCTGGCTATGGCATCGTCTCTTCTCTCATTTAAACTTCAGAACGATAAATGACCTTGCTCAACACAATTTAGTCAGAGGATTACCAAAACTATCTTTTAAGAAAGATCATATTTCTTTAGCTTGTGAATTAGGAAAGATGACACGTGCAACACTCAAATCTAAATCCGGACCTAGTTCCGTTGCTCCTTTGCATTTATTGAACATGGATTTGTGTGGTCCAATGCGTATTGTTAGCAAAAACAGGAAGAAATATTTTGGTTATTGTGGATGACTACTCACGATACACTTAGGTTCACTTTCTTGCTTCTAAAGCCGAAACACCAAATGTTATCATCAAGTTCATCAAAAGAATACAAGTTGGTTTACAAGCTTAAGTCCGATATGTACGAACATACAATGGAACGGAGTTCACGAATCAGATTCTTCAGAATTTATTTGATTCTATTGGCATTACTCATCAGACATCCGTAGCTTACACTCCTCAACAAAATGGTGTTGTTGAAAGATGAAACCGTACATGAGTAAAAGCTGCAAGAACAATACTATCCTTTGCCAACCTACAATTAAATCTTTGGTCTGAAGCCGTATCAACCGCTTGTTTCACACAAAACCGATCTATTATTAACAAACGATTTAACAAAACCCCATATCACATCCTTCACAAATGAAAACCCGATGTAAAATACCTTCGCACCTTTGGTTGTAGATGTTACCCTCTTAATCGAGAAGATATTGGAAAACTGAAAGAAAAAGGGGATGTCAGAACTTTCCTTGGATATTCCACACAATCAAGTGCATATCGTGTTTATAATCGAAGAACAAAGTTGATACAAGAGACAATCCATGTTCATTTCGACGAAGTAGAAGAAATGGCTTCTGATCATGGATGTTCAGAACTCATGCCAATGTCTATGACTTCTGAACAACACGGTTCAAGACTCATACCTAACCTAACATCATCAACACCAAAGCTTAACCGTATTCAAAAGGAAGTGTTAGATGGACTGTTTGAAAACTTCTATGATGAATCATGTGGACAAAACAAGATGAAAGTGTCTACATTATCCGCTGCAACTCTTTTTATCGAAGTAAATAATCAAGAAGACATACCATCTCCAGTATCCGGTTCATCAACAACTACTTATGATGCTGCTAATCCCACACCAGATACTCCTTCAATCAATCATATTCAACATGCTCGTTCTTCAAACAATGTCACTCCAACCTCCCACATAAATGTTGATGATCAAATAATTACCAATGCATCGTCTGAAGAGGACACATTCATCAATCCATTTGTGACTCCCGAACATGAGGTCGATGAACCGTCTGAGCCGCAAAACATTAACTCTTCAAACATGAAACAACCTTACCAACCACATTTGCACAAAAGAAGCTAGACTCACGATCACCCTTTACATAGAATAATTGGACACCCTTCTCAACCAATTCAAATAAGAAGATCCTCAGCAGATTTCTGTTTCTATACTTCTTTCCTAAGTAGAATGGTACCCGCCAATGTCAAAGCTTTGCCTCCTGAGAGATTCGAATACCTATGACAACGATTAGGAATGACAAGCATTCGTGATGAACATGACGAGGAAACTCAAAAGATTAAAGAAGTCAACCAAATAGCAGACATCACAAGTACTTCTAGTAACTCAAAACGGTAATTATTCACACATAATGGCTGTTGATTAAACCACATTTCAACACCCGTTGTTTAAAGAAAGGACCTGTACGTACGCTTCAGTGCGTCAATCCGTAAGAAAGAAGAGAAATATTCTTAATTATCGTGAGCAAAATCTATACAAGATTTTACAAAAAGCTTTTATCAAAACATTTTAATAAAATTTTTTGCTCATGATAATCAAATCTTGAGATTATCTCGAGTAAGAATACAATTTTCAAAAACAATGCTACCACCTCAATAATAGATCAAAAACATTTTAAAATATTAAGCTATTTTTGAGGGGGAGAAAATTAGAAGTTTGTTTTTGAAAATAATTAATAAGTCGCAATTAAGTGTTGCTAACATGTTGTTAAAAAGGAAAAAGAAAAAATGATAAAAAGTTGTTGTAAAAAGTTGGAAAAATACCATCACTTCGAGAGGGAGTGATAGACTTTATTTTAAAATAAAAAACAATTTTGATATAACACAAACGTTTATTTATTTGAACTAAAATGTTTTCAAAAAGTTGTTAAAATTTAAAATGAAAGCTAAAAAGTGTTTGTGTGAAAAGGGATAAATTCAATGGGTAGTTTTGCTAAAAAGTATTAAAACTGTTTTGAACTCTCTCCCAGTCGAAAACCCTCGCAGACCTAAGTCCAAAACAAAAAAGGTCAAGAATTGAGAAAAAAAGGGTCATTTAACCCTCTCACGGATGCGAGAAAAACACACACATACACACACACACTTGCTATCACACGCACTCTCTCTCCCCTAAAAACCAATTTCACTTGCATCGCAAAACTCACGCCATTTTCAGATTTTCTTGCCTATCCACTCCGTTTCGTGCAAAAAGTAAGCTTGCAAATCTGTTCATAATATGGTTTTACATATTTGACTTCAATTTCTGTCTTTAATTTTACGTAATCTGAGCATAATTGATTAATTAGGGCTAAAAAAATGGGTCAACCTTGTACACTATTAAGTTTGCGTTTGTGATGTGTTTCGTTCAAAAACTTGTGGTTAGATGACTAAGATAGGTCATTTAGATCATGCTTTTAAAAGTAAACGGGGAATTAAACAGTTGATTTGGTGCAAATGGGTCATTTTTGGGGAAGAAGATGAACAGTTAGGGTTGTGACATCGTTTTGATGCGATACGAGACTTTAGGATTAGAGCCAAAATTGCATTAAATATTATTTAAATTTCCGAGACTTTTGACTGTGATGAAAATTTTCTCTCGCATCTTAGTTGATGTCTTTGAGATACTTGCTTTCCTAAATGTCCTGCGATAGCTTGCTATTACATCTAGGGATGAGCAAAAGAACCAAAGAACCCGAACCGGACCGGAACCATGAAGAACCGAACCGGAACCAGAACCAATGGTTCCAGTTCCAGTTCTTGATTTTGAGATTTTTCGGTTCTTGGGTCGGTTGGGATCGGTTCCACCGGGTCTTGATTCCGGAACCAAAGATGCAATAATTATAAAAATATGTAAATTTTTTTACTTCTTATCAAAATATTAATCAAATCCTACGTATAATAAAAATAATAATAATTAAAAAAAAAAAAAAAAAAAAAAAAAAAAAAAAAAAAAAACTAGCCATCAAGCTAAACGCTCTAAACCATAATCTTTAATTCACTGAAACATCCATAAATCAATAATTAATTTAAATCTAACGATATGCCAAGATCATTCATCAATATCTAAATAATGCAAGTAAGTATATATTTTATTTTTATTTGCATTCGATTACTTTTACATGTTTATCATGCTATAATTTGTTAGCACTTTTATTAATACATAATTTATTATATATCATCATCACGTAGCCACATGATCATGACGTAACACTTATAGTTTTATTAATACTTTGCCTAATAGATATGAACAGAGTTTTAAGTTATTTTGTTTTGTTTTCCGGATTGTTATGAATTATTGTTTTGTTAAAATATCAACAAGTGAAAGTAACTATAGAATGATTGAATATTCGAGTTTATGGTTTAGTTGTTAATTGTTATTTGCCTAAATGTAAATGGTTGCAAATTCTTAAAAAGTCTATCTTTTTTTTGTGTTTTTTATTAGCTTAATAGAAAAGCGGTTCCTGTACGGGTAGATCCAAAAGAACTGGAACCGGAACCGGAACCAAAAACTATATTCGGTTCGGTTCTCGGTTCCCACTTTTCAGAAAAAATGGTTCTCGGATCCACCAGTTCCGGTTCCAACCGGTTCCAGAACCATGCTATTCCCTAATCACATCTCCTCAATACGAGAGTCCTTTCCGAAACTATCACACCCCACAATTTCAGGTCAATTTTCCAAACCTCAACATCTTACTATTCACCAATTACTATTTATCGATCACTATTCATCATTTTACTATTCATCATTTTTGTGGTCAATTTGATATTCCGAGAAACATTCAAAAATTTCACTATTCACATAACGCTATTCATTCCCGAGAGAAAACCACTATTCATGTGCATTACTCATTTCATCATAAACTTAGTTTACGGGTATTCAAAATTCGCGTAACCGTATTGGTTCAGGTGCGAATACATGCATTATCATTGGGATATTTCATACGGACTAGAAATAGTCTGCATATCATCATTATGGCACTTGCATACTATTCCACTCGTAGGATATTTAAATTAGTACTTTTCGTATAATTAACTTTTACGTTTAATTATTTCTAAATAAACGTTAACACGCGATCAATAATGTGACTAACACGTCCGACACTCCCGACAATGATCCCAATATATTTTTATATTCATTTTAATAATATAAAAATTATAATATTAATTTACCCGGTGTTTTGGAAACTTATTTAATTATTATCGTAAGTTTACTAAAATTACGACGGTTTTCGTAGAAACCAAATAATAATTATCTAAACACTCAATATTTATACCCGACATATTTTTACAATTTTTACGACTTTATTATGTCCCCGTTAACTCCGTTAAAATTTATTTTTAGTTAACTCGGTACCCGGTATTTCCAAAAACTATTAATATACACATAATAATACAAAAACTCAACAACTTTCTTACACAACTCACTTTTTCTTCCCCCCCCCCCCCCCCTCCTTACCCTTTTCTTACACCCTTTGAAAATACTACTACTCCCATTAATGAAAATTAGATCTTGTCTACTAAAGTCAATAATACATCTCTTGGATACTTATCTTTTCTCATTTTTAAAAGTGCAAGTAAAAAAAAAATTCATTCTCTTTTCTCTCTTTCTCTTGTGCTCGGCCAAATCAAGAAACAAGAAGGAACCATTTGATTTTCAAGAACAAGTAATTTAGCAAGTATAGTTTGTATTCCTTTTAGGGTTTTGAAAGATAAACTCAAGGTTTACTTAGGTTTTCATCCTCAAATCTCCTTAATCTTTCAAGTAAGTGTAAGAAACTTATCCTTATGATTTTATCAAGTTTTTACAAGTTTCATATGATATATATACTAGATCTACATGCATATGCTATTTATACCACTTTATTTTAAACATAACTAATTTTTGAGCCCTAGAAAGTGATTATAGTTAGATCCTTGTTAGATCCACTTGATTTATGATGTTTAGGAACCCATGACACCCTAAAAAGGTGTATGGTAGTATTAAACTAGTTTTGTGGTGATTGAAAGTGGTTTGGTTGAAGTTAAAACTAGATTGGAACCCTAGAAGTGGTTTTTGAAACAAAACAAATACCTACTGTCACCATTTTTAAAACGTGGGAAACTCTATAGGTTATGGGTAATTTTTGACCAAAGATTTAGAAAATACTTTCAAAAACGAAGCCGTGGGCGAAAGAACGGATTAAAACGAGCTTATAACGAAGAAGTTATGATTTTTGCAAGTTATTTGACGAAAACTAATTTTCTGAAAAACTGCATGCTGTTTGACATTTTTTGACGGACAAATAGAGGCGTTAGACGTAACCTAGTGGAGCCGAGCTATCGAAAATATATTAGTACATACTAAAACGAATCCGTGGATATAAAGAACGAGGAAAATGAGCTTAAAACGACCAAGTTATACACGTTTTAAAATCGTCAAAACTATATATATATTTAGTCACTACTAGAAAATAATATAACTACGTACTAAATAACATATTTTCTAGATTTCTTATTCAAGGAGCTTATTTTTAACTAACGAAGTACGTACGACCCAAGGTTTATTACGCGACTACTAGACGTTATTTTAAGGTTTTCAAGACGAGGAATATAACACTAACATATTATATGCGATATACTACGACAAGTTTCTATACTCCTAATTGGACTTATTTTTCTAAGTACAGAAATTTCCTACTTTGACGATAACAAGTATTTTTAAGTTACGAGTGGTATAGGTATCATGTGCATGATTATTCAATACCACATTTCATGATCTATATTAGATCACATTCATTCATTTAGGTTGCGGCTAGTGTACGTGCCTTGTTGTCCCGATTATATCATCTCATCGTACTATCACTTAAGGTGAGTTTTCATAGCCCCGTTTTCAATTACATATTTGATTTCAAATCCCACGGGGGAGAATACATTGCATACTTATTTTCTGTACATGCCAAAGTATTAAATTCCGTACATTGCTTAAGTTGCCTACCTACCAAGTTAAGTCCCCTTTATTATCATGGACCGTTAATTGTAATGCCAAGCGAGAGTGAGTGAATAGATCTATTGAGGGTGACGCCTCCATTCGTGTTTGGGTTGCTCCAACGGGTACGAATGCATTTCATGTCTAAACTATATGAGTGCCTGGTAAACACTCTTTTGGGCCCAATACAATATTATGTCTAGCTTCGGGGTCATGAGCTTAAGAGACAATGTAGCATTTTGACATTTTTGTCGGTTTACTTTATACTTGTGGCTTATGTACATACGATTTAATTTACAAACCTATGATTATTCACCAACATTATTGTTGACCGTTTTCGCAATGTATTTTCAGGTAACTAAGACATATGCCTCATGACATGCATGGAGTCATTTCTTTGAGAATCAAGGATGACGCGTCTCATTTTGGATTTCATGCACTTATGAACTATCGTTTGATTGTACTAAACTTATTTACTTAAACTTTCCAACTCTTTTGGGACCTATGTTTTATAACTCTGAATATTTTGAATGAATCGAACGATGTATTTTCTAAACGACACTTTAGGTCGTTCAATATATCCTTGTTTGTGATGCTATGACAGTCACCCCCAGGTATTTCATTCCGCTGCCATTCAGGTATTTTGGGGGTGTGACAGATTGGTATCAGAGCTAAGGTTATAGCGAACTAAGATGCATCATGGACCCTAGACTATAACCACATCATCATAGCATATCATCATCTCATCATAAGTGCGTATTTATTTATTTCTAGGTGATTCCATTATACGAGTTATTTATTTTTATTTCACCTTGATTATCACAGAGTTATGTCTTCAGACCCGAACATTGTCATACTTTACTCTGTCTCAGACTCTGATGTTGAGGGTTCTTTGTCTTCCACTGCTTTTTCACCACCACCCATTCCTCCTGTACCTGTGTTGCCACCTTTGGCACCAAGTGAGGATACCGAGCCTTTTGAGGAAGAGGAGACGGCTCCTACTCCTCATGTCTCCCCTATTGCACCACCTGAGGTTACCCGTGTACCTACTGACATATCATCCCCTGCTACTACTATTCCCTCAGAACCAAGACTTATGTTTCCCCGTAGTAAGACCACTCTAGTTGCTAGGAAGAGTGTTCGCCCTGCTACATCTACTTTTAGGATCCCTGCTATCCCTACAGTACCTACACCACCACCAGCCATACCCACTACTACTTCCATATCTACTTCACTCTTGCCGCTCAGGAAGCGTGCAAGGTTTACCACCCCGGCTTCACCTACTACTGAGACTGCTGGCCTTCCACCACCACCAGTATACCATATAGGTGAGAGTTCGAGAGCGGCTGCTGCTAGGGGGCCTACAGCTGTTACCTTAGAGGATCAGTTAGGGGCTCAACAGGAGTAGGTTGATAGTTTGGGTTATAGGGTTGATGAGGTTATCACTACTCGACTTGAGGCGGTCGAGGAGTAGGTGGAGGGATTGATTTTAGGCAGAGTTAGCATCGATGCGTCGTACCATGGACTTGAGGCACGATAGGAGATGCACCAGGAGCTGATTGATCAGCTTAGAGATGAGCTACCTGAGATACGGGATAGAGCCCAGATGACACAGGAGACTCAGGGTGAGCAGACACACTAGTTGGCAGTGGCTCAGGAGAGGTTGACTATGATGGAGGGCAGGGATGCTGCTCTTCAGCTTCGAGTTCAGCATCTAGAGGAGATCGTCGTCATGATGGATAGGGAGATCCGTCGTCTGAGGAGTGAACCTGGAGCACCTGGACCATCTAGAGCACCTGGAGGAGCCTAGACATAGACTTGTATATTGTATTAGCTTTTACTATTTTCCTAGCCCGAGGTGTGGGACATAGTTCAAGAGCTTGTAGTCTTTTGGTTGTTGTACAAACAAATATATCAAGTGCGACTCTACTATGTTGGAAATGTTGTGCTATATATTATATCGGTCCATGTAGGCCGAAATTTTCATGTATTATATTCATGTGTTGTGATTATATTTATGATGTTTCGTGGTTGCTCTTTATTGTTATCGTATTTATACAGGTTGTGGTTGTATTTATACATGTCGTGGTTGTATTTATACAGGTTTTGGTTGTATTTATATAGGTTGTGGTTGTATTTATACATGTCGTGGGTATATTTATACATGTTGTGGTTGTACTCGTACATGTCCTGGTTGTGTTATTACTCGTTGTGGTTATATATATATATATACATGTTGTGGGTGTATACCTTTGGTACGATGACTATTTCTATTATGATTTTTCTCATGGTTATTTCCATTGTGATTTATCAGAAGTATGGCACCAAAGAAAGGTAAGGCTGCACCAGAAACACCCGCTATGACTCAAGCCGCTATCCGCAAGTTGGTCAGGGATAGTATTGCAGAAGCTCTAGAAGTTAAGAGAGCTGAGGTTGCTGCAAGGGCTGCTGAAACTACTTCTAATACAGGGACGGTTGAACCACCCAACAATAGGCGTGAATGTACATGGAAGGATTTCAAGATTAGTGATCCTATCAAGTTTAAGGGCACTGAAGGAGCGGTTGCTTTGATCCGCTGGTTTGAAAAGACTGAGAATGTATTCCTCATGTGCGGTTGCCCGGACGTCAGCAAGGTAAAATTTGCTACAGGTATGCTTCTTGATGAAGCTATGTCTTGGTGGAATTCTTATGCACAGCCGATTGGTATGGAAAATGCTCACAAGCTCACTTGGGATCAATTCAAGAAATTGATGACAAAGAAGTTTTGCCCTCGTACTGAGGTGCAAAAGTTGGAAACAGAATTTTATGAGCTGGTAACTAAAGGCGATGACATCGAGACCTACATCAGGAGGTTTCAAGAGTTAGCTGTACTATGTCCAACTATGGTTCCCGACGATGAGAAAAAGATGGAAAACTTCATAGGTGGATTGCCTGAAAGTATTCGAGGGGATGTGATTTCTTTTGATCCTCAAACAATGGAAGAGGCTCTCCGAATAACTCAGAAACTCATGGTTCAAGTGGTAAAAGGAAAATCTGCTGTCAACAACAATAACCGTTCAAACAACACCAACTACAACAACACTCGAAACAACAACTATAACAACAATCGAAACCGCAACTATCCCAATAACCGAAACAACAACCCAAACAATAACAACAACAAGAGGAGGTTTGACTACAACCAAGGTGAAAATACTACTCAGCCACCACCTAAGAGGCAAGAAGTGGCAAGGGCCTATGCTGCAGGGCCAACCGAAAGGAAAGGATATGAGGGTAATCTACCCAAGTGTGAAAGGTGTCAGAAACATCATAACCCAGGACGTTGCCCAGATCCGTGTGGCAACTGCAAGAAGATTGGTCACTACACCAATGATTGCAGGCTTCCAAACTTGGGTAACAATCAGAAACCACTAGTAACATGTTTTGGCTGTGGAGAAATTGGACACTTCAGGAATGAGTGCCCACAGAAGAAGAAGCAAGGAGCTGGAAACCAAGGTGGAATGGCTCGAGGAAGAGCTTATGTTATGGGGGGAGATGATGTCAAAGAGGACCCGAATGTTGTTGCGGGTACGTTCCTCGTTAATAATCGTTATGCATCTATTTTATTTGATTCAGGAGCGGATAGAAGTTTTGTTTCTATTGCATTTGCACTTTTACTTAACATAGAACCAACCCCATTAGACATTTCTTATATCGTTGAACTAGCCGATGGGTCTTTAGTTAACACCAACACCATTGTCCGTGGTTGCACTATAAATTTCCTAAACCGCCCATTCAATATAGACCTTATGCCCGCAGAACTTGGAAGTTTCGACGTTGTTATCGGTATGGATTGGTTATCTCGACATCGAGCGAGAATTATTTGTGATGAGAAAGTTGTGCACCTTCCTTATAACGGTGAAACTTTGGTTGTTCGTGGAGAGCGAAGTGGAACTAGACTCAGTATTATATCATGCATTAAAACCGAGAAGTACATAAAGAAGGGTTGTTATGCATTCTTGGCTCACATCACGGAGAAGAAGTCGGATAAGAAACGACTTGAAGATGTGCCAATTGTTAAGGAATTTCCAGAAGTTTTTCCGGAAGAATTGCCAGGACTTCCGCCTACACGCCAAGTTGAGTTTCAAATTGAATTAGTGCCAGGAGCTGCACCAATTGCGCGAGCACCATATAGACTTGCACCTTCGGAAATGCAGGAGTTGTCAAATCAATTACAAGAACTTTTGGACAAAGGATTCATTAGACCGAGTTCCTCGCCTTGGGGAGCGCCGGTTTTGTTTGTGAAGAAGAAGGATGGAACTTTCAGAATGTGCATCGACTATCGTGAGTTGAACAAGTTAACGGTGAAGAACCGTTATCCACTCCCCAGAATCGACGACTTGTTCGACTAGTTACAAGGTTCTAGTTTTTATTCCAAGATTGATTTAAGATCCAGTTACCATCAACTTAGAGTTCGGGAAGAGGATATCCCGAAGACGGCATTTAGAACACGTTATGGTCATTATGAGTTTCAAGTAATGCCTTTCGGATTAACCAATGCACCTGCGGTATTTATGGATCTCATGAATAGGGTGTGCAAACCGTATCTTGATAAGTTTGTGATCGTATTCATTGACGATATCTTGATTTATTCCAAGAGTAAGGAAGAACACGAAGAACATCTCAGAACAATCCTGGAACTACTCAAGAATGAGCAATTGTATGCCAAATTTTCAAAGTGTGATTTTTGGATACGAAGAGTTCAATTTCTTGGCCATGTCATTGATAGCCAAGGATTACAAGTCGACCCAACAAAGATCGAGGCAGTTAAGGATTGGGCTACGCCCAAGTCTCCTACGGAAATTCGTCAATTCCTAGGAATTGCAGGATATTACAGAAGGTTTATTGAAGGGTTTTCTAAGATAGCGAAGTCGTTGACGAAGCTGACATAAAAGAATCAAAATTATGAGTGGGGAGAGAAACAAGAGTCCGCATTTCAGTTATTGAAACAAAAGCTTTGTAGCGCACCAATTTTGTCACTACCAGAAGGTATTGAGAACTTTGTGGTATATTGCGATGTTTCGCATCAAGGACTTGGAGCTGTGCTAACGCAAAACGAGAAGGTGATAGCTTATGCATCTAGACAACTTAAGACACACGAGAAGAATTACACTATACACGATTTGGAGTTGGGTGCGGTAGTTTTTGCACTCAAGATTTGGAGACACTACCTTTATGGTACCAAGTGCGTAATTTTTACCGACCACAAGAGCTAACAGCATATACTTGATCAAAAGGAACTCAATATGAGACAACGTCGTTGGCTAGAATTGTTGAGTGATTACGATTGTGAAATCCGATATCACCCAGGAAAAGCGAATGTTGTAGCAGATGCACTTAGCCGAAAAGAACGACTCAAACCTTTGAGAGTTAGGTCATTGGGAATGACAATCATTTCGCCATTACCATCAAAAATTTTAGAAGCTCAGATTGAGGCTCTCAAAGAAGAAAATCGACCACATGAGAAACTTTATGGTATACCAGAAAACAAAAATGGCTTTGTAACGAGATCAGATGGAGTGTTATGCTTCAAGGACCGAAGTTGGATACCACTCTATGGTGGGATACGAGAATTGATTATGCATGAATCACACAAGTCGAAGTACTCTATTCATCCAGGTTCTGATAAGATGTATCAGGATCTCAAAAAGCTTTATTGGTGGCCGAACATGAAAGCGGAAATTGCTACGTACGTCAGCAAATGCCTTACTTGTGCTAAAGCGAAAGCCGAGTACCAGAAACCGTCAGGGTTACTTCAACAACCAGAGATTCCACAATGGAAGTGGGAACGTATTACAATGGACTTTGTCACTAAACTTCCCAAGACGTCAGGAGGTTACGATGCTATTTGGGTAATTGTTGATCGTCTTACCAAATCAGCTCATTTCATACCCATTAGAGAGACTTATTCCATGGAACAACTTGCTAGACTTTATGTCAAGGAAATAGTCTCAAGACACGGTGCACCAGTTTCCATCATTTCCGACAGAGATAGTCGTTTTACTTCAAACTTTTGGCGGTCATTACAAGATTCTTTTGGATCCAAGTTAGACATGAGCACTGCTTACCATCCTCAGACCGAAGGTCAGAGCGAGAGAACTATTCAGACACTTGAGGACATGCTTAGGGCATGTGTGATTGACTTTGGAAATGGTTGGGCTAACCATTTGCCGTTGATCGAGTTTTCCTATAACAACAGTTACCATTCGAGCATTAAAGCAGCACCATTCGAGGCACTTTATGGTCGTAAGTGTCGATCTCCAGTTTGTTGGGCCGAAGTCGGTGATGTACAATGTACTGGCCCGGAGATGGTTCAAGAAACAACAGAAAAGATAATTCAGATTCGAGAGAGACTCGAAACTGCTAGAAGTCGACAGAAAAGCTACGCAGATGTTCGACGCAAACCATTGGAATTTCAGGTCGGAGACAAAGTCATGTTGAAAGTCTCGCCTTGGAAGGGCGTGATACGATTTGGAAAACGCGGGAAGTTGAACCCGAGATACATTGGTCCATTTAAGATACTGGAAAGGATTGGTCCGGTAGCTTACAAACTTGAACTTCCGTCAGAACTTAGCAACGTACACAACACGTTTCATGTTTCGAACCTCAAGAAATGTCTTTCGGACGAGTCTGCCATTATACCATTAGAAGAAATACAACTCGATGACAAGCTTAACTTTGTGGAGGAACCAGTTGAAATTATGGACCGCGAGGTCAAACAGTTGAAGCAGAGTCGAATTCCGATCGTGAAAGTTCGCTGGAATTCTCGAAGAGGACCCGAGTTTACTTGGGAACGAGAAGACCAAATGCGACTAAAGTATCCACAACTTTTCACCAAGCCGATTTCCGAGACCAACACTAGCTGAATTCAGGGACTGAATTCCTTTTTGGGTGGGCGACTATCACACCCCACAATTTCAGGTCATTTTTCCAAATCTCAACATCTTACTATTCACCAATTATTATTTATCGATCACTATTCATCATTTTACTATTCATCAATTTTTAGGTCAATTTGATATTCCGAGAAATATTCAAAAATTTTACTATTCACATGACACTATTCATTTCCGAGAGAAAACCACTATTCATGTGCATTACTCATTTCATCGTAAATTTAGTTTACGGGTATTCAAAATTCGCGTAACCGTATTGGTTCAGGAGCGAATACATGCATTATCATTGGGACATTTCATACGGACTAGAAATAGTCAGCATATCATCATTATGGCACTTGCATACTATTCCACTCGTAGGATATTTAAATTAGTACTTTTCGTATAATTAACTTTTACGTTTAATTATTTCTAAATAAACGTTAACACGCGATCAATAATGTGACTAACACGTCCGACACTCCCGACGATGATCCCAATATATTTTTATATTCATTTTAATAATATAAAAATTATAATATTAATTTACCCGGTGTTTTGGAAACTTATTTAATTATTATCGTAAGTTTACTAAAATTACGACGGTTTCGTAGAAACTAAATAATAATTATCTAAACACTCAATATTTATACCCGACATATTTTTACAATTTTTACGACTTTATTATGTCCCGGTTAACTCCGTTAAAATTTATTTTTAGTTAACTCGGTACCCGGTATTCCCAAAAACTATTAATATACACATAATAATACAAAAACTCAACAACTTTCTTACACAACTCACTTTTTCTTCCCCCCCCCTCCATTTTGCCACCCCCCCTCCTTACCCTTTTCTTACACCCTTTGAAAATACTACTACTCCCATTAATGAAAATTAGATCTTGTCTACTAAAGTCAATAATACATATCTTGGATACTTATCTTTTCTCATTTTTAAAAGTGCAAGTAAAAAAAAAAAAAAAACTCATTCTCTTTTCTCTCTTTCTCTTGTGCTCGGCCAAATCAAGAAACAAGAAGGAACCATTTGATTTTCAAGAACAAGTAATTTAGCAAGTATAGTTTGTATTCCTTTTAGGCTTTTGAAAGATAAACTCAAGGTTTACTTAGGTTTTCATCCTCAAATCTCCTTAATCTTTCAAGTAAGTGTAAGAAACTTATCCTTATGATTTTATCAAGTTTTTACAAGTTTCATATGATATATATACTAGATCTACATGCATATGCTATTTATACCACTTTATTTTAAACATAACTAACTTTTGAGCCCTAGAAAGTGATTATAGTTAGATCCTTGTTAGATCCATTTGATTTATGATGTTTAGGAACCCATGACACCCTAAGAAGGTGTATGGTAGGATTAGACTAGTTTTGTGGTGATTGAAAGTGGTTTAGTTGAAGTTAGAACTAGATTGGAACCCTAGAAGTGGTTTTTGAAACAAAACAAATACCTACTGTCACCATTTTTAAAACATGGGAAACTCAGTAGGTTATTTGTAATTTTTGACCAAAGATTTAGAAAATACTTTAAAAAACGAAGCCGTGGGCGAAAGAACGGATTAAAACGAGCTTATAACGAAGAAGTTATGATTTTTGCAAGTTATTTGACGAAAACTAATTTTCTGAAAAACTGCATGCTGTTTGACATTTTTTGACGGACAAATAGAGGCGTTAGACTTAACCTAGTGGGGCCAAGCTATCGAAAATATATTAGTACATACTATAACGAATCCGTGAATATAAAGAACGAGGAAAATGAGCTTAAAATGACCAAGTTATACACATTTTAAAATCGTCAAAACTATATATATATATTTAGTCACTACTAGAAAATAATATAACTACGTACAAAATGACATATTTTCTAGATTTCTTATTCAAGGAGTTTTTTTTAACTAACGAAGTACGTACGACCCAAGGTTTATTACGCGACTACTAGACGTTATTTTAAGGTTTTCAAGACGAGGAATATAACACTAACATATTATATACGATATACTACGCCAAGTTTCTATACTCCTAATTGGACTTATTTTTCCTAAGTATAGAAATTTCTTACTTTGACGATAACAAGTATTTTCAAGTTACGAGTGGTATAGGTATCATGTGCATGATTATTCATTACCACATTTCATGAACTAAATTAGATCACATTTATTCATTTAGGTTGCGGCTAGTGTACGTGCTTTGTTGTCCCGATCATATCATCTCATCGTACTATCACTTGAGGTCAGTTTTCATAGCCCCGTTTTCAATTACATATTTGATTTCAAATCCCACGGGGGAGAGTACATTGCATACTTATTTTCTGTACATGCCAAAGTATTAAATTTCATACATTGCTTAAGTTGCCTTCCTACCAAGTTAAGTCCCCTTTATTATCATGGACCGTTAATTATAATGCCAAGCGAGAGTGAGTGAATAGATCTATTGAGGGTGATGCCTCCATTCGTGTTTGGGTTGCTCCAACGGGTACGAATGCATTTCATGTCTAAACTATATGAGTACCTGGTAAACACTCTTTTGGGGCCAATACAATATTATGTCTAGCTTCGGGGTCATGAGCTTAAGAGACAATGTAGCATTTTGACATTTTTGTCGGTTTACTTTATACTTGTGGCTTATGTACATAGGATTTAATTTACAAACCTATGATTATTCACCAACATTATTGTTGACCGTTTTCGCAATGTATTTTCAGATAACTAAGACATATGCCTCATGACATGCATGGAGTCATTTCTTTGAGAATCAAGGATGACGCGTCTCGTTTTGGATTTCATGCACTTATGAACTATCGTTTGATTGTACTAAACTTATTTACTTAAACTTTCCAACTCTTTTGGGACCTATGTTTTATAACTCTGAATATTTTGAATGAATCAAACGATATATTTTCTAAACGACACTTTAGGTCGTTCAATATATCCTTGTTTGTGATGCTATGACAGTCACCCCCAGGTATTCCATTCCGCTGCCATTTAGGTATTTTGGGGGTGTGACAGAAACTTAGTGCGATAGAACTCTATTAAAAAAAACTTTGGTCTGCGATACATGTTCCATCTTTTATGAGATAATTGAATTTGTTTGACCAATGCCCGTGATACCAAATCCGTGATATCTAATATTGCGAAACTTTTTTCACCAACTGTTTCTAAACGTTACTCTGCCCAAATTTCTAAAATCTTTGTAAAATTTTTATAAGTCTTGTACTTATGAAAAGTTTTTCAAACATTTTATTAAATTTTGACTAAGTCACAAGCACTGATCAAGCTTTCTTTCTCAAATAAAGTCGTAACCTGTTCTAAATGAATATAAATGAAATTTTTTTGAAAAAAAAAAAAAAAGACAAGTTGTTTTTGAAAATCACTCAAGTATTTCTCAAAATGTTTAACACAAATCCAACCATAAATCATCAAATGAAAATGTTTAAACTTTTGAGACATAGAAATTGCATATGTTTAGCTCTCTATAATTAATTAGACTAGGATTGTATCACTATTATTCCCTAAAACATAATACATGATGCATATGTTTAATTACTACGTATATGTTTAATTACGCATAGATTTGACGGATAAGTTTTCAAAATGTTATTAGATGCCAAAGCTATGAATATAAAAGTTTAAACAATTCATGTAACCATTTAACTAAATTTTCACTCGAAGTTGTTTTGATACAAATGGTTTTGAGACGACTCGACACTGTCTCAAATTAGGATATCTCATCTTCAAGGTAGTTATTAGGGCTAGTTATCACCTAAAAACTGATAATGCATCCCTTTAGCTACGCAACGTAATAGAGTATCCAAGGTTTAGATATGTTTAGAGAAATCTCACACTTACGCAGCAAAAGCTCTTTTGAGACATATTACAATTGACTTAACTTAAAACTTTTCATCTTCAAGATATTTATTAGGAATGTTGTCACCTAAAAGCTGATAATGGACTCCTTTAACTAGGCAACGTAATAGAGAGTTTAAAGGCTTGTCATTTGTTAAGAAATCTCACGCTCATGCAATCAAATTATCTTTGTAAGTTTTATTTCCAAAAACAAGTTTTCTAGTTTAACTAGATTACTTTGGTTTGAAACAAATGTTGATACTTTTTCCCAAATCTTCATAATGGTTAGATAAACATAATTTTTTAAAGCATGAGCAATATAAAACAACGTTTTATCTATATCTTAATTATCTTTTGAAAAAGTATCACACAAAAACAAACTTTTGGTGAGGAAAATAAAAACATACAGAGAGAATTAAATCGCATGTGAAAAGAAAAGAGCATGCGCTTATGCTACGAAAGCAAGAAAGCATAAGAAAAGAAAAGAAAAGAAATATGCTCGAAATAGAAATGCCAGAGCATATAAAAACAGACAGAGTGAAAAATAAATAAATGTAAACTTTATCAAGATACTTATCTTTTTCATGTCATTTCAGAATCAATCAAATACAATGGCTCAAGAACAAGTTCATAATCAACAACAAAACATTCATGCAGATGCTCCAGCTGTACGACCACCAACTAATGAAGAACTTGTGCCAACAGCTAAATACATTAGAATTGGTGAATGCAATCATAAATTCCACATCTCTCTATTTGAATGTGATCACCCCATTATCCCTGAAATCCTACAAAATCACCCCACTTATCCCATACTCTCATTATCCGACTCTACTATTCCCATGATATTCCTACAACAATTCTGGCGTCATGTTGTGTTCCTCAAAGAAACTAAACCCGACACAATCTAAAGCATCATTGAAACACAACAAATGACACTAATATCAAAAGATCTTCGAATAGCACTAAATCTTCCTACTGCAGAATATGGCAACCTCACAGCATACGAACAACCACCGACAGTGACTGAGCTCAAAGATTTCTTCATTGAGCTTGGATATGATTTGTCTGCTTTCAAAATGAAATATCTACCTGCAAGATGGGTTACGCCCTTCTCAATTCTTAATCTGTACATTACCGGTAAAGAAACGCGAATGGATAGAGGCACCACTTCATTATACCAAATCATATACGGCATAGTGAAACAGTCTCACTTCGATTACGCGAAGCTGCTATGGACAGATGTAGTGGACCATGTCAGAAGAACGGAGAAGAAGAAGAATGTATGCATTCCTTTTGTCCGATACTTCAAGGTGATGATTGCTCAATTCATGAGGCAACATCCTGACATAACAAGAAGACAAACAGATCCAACTTCCAAAGTGTTGTATATGCACAGCACGAGTGGTGACTCTATTTTTACCACTAATGCACCAATGCGGATCCCACAAGGCTTGTTGGAACTTGCTAATAAGGAATCGCCTGCATACAAGGTGTATATGGAGTTAGTAAACACTCCTACGGAAAGCTCTAAACCAAGCGGACCTACCCCAGATGCGACTAGTGTCAAAGTAGAGTCTAGCGCCAAAGTAGGAACCTCTAGGACTCATCGAAAACAACTAGGAAGAGAACAAAACCGGGTAGTAAATTATCGCAGTTAGATGACGAAGAGGATGATGATGAATAGACTAGGAAAACAAACGAAGGCGAAGAGAAGGTGGGGAAGGATAAGGAGAAAAGTGAAATCCTACGTTTAGAGAATCATGATAGGTATACACTGTCTAATCCTACTCCTAATTGCATAAAAATCCAATAAAAATTGAAATTCCCCAATTCGGATTTATGTGTATGAACAAACCTTAGACTCAAAATTAAAGAAAATTAGAGTTAATTGACTTACACTTGATGTTAAGAAAAGTGTAGTGGTTGATAATCTTGAGATCTAATGCCTCGATTTGATTTAAAAGGAGTGGAATTGAAGTTTTGGTTATGTGTTCGGTTTGACAGCACTTGCAGAAAATGGTGTTTGGTTTGAATGGGTAAACAGTGGGAAAAAGAAAGGAAAAACGGCCTATGTCAGGTACACAGTACCACTGTAACACTAAATTTAGTGGTGACGTGACCTGCTGAGACAGATTTTTGTCTCATTTTGATTTTTGACAAATAAATCTCGCTGATTTAATGAGACTTTTTGACACGACGAGAGAATTCATACCTAATAAATTCTTTTTACGAGATGGACGAGACTAGACGAGAAGAGATGACTTTAATATTTCCAAGGAACTATTTAAGTTGTCATTAGAGGAATTTGAAGGATAACTTTAATATTTCCAATGAAATATTTAGATAGTCATAAGTCATTCAGAAGATGTTCTTGAACACACGTAAATTATGAGATCCACGGAATGTGTTCTATCATTCCTAGAACTAGACATAGATAGTCGAAATATTCTCGTTTGAGAGGTTTGGTTAGTATGTCGGCGATGTTGTCTTGTGAAGGAACTTTCTCGATAGAAATGTTTCCTTTTTGAAAGTTATCGCAAAAGAAGTGATGACGTATTTCGATGTGTTTCGTACGAGAGTGATGCACGAGGTTTTTGCTCAAGTCAATGGATCCTTTGTTGTCGCACATAATCGGGATGTCGTCGAGATAGATGTCGTAGTCGATTAGAGCTTGTTTTATCCATAGTGCTTGTTGACATGCCTTTCCTGCACTTACGTATTCGGCTTCGGTCGTAGAGATAGCAAGAGCCGTTTTGTCACACCCCCAATTTACCTGACTTGCAGCGGAATGGAATGCCTGGGGGTGTAACTGTCATAGCACCACAACATGGAGATATTGAACGACCTAAAGTGTCGTTTGGAAAATACATCGTTTGATTTATTTAAAAACATCCAGTGTTACAAAACATAGGTCCCAAAGTCTGGAAAAGTTTAAGTAAATAAGTCTGGTACGATCAAACGATAATATACAAGTGCATGAAAAATCCAAAATGTAGTGCGTCATCCCTGGCACACCCTAATGTGACTCCATGCATATGATATGATAATGCCTTTAGTTACCTGAAAATACATTGCGAAAACGGTCAACATAAAGTTGGTGAATAATCATAGGTTTATGAAATGTAATGTTGTACGGCCACCACAAGTATAAGTGCATGACAAAAGTCACGTAAAATAGTACAATAGACCTTAAGCTCATGACACCGAAGCTAGACTGATGAAATATATGCATCTCCTGAATGTTCTGCCAAAACACTCAAATGTGACAGACATGAAATGCATCCGCTTACTGTTGGTAAATACTACCACGGATGGAGGCGTCACCCTCAATAGATTTATCCACTCACTCTCGCTAAGTAGGCAAATTAACGGTTCATGATGATAATAGGGGACTATCACAAGGCAGATAAGCAACTTAAGCAATGTACATAAGTTTTGATACTTGGGCTCGTACTAAAATGGTGCAATGTATTCTCCCCCGTGGGATTTGAAAACAATCATAAAATGTATACGGGGCTATGAAAACTCACCTTAAACTGATGATACTGTGATGAAGTGAAATGAACAACAATGAACGGTTAGCTGCCTCAACCTAATATGAATGATGAACGATCTAATTTAGATCATAAAAATGATATTATGAATGTCCATGCACATGTTTCCTATACCACTCTACTCTTTGAAAAACACTTGTTGCTATCAAAATAATACATTTTCCAAAACTTAGGAAAATATGACAACTAGAAAATAAAACTAGTTGAAATGTATATATATATATATATATATATATATATATATATATATATATATATATATATATCGTATGTATCAATGTTAGTGTTAAAATCATCGGTTTGAAATCCTTGAAATAACGACTAGTAGTAATAAAAATATACTTGTATTCACTAATACTTCATTAGTTATGATATTTGGGTACTTGGGTATTATTTCTAGAATCTAGAGTTACTACGTAGTGTTAATATTATTTTTGGTCAAAAAGCTGTCAAAATAATATAAGTTTTGCCGATATTGAAACGTGAATATCTTTGTCGTTATAAGTCCGTTTTACTTGTTCTTTATATCCATGGTTACGTCTTAGTATGTAGTAATATATTTTGGAAAGCTTGGCTCCTCCGGGTTACGTCTAAAGGCTCGTTTTTTCTGACGAAAAACGTCCAACAGCAACAATTTTCAGAAAATATACTTTTCGTCAATAAACTTGCAAAAATCATAACTTCTTCGTTATAAACTCTTTTTAATCCGTTCTTTCACCTACGGCTTCGTTTTTGAAAGTATTTTCTAAAAATTTTGCCAAAGTTTACTTTATGTTTACTGATTTTCCTGGGTTTACAAAAATGTGACAGTAGGTTTATATACTTGTTACAAATCCATTTTCCATGTTCAAAACTAGTTTCTAACATCACCAAATCTCTTGCAAACACCACAAAGCTATTCTAATCCTACCATACACCTTCTTAGGGTTCCATGGGTTCCTAATCACCACTAATCATGTTAATTTAACAAGGGAATACCTAAATCAAATTCTAGGGTTTGTATGTTCAAAAAGTTAACAAAAATAATGTGGTATAGCTAGCTTGTGCATGAAATTAAGCATGAAAACCATATGATACTAGTAAATATTAGATGAAATCATGAAAATAAATTTGATAACTTACTTTCAAATGTTAGGTGATTAGATGATGAGAAATCTTGTGTTTCTTGAGTTTATATTGCAAAACTCTTAACTAGAAAGGTAAAAGGAACAACTTTTATGCTTTATACTTTGAAAAATCTTCACTTGATCATGGATTTTGGGCTGTGTCGTAGGTTTAGAGAGAAAGAGATGAGGATATGAGTTTTTGATTCTAAGGATTTGTTATGTTTTATGTTTTTGAGGTTTGTAGATATTTAGGATAGATTATAATGTATTATATGTGTACATAAATGCTAGAGGTTAGGGAAAAAAATACATATGGCCTTGGTGAGGACTTTAGGGGCCGGCCATGGGTGAATGAGGGGGGGGGGGGGGGGGGGCGGGGGGGTTGGGGTAGTTTGGATTTAATTAGGAAAGTAGTGAAGTTTATGTATACATTTGTGATATTAGTTAAAATCGGGTACCGGGTTTGATAGAAATAAATGTTAACGAAATTATTCGGGATAAAATAAAGTTGTAAAAATGTTAAAAATATGTTGGGTACAAGTTCTGAGTGTTCGGATGATTATTGTTTAGTTTTTCACGAAAACTGTCGTAATATTTATAAACTCACGTTATAAATAAAATAAATTTCCAAAATACTGGGTGAATGAATATTATAACTTTTATGATGATATAATGGATATAAAAATATGTTGGGATCATTGTGGGAATATTTAGATATATTCGTCATGTTTATTAACCGGGTGTTAACGTTTATTTATAAATAATTATACGTAAAACGTTAAATATATCAAATATATAAATTTGAAAATCCTAATAGTGGTATAACATGAAAATGCTATTATGATGATATGCTGACTGTCTCTAGTCCGTATACAGTGTCCTTACTGATAATGAAATGAATTCGCACCTAAACCAATCCGGTTACGCGAATTTGAATACCCATAAACTAAATTTACGATGAAATGAGTAATGCGAGTGAATAGTGAAAATTTTTCCGGAAATGAATAGTGTTCAGTGAATAGTAAAATTCTCAAATGTTTATCAGAATATCAAATTGACCTCGAAAATGATGAATAGTAAAACGATGAATAGTGTTTTGATGAATAGTGATTTATGAATAGTAAATTGTCGAAGTTTGGGAAATGACCTGAAATGGTGAGTTGTGACAGTCGCCCACCCGAAAAGGAATTAAGTCCCTGGATTCAGCTAGTGTTGGTCTCGGTAATAGGTTTGGTGAAAAGATGTGGATACTTGCGTTGCATTTGGTCTTCTCGTTCCCAAGTAAACTCGGGTCCTCTTCGAGAATTCCAGCGAACCTTAACGATCGGAATTCGACTCTGCTTCAACTGTTTGACCTCTCGGTCCATGATTTCAACAGGTTCCTCCACAAAGTTAAGCTTGTCATCTAGCTGAATCTCTTCTAATGGTATAACGGAAGACTCGTCCGAAAGGCATTTCTTGAGGTTTGAGACATGAAACGTGTTATGTACGTTGCTGAGTTCTGATGGAAGTTCAATCTTGTAAGCTACTGGACCAACCCTTTCCAGTATCTTAAATGGACCAATGTATCTCGGATTCAACTTTCCGCGTTTCCCAAATCGTATCACGCCTTTCCAGGGCGAGACTTTCAACATGACCTTGTCTCTGACCTAGAATTCCAATAGTTTGCGTCTAACATCTGCGTTGCTTTTCTGTCGGCTTCTAGCAGTTTCAAGTCTTTCTCGAATCTGGATTATCTTTTCTGTTGTTTCTCGTACCATCTCTGGGCCTGTGCATTGTACATCCCCAACTTCTGCCCAACAAACTGGGGATCGACACTTACGACCATAAAGTGCCTCAAATGGTGCTGCTTTAATACTTGAATGGTAACTGTTGTTATAAGAGAACTCGATTAATGGCAAATGGTTAGCCCAACCATTCCCAAAGTCAATCACACATGCTCGCAGCATGTCCTCAAGTGTCTGAATAGTTCTCTCACACTGACCATCGGTCTGAGGATGGTAAGCAGTGCTCATGTCTAACTTGGATCCAAAAGAATCTTGGTGCTCCATGTCTTGAGACTATTTCCTTGACATAAAGTCTGGCAAGTTGTTCCATGGAATAAGTCTCTCTAATGGGTATGAAATGGGCTGATTTGGTAAGACGATCAACAATTACCCAAATAGCATCGTAACCTCCTGACATCTTGGGAAGTTTAGTGACAAAGTCCATGGTAATACGCTCCCACTTCCATTGTGGAATTTCTGGTTGTTGAAGTAGTCCTGACGGTTTCTGGTACTCGGCTTTCACTTTAGCACAAGTAAGGCATTTGCTGACGTACGTAGCTATTTCTGCTTTCATGTTCGGCCACCAAGTCAGCTTTTTGAGATCCTGATACATCTTGTCAGAACCTGGGTGAATAGAGTATTTCAACTTATGTGATTCATGCATAATCAATTCTCGTACTCCACCATAGAGTGGTATCCAACTTCGGTCCTTGAAGCATAACACTCCATCAGCTCTCTTCACAAAGCCATTTTTGTTCTCGGGCATGCTATAAAGTTTCTCCTGTGGTCGATTTTCCTCCTTGAGAGCCTCAATCTGAGCTTCTAGAATTTTTGATGGTAATGGTGAAATAATAGTCATTCCCAACTACCTAACCCTCAAAGGTTTGAGTCGTTCTTTTCGGCTAAGTGCATCTGCTACAACATTTGCTTTTTCCTGGGTGATATCGGATTTCACAATCGTAATCACTCAACAATTCTAGCCAACGACGTTGTCTCATATTAAGTTCCTTCTGATCAAGTATATGCTGTAAGCTCTTGTGGTCGGTAAAAACTACACATTTAGTACCATAAAGGTAGTGTCTCCAAATCTTGAGTGCAAAAACTACAGCACCCAACTCCAAGTCGTGTGTAGTGTAATTCTTCTCGTGTGTTAAGCTGTCTAGATGCATAAGCTATCACATTCTTGTTTTGCATTAGCACAGCTCCAAGTCCTTTATGCGAAGCATCGCAATATACCACAAAGTTCTCAATACCTTCTGGTAGTGACAAAATCGGTGCACTACAAGGCTTCTGCTTCAATAACTGAAATGCAGATTCTTGTTTCTCTCCCCACTCGTACTTTTGATTCTTTTGTGTCAGCTTAGTCAGCGACTTCGCTATCTTGGAAAACCCTTCAATAAACCTTCTGTAATATCCTGCAAGTCCTAGGAATTGACGAATTTCCGTAGGAGACTTGGGTGTAGCCCAATCCTTTACTGCCTCAATCTTTGCTGGGTCGACTTGTAATCCTTGGCTATCAATAACATGACCAAGAAATTGAACTCTTTGTATCCAAAAGTCACACTTTGAAAATTTGGCATACAATTGCTCCTTCTTGAGTAGTTCCAATATTGTTCTGAGGTGTGCTTCATGCTCTTTCTTACTCTTGGAGTAAATCAGGATATTGTCAATGAATACAATTACATACTTATCAAGATATGGTTTGCACACTCTGTTCTTGAGATCCATGAATACGGCAGGTGCATTCGTTAATCCAAAAGGCATCACTTGAAACTCATAATGACCATAACGTGTTCTGAATGCCGTCTTCGGGATATCTTCTTCCCGAACTCTAAGTTGATGGTAACCTGATCTTAAATCGATCTTGGAATAAAAACAAGAACCTTGTAGCCGATCGAACAAGTCATCGATCCTAGGGAGTGGATAACGATTCTTCACCGTTAACTTGTTCAGCTCACGATAGTCTATGCACATTCTGAAAGATCCATCCTTCTTCTTCACAAACAAAACCGGTGCTCCCCAAGGCGAGGAACTCGGTCTAATGAATCCTTTGTCTAAAAGTTCTTGTAACTGGTTAGACAATTCTTGCATCTCAGAAGGTGCAAGTCTATACGGTGCTCGTGCAATTGGTGCAGCTCCTGGCACTAATTCAATTTGAAACTCAACTTGGCGTGTAGGCGGAAGTCCTGGCAATTCTTCCGGAAAA